>VXBT01013916.1:336035-382860 GCA_013400235.1 Oriolus oriolus
CGGGGCCGGCACTACAAGGAGGTCGGCGTTGGGTGGAAGTGGCACAGCCCCGGCCAGGCGGATGGTTCCCGGGACCGCCTCGCTGGCAGCACGTCCCGTGCCCCTGTGCGGCTGGTGAGGAGCGCACAGGGGGATGTGTTTGTGACATTCGGAGAGCCACAAATGGCACCCTGGGAGACGCTTGGGAGGAGAATCCGTGTACGGGGCCGTTGCAGTGGGTGTGCCAGGGTCGTGGGCAGCTCCTACCCCGGTAGCCCCAACATCTGGCGCTGCTTTGGCCACCCAGCTGCCACGGGAAAGCCGCCGCTACCCCGGCCTCTGCTGGGGTGCCCTGGCGGGGGCCCGGGTGGCCGCGGGCCGGCGGGGTGCGGCTCGCAGCGTGCCACGAGATGGCACTGCTACAGTGCACGCCAGGCTGCGGGGGATGTCCCTCAGCTGCGGGGGTGTCCCTTGTCTGCAGTGGCATCGTGGGGGCACAGGGATGTGCATATTCACCCTTTTGCCAACCGAAAATGTTAATTCTGATGGTAGTGGCTCGTGTAGGCCTGCCAGGAGGAATGTTTCTGAGTATCTGCTTTATGGACGGGATGAGTGTGGTCATGTTTGTGTTAATGCTGTGTTTTGGGGGACGGGGTGAACCCTACCTGGGGAGGTCACTGATGTGGGGTCAGGTGGTGCCAGCAGGTTCACCTGGCATTGCCTTGCTGGGGCCAGCTGCTGCCAGGCCTCTTTTTTCTCTCATTCTTCTGCTTCTTGTATTGTCCCACCCCAGGCACGGGCAGTGTGGCTGTGTGGGTCAGTGCTCCACGGTTCCCTCTCTCTGCTTTGCCCCACAGTACGACTACAGCTTCCGGACGGAGCAGAGTGCGGCGGCCCNACCGTCCTGAGGGGCCGCGGCGCCGGAGCGTGTGTGCGTGCATACTACTGAGCAGGACACGGGACACAGCGATGGAACCAGCCTGGCCTCCGCGTGTCCGGCCACCGCCACCACCCTGCGCTGCACCACCCCCTGCACACACCGCTCCACGCGCTGGGACCGCGCGACCCTTCGGCAGCTGCCCCCTACCCCTGCCCCCCTGCTGCTGCAGACCCCTCTCCACGTGAGTACAGGACTGGGAGCCTGACGCAGCCCCTGGCTCATCCCCACTTCATAACCCTGCTGCAGTCACAGAATCCAGAGCTGTAGCAAACCTCCGCGAACACAGCCGGGAGCTCGCGGAGCATCGAGAAATCTTAGCCCTAAAAGGACCGATAAAAGGCATGGCTGGGCACCGCCACACAAGCTGCCATGGAGCTGCTTGGCTCTCGACACCTTGCAGCAGGAGGCTCCAGTGGCACTCAGTCCAGTGCACAACTGAACTGCAGTGAATGCCAATCCCTCTGCCAGGGTCTGGGCACAGAAGTTCTGCTGTGGCTGGGATAAGTCCCAGATCCTCTGTGCTCACTGGATTTGCTGTAGGCTGGGGCAGCCAGGGCAGGGCAGGCAGAGTGCCCAAGGTGCACTGCAGGTCCCGAGATGAAGCACCTCTGCTTTGCACGGGGTGTCCATCTGTCCATGTGGATCTATGGCAGCAAGCACCCCCTGTTTCTTTCTGGATGGATGCTGGCAGCGGCACCCTGGCAGTGCCCCACTGACCCTGGCCAAGCTGCCTGTGGAGGCAGGGCCCTGCTGGCAACTGGGATGCCGTCACCTGCCCATCACTGAGACAGTTCTCTAACATGTTCCCCGCTAGCTGCTAAAACAAAAGAGATGTGCCTGTTTCCTGGGCATTTGTGAGGAAGCACTGAACACTGACGTGGCACAGGATGAGAGTGGGATGCATTAAACCCTGACCTCTGCCTCCCTGTGATCGCTGACTGGGCTTGCTCCCAAGCCAAATGCATGTCTTGGAGAAGTCCGTTGCTGTAATAAGTTATTTACAAGTGCCCATCTGACTGTGCTGCTCTTTCAGTCTCTGCTGTAGAACAAAGATACATCATGGCAGCAAAATGGCAATTTTTGAGTAAGTGTTAAAATGTACAATTTTTTATATTGTAAAATACTGATTCCCTGACCCCACCGTGGTAACAGTATTGCCATGGCAACAGTAACAGTGTTGTTGCTCTCAGCCTGGGTCGTACATGTGCCCCGACCCACTTTGCACTCACTTGGATTGATCTGGCATTTGCTAGTGGCACAGAATGGTGACTAACAGCAGCTTTTGTACTGTCAGCTAATATTTTTTATTTGTACATAAGTAAAATAATTCTTGTCCAAAGATTCATTTCTGGTTTTAAGGCACCACACTGTACTGCTGGGATAAAGAGCACAAAATACCGTGACATTCAGGACAAACTGAGTCCAGATCTTTGCTTCAGCTTCTTCCAATCAGGTAAATAATTTTCTGGAGCTGCCTCTGTAGAGTGGCCATGTGGTTGGAGAGCAGAGGCCAATTTGGTTCCATATGTGTTGTTTTTGGGCAAAAGAATTAAAGCTGTGCACCAGCTCTGGAGCCCTTGGGTGACCCCCTGGAAGTGCTCGTTTACTTGGAGCTTGCACCACCATTTTTAGTTGTTATTTATCCTGCAGTAAAGAAAAGCCAGATCTCACTGCCAGGCTTCACAAAGGCCAGATTGATGATGCCGACGTCGACAAATGAACATACCATGGCAGCTTGGTCATTCGGCTCAGGTTCACTTCAAGTTCAAATCCACTCTATGCCGTAGTGCTGTGCCCATCTCATCCATCTTTTGTCTTTCTATTTTTCTGCTTGTAATTTGTTCTGTAGTTTTCTGTGACATCCATTTATAGCTTCTCCTGTGGCTCAGTGGTCACGGCAGGTAGGCAGGAGCCATCTGCAGCAGTGCGTTCCTCATAGCTTTGGGCTGAGAGCTGACCTTCCCTGTTCATGGCGGAGGAACGAGGGCTGCGGACTAGCACAGGGCACAGCACAGTCTGCAGAGCTCCAGGGGCAGTGCCTGCCATTGGGAGATTGAGAGACAGCTGCCAGGAGCCCCTCCTCGAGCCACCTCCGCCTGCGTGAGGGCAGGGCTGCCTGTGCAGCGGCCGCAGGCTCAGCAAGGAGCAGGTTCTGAGAGCTGCCGAGCCCCACGCTCAGTGCCACACTCCCTGGCACTGGGAGTGCCTGTGGCTGGGAAAATGGGTGCAGAGCTTCGAGTCCCTTGTGTAAGAGAAAATCAGTTCTTTAATGTTTATACGGATGGCTAGGTTTGCTCAGCCTTCTTGGAGATAACGAGCTCAGCTTGCTCTGCAGTGACCTAGAGGAAACACTGGATACTTGAAACACTGGCAGGACACGCGGCTGGGACAGGCATTTGCATCTCCAGGATATATATATTCTCCCTCTCTGACACTGGGCCAGCAAAGCTGCTTCGGGACTCACCTGCAAAGAACCTTGAGAGATGAGTTTGCTCTCCACAGTGTGGTCCCGCACCACAGCACTGCAGGGACAGCCTGTTCCAAATGCACAGACAGGACAGATGCAGTTCCTGTGGGGCAAGCACAATCGAGGTGTTTTGAACAAAAAGCTGCAGCTGCTGAGAGCTGGCTGAGGTCTCAGCCCTGCTAACCACAGGCTGGAAAACTAGGCAGTTCCAAAAGGGAGAGGGCTCAGAGCCAGTGCTTGGAAGCACAGCAAGACATGGTGCAGGGTGGTTGACTGTGTCAGCTTCTCAGTCCACTGATCAGAGGAAGTTTTTTTATTGCACTGCTGAATTCCCGAGATCTGGAGTGTCAGGTCAGCATTTCCATGGGAAGGTTTGATTGGCCGTTCCATAACTTTGTACTCACGGCAGCTCATTGCAAGGCTGGTCCTTGCATCCTTACAGTGAGTCCTCCGTGCTGGCGTGTGCCAGGGCCAGTATCAGCATCTCTCCGCATCTTCCTCCCTGGCTGAGGTGACTGTGGAAGAATTGGCCCAGGCAATAAATGTTCAAGGAGTCTGATGTGGATGTTGTCTGGCTGTGGAGAAGCCTTCTGGAGCATAAGGGGAGGGGAGGAGTCAGTGGAA
Source organism: Oriolus oriolus (assembly GCA_013400235.1). NCBI lineage: Eukaryota > Metazoa > Chordata > Aves > Passeriformes > Corvidae > Oriolus > Oriolus oriolus. Next base: position 340,046 of record VXBT01013916.1, read on the forward strand.
AGCAACAGAAGTGAATTTGCAGAGCTTTACCAGATGTTCTTGGCTACCTTGCCTGAATTTGTAGAACAAAACTGGTCTCTAGGTAGTTTGATCTTGTGGCTGATGGAGAAGTTAGTTTGCCAAATTACTGTACATCTGCAACAGAGACAGAAAAGCAGCAGTGAGGGGTTTTCTTACTGTAAAATACACCTTCTGATGTGAATTCATAGTGACACACTGCCTCCTGGATTCCTCACGGCAAGAAGCTGGTCGTGTGCCGAGGTGATCTGTGGCCACCCAGGCCAGGCTGTGCTGTCTGCTGTGTTAATCATGGAAAGGCAAGAAGTTAGTCCAGAAAGTGATGTGGAGTGTGAACTTTGTGATAAAATTCAAGTGTGAATAGTTGTAGCAGGTGTCTTCCCTTGTGGGAGCACCTCGTATCTGTAGTTCCATAGGAGTAAACTGTGTCAGACTTTTCCTGTGACTGTCCTGTGACTGCGTGTCCCTATGGTGTTTGTTGGAGGTTTCCCAGGAGCCTCCTGTGCAGTGAGAGGTTGTTGGTAGTCTGTAGCATTGGGCTTGTTTGGTTTCACACCCAGCCTTGCCCCCTCAGTGTCCTGAGCTCTCCAGACTGGACCCACACGCTGCCGAGCCCAGAGAATTCCTGTCATGGGCACTGCACGTGCCAGGTAGGTGCTAGTGGCAAGGGCATGCCTCCACAGGCCTTGGCACCTCCTCTTCTGTGGGGCCTGAAATCTCCTGGGAGGAGGGAAAATGGGATAGAGCTGGCCAGTTCCATGTTGGCCTTCACCTCCCCGCTGCTCCCCAGGTGACTTTGGGTCTGTCTCCCCAGATGTGCCCACGGCCATTCTCCCATGGCAGCCCCAGGAGCCCTGAGAGCTGTTCCTGCTCCTCCCGAAGGGCAGGCACACCTCACTACATCCAAATAATTACCTCAGCCTTGGAGCCTTGACGAACAGCCGGGAATCCCTCCCAGCAGCAGAAGCACCCCCGCAGCGGGGCAGCCGAGCGGGCTGGTGTCAGCCATCCCGAGCCTTATCGCCCGGGCTGTGGTGCAGAAAGGAGAGGCTGCTCCTCTGCTCACAAACAAGCTCAGTGAGGTGCTGCTCGGTTCATTCACCACAGGGAAACCAAACACTTTGGATATTCTGGTCATTTGTTGTGAAATTGTTTCCTAACAGCAACAGATTTAAATGTCATCATACAAATGGCAGCGAGAAACCTTTTATGCAGTTGCAAAGTGGTTTTCTAAAATGGTTGGGTTACTGAAAGTGATTTTACTGTGCATTAATCTTATGAATGTTGCTATGTTTTATATTTATTTTAGATGACCCTCCTGTATTTTACAAAGGGAAGTTTCATTGTGTGATAACTCAGTCTGTATTCTTAATATAATTTGTTAAATGAAACTTGTTTTAATCAGATAATTCCGTGTGCTTTTGTATTTTAATTTTCTGACTGAAACAACTCCCTGGATCGGAAGGGTGAACTACAGAAGTGGCAACACGATCCCCTGTAGGGAACACGCTCTTGTTTGTGGGGGTTTTTTGTTGGAAACTGGATATAAAAAGCCTTGGAGAATGTGTCCAAAATGTCTTTCTCTACAGGTATGCTGCAAAGTCAAAACAAACTCAAATTACATGTTTTATGGGGAAGGACTGGGCGAAGCCTGGCCAAAGCAGCGCTCAGTGCAGCGATGGTGCTGGGGGTGGTGCGGCAGCGCTGTCTCGGGGCAGCTCTCGCCGCCTTGGCTCAGCCCCTGGCACGGGCAGCGGTGCGGGCAGGCACCTGCGTGGCCGGGGGCAGCAAGCCCTGGGGGGAACGGGCTGCTCAGCCGGGGAGAGGCCAGTGCTGCACTGCACTGAAAATTGTTATTCTTTGTGCTAAATTATTATTCTTCTGAACTTGACCCAAGCTAGTGGTGCACAATCTGACCTCTGGCATCTTCTCACCCCAGACAGTATTTCTGTCTTGCTTATTTTGAGTGCTCTTTGAATTAAGGGAGATTAATACCCAAGTTCCCGACATTCTCTTCAGGCATATGTTTTTATAACCTTTTGAAAGCAATACCACTTGTTCCACAAAAAACTAAGAAGCAGCATCTTGGGGCTGCCGTGGGAGCTGTCACCGGCACCTGACCGAATGTCCTGGCTGGGGAGGAGGTGGTGTGGGGAGGACATAAACCAGAGTGGGCCCATCCCATGCCAGCCCACGGCTTCCCAGGCAGCAGGCAGGCGTGGAGCCACACAGAGTCACGGCTGCGCTGGTGGGGCTGCGAGCGTCTCTCTCACCCGTGCCTGGTCAGCGGCTGCTGCTGGCTGCGGGCTCAGTCCGGTGGCACAGGACACCCAGTGCCGCTGAGCTTCCCGGCCTGCTGGCCAGGAGCACCCTCATCCCCCCCGCACGGGGCTGGGACTAGAGCTGGCTTGCATCCGTCATTCACGGAATTCGGTTTCTAAGGAAACTTTCTAATTCTTTCTGCTCTGCTTAGTGCTTTTAGATGTGGGAGCGGCCATTTCTCTCTGGAGAGGTGTCTTGTGGCCATTCCTGCCCCAAAGAAATCCTCCCAGTGCCTGAGGGCAGTAGCAGGCTCAGGGGCTGGAGGTGGCTGGCACGGTCCCTGTGTCATCAGAGGGTTCTTTGGGGCTTTGTGTGCCGGTGGCTTTGGTGGTGTTTTGTTTTCTTTTCTCCTCTCCCTCCTACAGCTTTAAAAATTAACTTGCCTGGGGAGTTTCTCAAAATCCTTTCCTTTCTCTGGAATGATGGATAAGCCATGTAACTGATTGTCATGGCCCTAGAGAGGATAAACATCTTCTGCAATTTAAAATAAAACCTCCTCACTCCTTGGTTAATAAGTGTTGAAAGAAGCACAAACAGAGCTAACACGGGATTTCCATGACTAACAAGATGACCACATCAGTGAATGTTGTTTGGGGTTAAAAGTGACTCAGCTTTTGCTTCCCCTGGGTAAGATGTTTTATCCCAGTGCAGGAAAAGCTGCCAACAGCACTTTGAAGCTCTGGCAAACTCGATGGAGCCAGGATTGTGAACTGGGAAGTGTTTGAATGCCGGGTTAAAAAAACCCTCATAAACTCCGCTCCATGTGTGCGGATTTCTGGAAGATAAAGGAGCCCACAGCTTCATCCAGCTTGTGCTGACTCTTTTCTTTTCAAAAGCCTTTTCAGATGTTTTCACTTTTCTGCTTGCTTTGTTGAAAGATGTAAAAATTTAAGACAACCACAAAGTAAACATTTCAAAACTTTCTATTCTGAAAATTAGTGACATTTTCAAAATCCCTCAAATTCCATTTCAGCACTATCAGAAATGAAGATGTTTGGGGGTTTTTTGATTGGCAAATTTTCCAGGCAGGTTTTTGTTTATTGATAAGTATTATTTTTCAGAGAAAATAGATTTATTATTTAGTAGAAACACTAGATAAGTAGATGTCTTGTCAAAATCAAGCAGGTTTTCTTTATTAGAGTGAAATAGTAATGAACTCATCTGCTTCCAATATTTATAAAGAGTAGGGAAGGCCATTAATTCTGCTGCTTGTGAATAAAACCATCTGTGATTTCTTTCCATTTGATGTGTTTTGGTTTTAATATACATTTTTCACAAATAAGTGTAGGGATTTTTTGTGAAAATGTCACATTCAGAATCTCATAAAGAAGGAACGCAAGGAGGGGGAAACGAAATGTTTTGTTAGCTCAGTAATTTCTCACCTTGCACAGAGAGTAAAATTCCTGCCAACTTTAACACATTAGGCGGCAGAATTACATGTTCGGCTCTAATGCAATCCATGACATGGAACAAGGCAAACAGAGGATGTTTGGAAGTTTGTTTTCCTTTGGGAATCACACAGCACATTTAACTTAATCTGTCCTGACACTTGAATTATAACATGAGCTTCTTTAGGGAAGCAAAACGGTAGATGCCTCTTTTTAAAGCAGAGCAGAAGTTAATAAAATGGGCAACACGTCGAGGAGAAAAAGCCCAAATGAACCATCGTGTGATTCTCAGAGCAAACGGGCTCTAGTTTGAGGTTTTTCCACCAGAAATGCTGGAAATCTTGTGACATCCTTCTACTGAGGGTGAAATTGGACCTCTAGAATTGTACTTGATAAAAGCAAGAGCTACAAGAATGCCCCAACTGAGACCACTTTGTAGTTGGACTTGTGAGTGTTGGATCTTAAATTAAACTGAGTATTCATCCAGCTGCTCTGCCAGGATTTATTTCACAGTCTTCCCACCAGCTCATGCACTGGAGACCGAACTGTGCTGCACCTTCCTGAGCTGTTCCTGTCGAGGTGAAGAAGTTCTCCTCTGCTCCCAGCCAGTACAGCCCAAGCACCCCCAGGGCATCTCTCAGGGCTGTAATGGGAATGGGGCTGTAAATGCAATCCGCTCCACTGAGTGTTGCTGGAAAAGGTTGGCTCCAGTTACAGATTTTAAGGCCCAAATTTAATGTCCATTGTCCAACAGGATCAAAGCAAATCCTTGGAGGTTCCTCCGAGTGAAGAAACCTGAAATCAAATAGCAGATGTCCTCACCCAAAGCCCAGAGCTCCAGGTGCTGCAGAGCAGGGCAGGTACTCTCTTGGGGATGGAAAGCCAGTGCCAGTTAGCACTGAAAAAAATGAGTCAGCTGGTTGTTTCTCAGCTACCTGTTGGCAGAGATAGGAGAGGGCTGTGCTCTTCTCTCAGGGGAGCTGTCACACCTCTGCCACAAGCAAGTAAGTCTGCTCACTGGGTTGCTTATATTTTACAGTTTTTAAGATTTACAATGTATAACTTTCATAATTTAATCTGGTGTGGAGCAATAAAGATACTAATTGTCTCAGACTTTTTTTTTAACCAAAATGAACAGCACTGTCAGCTGGACAAAGAAACAAAATCTGATTTTCAACTTTGAAAAGCTTGACCAAATAGTTTTGAAGGAGGGGGCTTGGGCCAGGTTTGGGTGGGTTTGCTCAAGTTCCACATTGCTGGTCTGGGGGCTCCGGCCACGACGGGTGCTGGGGAGGGACCCATGGCCCTCTGCAGGTCCCCTCCCCTAAGACAGAAGCATCAAAATCGGGGTTAAAATGGCAATAAGGAAAATTCACACTGGATATTAAGAAAACTTCCTAAAGGGGAAGCAGGCGAGGCCTGGGAGGGTGGTGAGTCTCCATCGGGCTTTGCCAAAGATGTGTTGGGAGCAGGGGAGGTGAGGCTGAACCTCAGCAGTGTCGAAGAGCGGGTCCTCCTTCCCATGGCTCTGCCCTTCCTCAGGGAGCACAGCAGTGGCTGTTCCCACCGTCGTGGCAAAGGGTTGGGATTTGGGTTGTTTGGGTTTGCTGGGGGAGGGTGGCTCCAAAGTCACTGAAATGTCAAGAGCACAGGGAGCCCAGGAAGGCACCGTGCTGTAAGATCATTTCAGGTAAATTCCCTGGCAGGGAAATGCTCCCACCAGGAGTGTTTGAACACAGTCCTTGTTCAAAAACAAGGCAGGAAGCCCGTGGTGGTTATTCCCTGTGGGTGTCCCACAGGGGCATGACGGAGGTTGACTGGGATGCATCAGGCTAAAAGCAGAGGGCATGGGGTGAGTAGAGTGAGGAGAGAGGGAGAGCAGGAGTGACCAGGATAGCCCTGTGCCACAGATGGTGGTGGTGGTGACAACGAGTCACTATTCTGTAGTGACAAACAAGTTCCCCACTGGTCAGGGAAAAGCTGTCATGTCCATGGGCTGGGCCAAGGGCTGGCAAAATCCAAGGAGTACAAACTTGGGGATATGTGAGGATCAGTTTCATGAGCTCTGGAGGCCACAGAGGTGGCTTCCTGTAACTGACTGCTCTCTGAATTACACAAAGATTTTCTGCTTTTCCCACCGACATGTAACCCTGTTCCCACAGTCCCCAGCAATGACCTGTCATGGGTGGCAGAAGCCAGTCAATGGACTCAAAGCCCTTAATGCAAGCTTTTTCACTCTTCTAACTCTAAATTCCTTTTTCTGTCCAAATTCCTACTCATATGAACCTTTTAGGAACTTAATTATCCTTGAGACTTCTACCTCTCTGCGAAATCTGGTTTAAATCAGTAAAGAAAAGAGTTCAAAGTTATTGGGCAGGACAGGCAGACAGACAAGCACACAGGGATCACAGGAACCTTGTTTTCATAGGAAACTAGATTAAAAAAATCCCACAGCAGTTACCAGCCCCTTTGGTGGCACGCCTGCCCCGGTCCCGCGGGGGCGGTGGGGCTCAGGCAGCCTGGGCTTGTGCTCTCTGCAAAGGGGAGGGGGCTGCTGGCAGATCCTGCCTCCTTCAGCCGGGGCTGGCTGGGCAGGGGCGGTGGCAGCAGCCATTCCGCAGCCTGTCTGCTTTTCCCAGCTGGATGCAGATTCATGACATCCCTGCTCGCTTTGGCATGCAAACCTGTACCTAATTTCTTCTGAAACGGGCCCTGAGGAAGTCAGCAGATGTTATTATTAAAGCATTGAGCATCAGCAGCTCCCGAGATATTGTCAGTCTGTTAATGAGCTGATCAAACTGAGGAAGGCAAGGGCTTTCCCAACTTCTTAATAAGGAAAATAAGACCTCCAAGGTTAAAAGACTTCATTTAAACTGCACCAAGTTTATAGGTTGCAAAATGTTCTTTAATCAGTTTATTCTTAGAAGGCCCTAACTGCCCATGAACAGGAGTGGACATTATCTTAAATAATCCCACGAGAACACAACAGCTCTGTCTTGGTGGGGTTTGCTGGCATTTTGCTCCCTTAGTCTCCTTAACTAGCCTTTTCCATGCTCCTTCTGCAATTCTTTCGTGAACATTTTGTGCATCATTACCTGCAGCTCTGCCCCAAAACTCCTTAAGATTTGTTAATTATTAGGTTTTGCTGTTTGAAAGTTAAATTGATTTTCCTATCAATATATTTGTAATTGCAATTTTGTAAATCTTAAATCTCAGCAGTTTCCCAAGGCTGCAGGAGATACCAGCTGTACAAGTGAGCCAGAAATATCCTGAATTAGACATATCCCTGCACCTCTCCTTGTCCTCCCTCGCTCTGAGCCTGTCCCTGTACCTGTGGACCCTCTAGATGCTGTTCTTCTATCAGCAGTGGCTAATGGGGAACCCACTTTGTTGGTTTTTCTCTTAATCCCATACTATCTGGAAGCTTAGTTGGGGTTTTCCACCTGCAGGGATGTTTAGAATTTGGACAACAGTGATATTGATGTTAGAGTAAATTGGTAACAGCTAAAAGTTTAGAAAGAAAACATCTATTATTTCCACAGGAGCAGAGGAGCATGACATGCTGTAATGGTGCCTTGCCAACAGCGTCACTCGCCTGAGGCAGGTCCAAGAACAAGCTGAAGAGCCCTTGTCTTGGGGAGCTTCATTATATCCAATCTGCAAACAGGTAAACAGCTACCAAGGAGTGATCAGAGGAGGAGAATACAGAGAAGGCCCCTTTAATTCTGTCCATCTGCTCCTTGGTGCAAGCAGGAGGGAGAACACAAAGGTGAGGCCCCATGTCCTGCAGTCCCTCCAGCAGGAGCTGGCCTTGTGTGGCTGTGGGCAGCCTGCCCCATGCCCAAGGGGGACTCCCAGGTGCTCAGCAACACTTCCTCCTCACCATGGATCACTGAGCTCGCACCCACGCCATGATTTATTCCAGCATGGACATATTTATACCACCTGATAAGCAGTGCCTGCTATAAATATGTCCATGCTCTCTGTTTTGCTATGCACCAGTGAGGAGGGGGCATGTTGTGATAAATTGACCCTGAAATATGGTGCATGTACATACTTTTAGAGACGGGAAGGATTGGGTCACTTTGGTGTCTCTGTTGTGGTTCAATTGGTTATTTTTAAAGGTGTCTGCTGAACTGTGGCTTCCAGGGAACATTTCCAACATTACCGGTATTTTTAACCCTAACGTGTGTCACTTGGCAGAACTTTATGAACACTAATAAACAAAAAGGCCCTGAACTATATCTCAGCATCGAAGCAGGACTATTCTTCCCCTGCTGTGGCCCTGGTGTGGCCAGTGAGGCCAGGGCTGTGCCCTGGAAGGGGAGACATTGGGTCAGCACTCATCCTGGTGAGCACTGCTTCCCCTGCAGCCAGAGCAGCATCCCAGGGGCAGCCAAGCCCGGAGTCCACACTGCTCCACACCCTGCTCAAGACCTCCAGGTAACCCACAGCCTTCCTGACCAGGACCACTCAGACGTTTGTGGTCCGCAGGCACACTTTCGCTATCCTGTGTCATTTCTGATGTCTTCAAATGATAATGTGGAACAGAGAAACATTAAACCTGAAAAAAGTCTGTGGGAAGCAACTATCACTGGTTCAGACAACGGTCAGGAACTGGGTCTGCTGTGGAGGAGGATGAAGGGCACTGACACCCAACATGCCTGGGAGTCACACTGGAGCCAGTGTGACCCGGTGAAGCTGGTCAGGTGCAAGGCTGCATGATCAGGTCCCAGCTGATGATAAAAGGAGGCACCTGCTTGGTAGCCCTTCCTCATCATCTCCCTCAGATCTGGGGTCCATCAGCAGGTCTTGGCTGAATGGCTGCCTGTGAGCTGCTGCTGCCTGCCTCTCCTTCCAAACTGTGAGTATCAGCCATATTTTTTCATCTTTCAAAGGAAGTTTATAATTAGGCTGGAATTCTTCAGGCAGAGGTAAAGGCCATGCTGGTTTGGGTTAGATTGTTTTGTTAAATTTTGAGGAAAACTGTTCTTCATTAAAGAATGTGTGCTGGTTTCCGGAGGAATGGCTGAGACCTTTCCCTTTCTAGTACCCAGAGTCTTGTGCAGTTCTAAACTTGAAGTTCTTTTGTATTTAAATATTTAAAGCTTGTCTGTGCTTTTGTTTTCACAAAACTTGAACTGAGCTGGGGGGGTGCCACAGGCTGTGGGAGTGGGGGCTGGGTCAGCCCAATTTGAGCTGGCTGCGGGTGTACAAGCACTGATCATGTGCATGGAAGGGGCTGAGCAGCCCAGGAGGGGATGTCGAAAATGTTAGGAAGAGGGGGTTCGTTTTCCAAGGAGTTTTGAATGGTTGGTTGTCTCTGCAGAGGGCAGAGCAAGAATCTCAGTGGGTGAATTGGATGAGCTGGGCTCTGCTGCCTCATGTGTGAGGAGTTGGCTGCCCTTTCTCTGCTGTGCCATTGTCTGTTGGGCCTGGGCCTGAGCTGTGTTTGACCCTCTGATGTCTGTGGCCAAAAAGTTACCCCTTCAGATGTGTATTTTACTTCTATTTTGTAAAATGTCTTTCAACTCCATCAGTGTTCCTCCTAGGTTTCCCCTGGGTGGAAGAGCTGCACGTGGGTCTCCCGTGGCCGGAGGTCAGGGAGCCGTGTGCGCAGCACAGTTGGTGCTCGTGGTGTGTGAAGCCAGCCCCGCACGGTGGCTTTTCACCCAGCCTGTCACTGTTACACGAGGTGGGCTGGGAGGGGAGACACTCACAGAGTGGGTTTAGACACAGAATCCCCATCCCAGGGAACTCCTCGGCCCTGGAGTGTCGGAGCCTCACCCACGGGAGGCATCGCTCTGCCCTGGGCGCTTGCTCCTGGCCTGTGTTCGGGTCTGGGAAAGCAAGCAGCCCTTGCCTTCACTTCTGGTGGCTCCTTTCGTGGTTTCTATTAGCAGGTCATAGATTTTAGGTGGAAAGCTTTCCTGCAAACTCCGCATCATTAAAGAGGCGAGAGCAGGAGAGAGAAGTAGGAAGGTTGTTGTTGCTGTAAGCAGAGAAATGCCCTTCCCGTGTCCGGCTGGACAACAGCCCTGGGAGCGCGGTGAGGCCGTGCCTGGGCCGGGGTCTGTCCTTGGAGCTGTCCCTGTGCCGCTGCAGCTCCAGAGGCGCGAGCAGGGCAGGGGGCTGGGGCCAGGCCCGTGCTGGGAGCGCCAGGGCAGCTGCTGCTGTGCCACCCCCGTTTGTGTGCCCCCAAATGCTGCAGCAAGGAAGGCTCCAGGCATGAAGTCATTACAAGTGTTTTCACCAAAAAAAAAACCAAACCTGAAAGAGTTAAAGCAGCCATTTTGTTCTCGTCTGGTAAAACCCAGCCTCACAGTGTGCTGGTGGGCTGCAGGTTTGTTTGTTGAGTCACCAAAACTTTAGAAAACATGAAAGCACTTCATGTAACCAAAAATGGCACTAGATACAGGCTTATTTCTGTGTTTACAGAACTATTTTGGAAGAAAAAAATGTTATTTAAAAAAAAAAATCAAGATGGAGTATTTTTTCATGGCATAACACCAAAAGGAAAGTAGTGCAGCTTTGGACAAATTAGAAACAGACTTGAGTATTAGACTTTACATGGATGGTACTCGGGTATTAATCCATTAAAGTAATCAAAAGAGCTTAAATAAGAATCTGAAGGCTGCAATATATATGTCAATGAACAAGCTGTAAAACTTCCTGAAAAGGTGATTTCAAAGCCATATTGTCCAAGCTTGGCAAATTGCATATTTAATTATTTTGTCAGTCCCTCTTTCTACTCTAATCTTTTGGTGAAATACCTTTAGACATATGAAATCAGTTAAGATAATTAGGGTATGATGGAATTAGGTGTTACTTGATTTTTAAGAAAGATACCATCCTCTGCCTTGGTATAAAATGTGTGCAGACCCCAAAAGCTGGACTGTATTGTAATGTTTTCTTTTCTATAAAGATCAAAGGTCTCCAGCCCCTTTCAAGATGTTTGCAGAATTTGTTTCCTAATTATCCCACATTTACTTATTTGTGTGCTGGGACATCAGAGTTAACTCTTTGATTGTAAAGATGAGATGGGACCTTCCTCCAGATGACTGCGGCCAGCAAAGCCTTGCATCTCAAAATTGTTTTTTAGATTACATGGCTGCTCCAGTTCTGAGGTTCTGGTGCAGTTTAGGATAGATGAGGTGTTGTGTTTGCTTGATTTTAATACCCCAGTCCTCTACAGCAAAGGTTTGGTTTTCTGCAGTAAGAGTTTACACCTTCATTAATATCCTTTACAAGTTTACAAACCCTTGGTAAGCAACAGTAAACTATTTAGGCTTTGATTTGTCTGGGAGTTTGAACTGTTTTCACCAAACCTTTATGGTCTTTCCATGATGTGGTGCCTGAGTTTCTTCAGCAGAATTTTCTATAAAAGTTTTGAAATTAGAATTTCTTGGCTCACTTCATTGATTTTATTTTTCCCCCATCTAGAGAGGTATAAAAGACTGACAGGACACCCCAGAAATGTGAAAACAGGCTGTAAGTTTTGCAGTTTCACTTGTGAAGTTACAAAAATAAAGTTGATTAGAATAGCATGAAATCTATAAAATAAAAAGTAAAATGTTTATAGGGGAAGTCTAATATGAAACATTTTTAAACAATGTGTTTTATTTACTTTTTATACATTTCATTTCTCATATTCTTTTGAACTTTTTTGAATCTTCTCATATGTTTCCTAATTACATTTGCCTCTCTGACTCCTGTCTGTATTTCTATCAGCACAGAGGGGTCGAGTGTTTGTCTTGGTTTGTGTTTGGTTTTTTCCTTTGAAAAAAATCAAGATGCTGCATCAAGCTTTTCCAAGGGTCTGTTTGCAGTGGCAGCAGTGGGGTTCAGTGCTCGCAGGGAGATAAAGAGTGCTGTGATAACAACTGGGGGATGTGCCTGTGGGCACAGAGCTCGCCTGGGACCCAGCAGCACCCAGAAATACTCCTGTGGCTGTTTTGGAGGAAAAGCTGCTCACATGCTGCCTGCTGACGAGTATAAGCTTTTTTCCTTTCATGAAGTCCTGCTGGCCTGTTTGCGGTTCAGCACAGGACACGGCTCGGGCTGAGCAGGGCCCCTCAAAGCCCGTGAGGAAGAGGAGGGCAGTGGGCTCTGCTGCTCACCGCGTTGTCTTCCATCCCCTGCCCGAGCGAGACAGGGGTCCCTGTCCCTGCCAGCGTCTCGTTGTGCCCAGAACGAGCACCTGCTGGTCCTGATGCAGCCCTGGGAGCTCATCTCGCCTCTGTCCCCCACGGCCTGGGGCAGCGGGGCCCCCCCAGCAGCGCCTGCTGCACCACGCAGCCCCCACCGCCCGTCCTTGCCCGGGCTTCCCCGGCTGGGCTTCCCCGGCTGGGCTTCCCCGGCTGGAAGCCCCGGAGCCGCCGCTGCTCAGCTCCGTCCCTCGGCCGGGCGCAGCTGGACAGAGGGGACAGCGCTGCCCAGGCAGGGTGGGAGCGGTGCCCCTGTGCTGCTTCCCACGGCTCTGCGCCAGCATCCCCGGCCGAAGGAGACCCCAAAGACCCTTGGCATCCCCAGAGCCTTCCCCGGCTGCTCACCCGGACCCCGCTGTCCCCCCGGCCAGCGAAATGCCCTAATGATGCGCCGTGGGTGCCGCGTCCCATCCATCAGCCTCGCGGGCAGATGCTGTTCCGGCAGGGTCAGAGCCCGGCTGCGCGCGGCTGACTGATGTCCTAAAGTGCTTTCCTGACTTCTGCACGGCTATTTATTTCTTTGCCATCTTAGCTCAGGTGTGAGGTTACTTATTGTGGTTTTCTTCCTCTGCTTTTAAAATTCGTGGAGATTGTCTTTCGAATTCATCATTTCAGTCTTTGCTTTTAAATTGGTGTTTTGTTCATTTTTTCTCCCCTGCTATTTGTTATTTATCCACATAGGATAAATAACAATTTGTCTCTTTCACACACTTTGATAGGAATAGTTTTCTTCTTCAGCAATCAGTATATTGCTCACCTCCTCGGCAGCCCACAAGAAGTCAGTATTCATTTCAGTATTATTTATTATAACATTGACTTCAATAACATTGCAGCTGAGTTTTTACATTTCGTACCCAGCTCAGAAAGATATTGGTGAGAAGGTAGGGGTTTTTTTTTAAACTAAACATGCACTAAAATTACATCTCAGGTTCCAACAGCCATTAATAAACATTTCAGGTGATGCTCTGGACTGAGTTCATATCCTTCTGTCTGTGCTGGGCAAAACATTTAAGTTCTTAGTTTTGCATAAAGTTACAATTTTTTTTAAATGCCCAAATTTAAAATGAAAAAGTGTCTTGGGGGTTTTAGTGATAGGCTTGTTAAAGATCAAGAGGTCTCCTATGCACTTTGGTTAAGATTTTAGCTAAACTTGAACTTTAAAGTGTCACAGAAGCTTTTAAAACAGTTCACCCGGTGTCTCAACCAGGGGCTCCTTGAGGGGATGTGGTGCTGCCCTTGGCAGCTGCTCCTGGTGCCTGCAGAGGAGACACTGAGGGGTTTCAGACCTATTTGATCCAATCTCATCTTGGAGATTTCTAATCTGAGCTGCTTGAGATATCCAGAACTGTTTATTTGGCTTCTGGCTGCAATTTTGCCTTGATAGCCCTTTACTGGAAAACCACATTTAGAAAGGAAAAAAAGGAGGGTGTGGGAAAGGAAGGAAATAGAGAGATTTTACTGAAGAGCTTGTGTAAGTTCTGGATTTTGAAACTAAACTCAGAAATTCCTCAAAGACACAAACTCTGTTTTATCACCATGAATAGCAGCACAGAACATGAGCTCCCAGCTCCTGAGTGAGTGCCGGGAACTGGCAAAAGCAACTGCTCGAGCAACAAACAGCTGCAGCACACTCAATGCTGCTGCTGGATGTGGAGGTTTCACTCCTGTTAATTACTGTGATGGGCAGAATAATCCTCTGCAATCAGCATCTTTGGGAAACTGTAGAGACAGCTCTGTTCAGATGGCATTAAAAAAATAATTTTCAAAGCTGTCCTCATCAAAAAATCTAAAGTGTGTTATTACTGGTAAGAATTAAGTTAAACTTTGTTTTTACTTAATTCTAAACAGATTAATAACATATACTAATAACATATATTAGGGTGGATCAATGTCTTACCCAGATAACTCCCTACTGAGGAAAAGGAGATGCCGTGCTCTGTTCCCTGTCCTTTCGCGCGCTTTTCTTTCATGGCAATTTACGCTGCAGTTTTAGCCAAAGCAGCAATTAATTTATTTGAGTATATATATCTTAAATTCACCTCACATTTATGGATTAAACTGGTCAAACACAACTGAAAACACGAGCATTTACCTTGCTGTGCTTAGAGGCAGCGGTGCCCTAGGTGGGAGGCTCGGAGCGGTGTCTGGGTGCTGTCGAAGAAGCCCGTGGAGGATTAGGGTGTGCTCAGCCTCTCCTCAGACAGGTGCACAAACACTTCCCCCTTTTAGGTGCTACCTGCTCTTTACTGGACGTTTATTACAAGTCGATGCAATTTCACAAAGCACCTGCATGCAATAAAACCCTATTACATGTGTGAGGCCTTAAGGAAATTAACGGTTCCTCCCTAGGGATGCATATTTTGTTAAGATGTTTATTACAGATGAAGTGGTCCTGGGGTAAAACATTAACAAGTTGTAGAGTGATAAAAGGAATTTTATCATTTCTCAGTGACATAAATAGGAAGAAACCTTTAACTAAATCTATAAAATTCCTGTTTCCTAATGAATTTGCTTTAACTATTTATTAACTGGATGAACTTATACAGGCTGCAATTTGGATTTTTTCTTCCTCATCCCCTCCCTTTCCTTCCCTGCTCCCCCTCCCAAAACTCAAGCAAAAGGCATTGTCTATCAACTGATGCTAGCTCTGGTGCTCAAAAAAGAAACTTTAGGATTGATAACTTTTTTTTAAATTAATTATTTTCCTCTATGGGTTTAAGGCGGGGCCCTAAAATGCAGATCACTCTTGTTATACTGATTTTAGAATTAAATGCAACTTTAAAAGACTATGTTATAGTAATGCTAACTCATATTACTGAAATTACATGTTATATTTTAGGGTTCAGTCCCAGGAATTCATTTTTGGTTGCCATTCTTTTTTTTAGCACCATATTAATGAAGTTTGCTCTTTGCTGTTATTAGAGATGAAAGCAGGAGCACTGGCTTTGGACTGAGAATGCTCCATCTAATTGAATTATATGAATGTAGTTAAATGTCTACTTCAGAAAGGCCATATTCACTTTCAAGATTAGTTACTCCAAGAGTTAATGGCCTATTTAAGCAACATAGTCCAAGAGCCAAACACAGGTGGGCTGTGTTAATAACTTTATTTAAACCGTTTTTTCCCCTTTTGAGAGGCACAAGCCATCCATTAATGCATTCATTAGAGTTTATGGCATAGTTCTGCTTTTCTCCTAATGACACTATCCAGACTCAAACTTGCTTGGCTAATTTAGCCCAGCTGCCCTTTGCCTCTCAGCAACAGGTCCCTTGTTCTTCGGTCATGCATGCTGAAGTGTCATGATGATTAGTTTTTGGTCATTGCTGCCCTTTGCGATATTGTTTTGTGTTTTCTCTGCATCAGAATTTACTTTTTCTTCAGGCTTTTTGCCGAAGGTTTGTGTGCAGCAGCTGTTGGAAGGGGCATGGCAGTGCAGAGGCATTGCCACCTCGCTGCAGCCCTCGCATTCCAATGTGATTGAACATTGTGGTTTATGACTTGACTCTGACCAAACAAGCTCACAGGTTTTAATATCCAGCTCTGCCAAAGGTATTTGTGGCAGTTCCTCACAACTGCGGCATCTGAGTTTGCCTGGACTTTTCAGTTTTAAGTCTGATCTGAATATGCCTCTTACTGATGTCATTACAGCTGTAAAATGTGTGGCTGTGTACAGAAGTGCCTGTTTCCTCCAGTAGCTGCAGTGGAGGTGACCTGTGTGTGTTTAGTAATGAATTCCCCAGGTACTAATGAACATCACAACAAATCAGAATGACCAATGCATCACTGGGAGAGGAAAAACCAGGCTGGGTCAGACTGTGCACCGGCAGCTCCTGACACTTGCAGGGTTTATTTTGGAATATTTTATCAGTTTGGGTATGCATGTCTGATGTTCCTGGGAGTCCTGTGCTAGCTGTCGCCTTCCGGTCTGAAATATCACCTCTGATAAACTTGTACAAACAGCGAGGGTGGCCTTGGCCATCGTGGGATGCTGGACCAGCCAGTCCTGAGCAGCCCACTGTGATCCTGGCCAGACGTCAGGACCGCAGTGCCACTGAACTCCAGCGACCACCGGGATGAGAGTTCCTAGGTGCTTACTGACAGAGGGATTTGCAGGAAATAACGGCATAGAACACTTCTGTACCTGGCCATAAGTAGCACAACTTCAGTGAAATGGCAGTGATGCCGCAGGTACAGCATTGTCACTTCTGCGCAAGCTGTAGGAATTCTCACTGCAGACTCTGCGCCTGCAAACTGCCGCGCCAGGGTGTTTCCTTTTAGTGATCTTTAAAGCAGCACGCATGCATCTGATAATCATCATCGTTATCATCCTGTTGCCTGTTGATCGCTCTCTTCAGTACCTGGTTGCGAGTGATGCTGTGGGGCACGTCCTGCCTGGTCAGGGCTGCAGTGCTCCGGCCCGTCCCCGCGGGGAGCGGGGTGCCGTGCCCTGTCGCGCCGTGCCGTGCCCTGTCGCGCCGTGCCGTGCCCTGTCGCGCCGTGCCGTGCCCTGTCGCGCCGTGCCGCTCCGCTCCGCTCTGTTCCCGGCCGTGCCGCTCCGTACCCTGTCGCGCCGCTCCGTGCCGTGTCCCGGCGCGGCCGCCAGGGGGCGGGGCGGGGGCGGTGCCCGGGGGCCGCCCGTGCCGGCGCCGCCCGTGCCGGCGCTCCCGGTCCGGCCGCGGAGCAGACGCGGTGGTTCTGTCCCCGCTCGGAACCGCTGTGCGTTGTGCCAGCACGGTGATGCTGCCAGCGGGAGGGTACAGGTGGGAGGTTACCCTGCCCTAATGGTCTGGCCCTAAGCAGCTGCCTCTGCACCCGTCTGTGCAACTGCAGCACCAGTGCTCTTCAGAACTGCAAATTATAAAATAATTAGCACTAGGGATGGACGCACGGCTCAAATTCCCTTCAAAACCCCCGTTTCCTCCACATCGTGCAGCTCTCCCTCTCATAGCCAGGGCACCTTCCTGGGCTATGTGTCACCTGCTGCCCTGGGTGTGAGCATCCTTCCCTTTCAGCTGCAGCTGTCCTGTGCAGTCTGGCTGTAGTCCATTGTCACACTCACAAGATGAGCTCTAGCAGGTCAGAGGTAGATATACAGGATAAACACTGTGGCACTGGATGGTCTATTTCTCACTAAATTCTCTTTGTAAATGTTTGTTGTAAAATGTATGTGTCCCCAAATTAAAGAGTGTGTGAGGTCAAAACGTTGTTATTTACTGTTGCCATTAGGCTATTTCAATATTTAGCATGTTGGCACAGCTGAAGGGTGGGTGGCAGGAGGAAGGTGCCCTTTCCCTTTATCATGTCTTCTTTATCTGATGTCTTTTGGCAGACTTTTTACATAGGCCCACGAGTTCCCTGTGTCTTCTGCAATACTCTAACAAGTAATTAACATTTTCAGCAGCTTTGAATGTAAAATCTCACTCTGCAGGAGGGGTCCCACAAGCACCTACAATATTTCTGGATGAATTGGAGCAGGATGTTGAAATTGTAACATCTCGTGACCCCAATGCTTTTATCTGCAGGAGCAGTGAAAGAGTTAATGCATTAGTTAAAAAGATTTTTAGCAAGGGTCTGAACTGAGGCTGACAATCCATTACTCATAACTCCTCAGAAACCTAGCCTAGTTCTTTTCTCTTTCTTTTGTGATTTACACATTGTTACACCAATTGTAAGCACTTTGCAGTTGGATTTTTATTAGAAACTCCAAAGTGAAGAATTATGGTTTGGGATTCACAATGCGAAAAGCGTTCTGGTGTTTGTACACCCTTTTCATCTCCTGTGTCCCCAGCCTGGCCCTGCTCAGAGCAGGCAGCTCCTGTGTCTGCAGGGGCGAGTGCTGCCACAGCAGCTGTGCTGGGGTGTGTGAGAGGCCGAGCGCTTTGGGCACATCCATCCTCCACCCCAGGCAGGCAGCTCTGGGCACAAGTGAGAGCCCCTTGCTCATCGCAGCAAGCAGGCAGGTGGGCTTGCAGGGCCTTCCAGGGGAAGCTTGGACTAGATAATTGGAAAAATGTCTTCACAGAAAGGGTGGATCATCAGGCACAGGGTGCCCAGGGCAGTGGTGGAGTCCCCATTCCTGGAGGGATTTAAAAGTCATGTAGATGTGGCATTTGGGGACACAGGTCAGTGGTGGCCTTGGCAGTGCTGAGGGAACGATTGCACTCGATGGTCTTAGAGGGCTTTTCCAACCTAAACAATTCTGTGATCTCTTGGCAGTGCTGGAATGAAGGTCCAGTGCGGGGGTTTTGCAGTTGTGCTCTTGACCAGGCCCCGAATGCCCAGGCAGCCCCGCACAGGGTGGGTATGAGCCCTAAGCGTGAGTTGTTTGAGGAATGCATGAGGAATGCATTTGGGGATTGGCTGGAGACTAAAAAGCTCCCTCCTCTGCAGCAGCTGCACCAGGGCATGCTGCCAGCATCCTGCCCCGTGCTGGTGTCAGAGCAGCTGCTCACTGCTGCTCCCTTCAGCTTCTGAAAGAAAATAATTGGAAAGAAAGCTCTAGCAGCTCCAGGAACACCTCTGTCCACAGGGTTTGTTGGTACGTCTGAGGGCTGCTGGGCAAACGTAGTTAGAGTGGTCCTTCATCCAAAAACCATTTGGGTGCAGTTGCAGCTCTCCTTGGCTCTGGAAGGACAACTGCAACCAGAGACAATTTTTCATTATGGACAAGAGAATTATGAGGTACAAACGAGTGTGCACAAGAAAGTTCATAAATTACTGGGGATTAGCATCAGTGATGGGTAGATCTGCTGTGTGCAGCCTTTGCCTGGCAGAACAGGCAGGATCCTGGACAGTGTTTGTCACAGATCAGAAACAACAGCCCTTTGACAGATGCCACGTAGATCTTCATCTCCAAATTCACCCATCTGAGAAACATCTGTGTGCTTAGGCTGGCAAATCTCAAGGAATGCTCTGCCAAGCAGCCTCCTTCCGCTTTTATAGCTCCGTAATCCTCATTCCTCCTCTGAAAGGAACAGGAGTGTGTGCGGCTCTTCAGGAAAACTGTGTAGGTCCAGGAGAAGTCTGTGAGGAAAAGATTCATGGCATGATCAAAAAGCACCCAGGCCTTTTACAGGCAAGGCTCAATAGGTGCTTTAAGCAGTTGTAAATAACAGTGAGGAGTGAGGGAGCAGATTAAAGAGCCGAGTGCTGAGGTCTGTGATGGGTTAGAGCCGGCACAGACAGCACAGGCTGCTCCCACACAGCAGGGATGGCCCCAGCCCGTGGGCAGAAGTGTCCCCAGCACCGGGGACAACACGGGCTCTGTGGTCATGCCTGTTGTAGGCCAGAGCGCAGGGCTTTGGGGCTTGGCTGAGGCATTTCATGTTCCAACAGTGTGGATTTTTCCCTGGAAATTCATGACTAAACGAGCTCCTTTGCAGGATTTTCAATGGTTTGATTCTTGGTGTGACTCTGCTGCCAGTAAGTGTCTGGCCCTGGCCTGCAAAGGTAAACACTCACCTGAAGTATTGAAACCATGGGGAGCTCAGTTTTGTGTGTTAAATCCTGGTTCCAGCTGGCCCAGTCTGCTCAGACCAGTTCGTGGCTTCCTAAGGCAGAATATCCCCCTGCCAAGACCTTTGAAGCTCTGAGGCTCTGCTGGTAGGGACACATGCCTGTAGCTCTCCAGCCTGTTGTCTGCATGGCTTGCAAATTGCTGTTTTACTATTTTAGGGTGAAATGTCCCTGTTTCTTTTGCTGATAAGTAGAGGGAAAGGTAAGGGACAGGAGAAAATGGGAGCAAAGAAACAGTGTGGCCAAGTTGCAGGCACTGTGTGCACCTTCTGTCTCTTCAGGGTGTCCTTGAGGAAGGTCTGTGTGGATTCAGCAGAGATTCTTCTCTTACTGGTTTTGCATCGGGTTGATTCAGTTTATTTCAACAACATTTATGCTGTTGAGAGATCAGGCTCGGACTCCATCCTGCTGGCAGTCGATCCGTGCAGATGTGTTCTCAAAAGTGTCACGGGGGGACAGGGAATGGACCTGCTCTTCCAGATGCCAGGGGAGTCCCAGTGCGCCCGTCCTTGTGCACAGTGACACCGAGAGAGCTGAACCTACAGGCAGGCAAGGAGCCAGCCTCAGGTTTCCATCGGTGCCTTTTTTGGGGCAGGTTGTCACGCAGCTCTGGCTGATGTACAAACACAAACAGGCCGGCAGGACCCCCGCGGCAGGCGCGAGCAAACCGCGCGCGAGGGGGCACAGGTGGCAAGGGGGAGGCTGGGCTGGGCTCCCCCAGGGAAGGAGCTGTTTAACCACAGGCACATTTTCCAAGCTTCCTCTAATTTTGGTGCATAGCATTTTGGGAGTCCAAAGGATCATCTTGGCTCCTGACTCGCAGCAGTGCCGGCAGCACAAAGCCATTGTGCAGGAGCGCTGGGACAGCTGTGGGGCTCGGGAGCTTCCTGTTTCTGAAGAGCAAGGGCCTCTCCTGATATCCACCCCTCTTGTGCAGCAGGTCCCTGGCCCTCGGAATGGACACTGCCCCCAGGCCTGCCCAGGCCCTCTGTCCACGTTCTGGCACAGCCCTGGGAGCTGCAGGGATGGTGCCTGTGTGGAGGAGAGGCAAGAGCATGGGCACAGGTTCCAGAGCAGGTCTGTTACATCTTTTCTCCCTCCCATCACAGCCTGTGGGTGAATTCCCCCAACACCAGCTCCCTTCTGTGCCTCCACCCCTCTGGAATCACCAGCTCCTGTACTTGTTATGAAACAAGGCCCATTTCCCCAGGGAATTCTGAATTTGAAGTAATTCTGGGAAGTCTATGGATTTTGCATACAGTCTGCAGCAGTCACTAGGGTTTTTTTTATGGTTTTGTTTTTTTGTTTTATTTTGAGAGAAACCTTTGGAGAAGTATTACTTGCCTAGGGGCTGCCCCAATTTTTTCCATTTGTGCAGGCAAAAGAATATTGCTGGGGAGGGGCATAGACACACACAGCACCCTCAGGGCTAGAGATGTTTCATAGGAAATTGTTGCTTTCAGACAGATAAAAGCAGATCTCTTTAATTTTTCCTTAGTGCACGCAAGGAACAAAGTGCTGTTCAGGTGTGCTGATGTTATCCCTTGGGTCCAGGCTTTGTGTCCGTGGAGCTGGCTTGCAGCTAGTCTGGAAATGAAGTGTTAAAAGAATAGCAGAAGCATTTTGTTTGTAAAGAAGTATCCCCTGCAAATGGGTCCCAACAGGCTGAGGCCACAGCGGGGCTTTCAGCTGTCCTGGGCGGGACATGGTGACAGACTGTGGCAAGGTCTGGCCCCTCTGGTGGGCAGTGACTGCCTGGCACTGGTCACTCGGAGCTGCTGCCCTGTGCTGAGGTCACAGTCGCTCACCCTCCCTGCAGAGCAGCAGCTCTGGCCGGGGCTGCTTTGCCACAGCACCGGGGAGCGCCCACCTGGGCCCTGCCCACGCGTCCGTGCTGGCCCTTCCCTCCCCTCCTGGCAACAAGGAAGGCAGCATGTTTGCTTAACATTTGAGGGCATGATTTATAAACAACCCTTAATGTACCTTTTAACCTCTTTTTTTCATTGTTTAAATTTCAAATTTTTTGGATGCAAACTCCTTAAATCAGTTCAATATGCTCTGAAGGGCTTTGCTAGAACTTGGGCTGAATTGCTTCCAAATGGAAACACAGCTCCAAAAAAAAAAGCATGTTGGCAATTTTAATTGACTCTCCACTGTGTGTGTGCCCTTAAATAATTGAAGTGTTTCCAATACTCATAGATGCCTTGATTTGGCAGTTGTTTGGGTATAGGCATAAAAAAGGCAGAATATAGAAGTATTATACCTAGGACTTCACAAGGGATTCCCTCTGGATTTAATTGGGATTCCTGTAAAGCTGTGCAGAACATTGCCAGTGAAACTGGAAACCAGGTGAGCTCTTGGTGAACCTGTGTGAGGTTTGGCATGACCCAAGTGGCTGTGAGATTTTGGATGAGAACCAGGCAAAATTCACTGATTTCACCTGACCCTTCTCTGCAGTTTTGGAGTTTTCTTTACTTGAAACACAAAACCAAATCCAAGGGCCCTCAGTTCTCTGTCTGGGGCTTTCTTGGACAAGGCAGACTGAGAAACAGATTTGAGGATTAGGCTGTTTCTCCCTGGAGGTTCTGTGATGTTCTCTGCTGGCTCAAGCTGCCCCAAGCTGGCTTCTGCACCCAGTCACACCAGGCTGGTGACTTATTTCTTCACTGTCCTGGGTCAGCTCAGCACAGGCCTGAGCTCTGGTTGCAAACAAGAGAAAAAGTCATCCAGAGAACAGGAAATTCACACCTGAGCACCATAACTCTGCAAGATTTGCTCTTGTCAAGTTTTACTGAAGTGAATTCCCCTTAATCCATCTAATGTAACATTTCATAGGTGTGATTTTTAACTACTGGAATGACAGACGAGGTGGTGTCTTGTACAGAAGCTGCTTTCTTGGGTAGCAAAGTACTCTCAGCTGAACAGGTGCCTGTTCCCCTTGTCTGGCTGCTGACCTTCCTTCTTTTTCAGAGGCAGCTGCCCCTGTGCCCTGTGCAGAAAGACCTTCCCCGGGTCAAGGGGTTCTGGGGATAAAGAAGAGAAACTTAGGAAATGGAAGGGGGACTCTTTCTCATGTCTTTCCCCTTTTCATGAGGAAAACTGTATGGTGAAAAAATAACTTTCTGTTGATTGTTTGCTTTTAAAAATCAGAGGAATAGTGGCTACTATGTCACGTCTCCTCCTGTTTAAGACTACTTTACTGGAGTGGGAAGGGAGAACTTGCTTTTCTGGTGCTTGTGTTCAGTCTGAGGAATATCTGATACTCTTATTTTCCTCAGAGAAGGAAGCTGTGGTTTAGTAGTACAAACACTGTAAGCATGCTAAAGAAATGCCAAAAACATTCAAAACACATGTATGATCCCACGTTAGTTTAGTCTCAGCCGAAGCACGCCGGGATGCTGCCCAGGGCACAGCGTAATCTCCCCAGTTTTACTCCCGTGCACTCAGTTTCAAGGGAACTTTGAGGCCCTGGTGCCCACACTCCGTGGCCAGGGATGGGCTGGTGGGGTTACACACCCCTCACTTGCTCAGGCCCCGGGGGTGGCGGTGCCCATCGGGGCACGAGGCCATCCCTGCCCCGCAGGGGAGGCACCCAGTGGGTGCTGCAGCGCTGCTGTGGCTCTGTCATGGTGTCTGTGTCTCCAGTCCTAAAAACCTCTGATGTGAAATCCAGACTCCAGGCCAAACTCTGCCAATATCAACTATTGAATATCACTGCTTTTGCAATAGGTTTCTAGTGTCCATAAAATAAGCAAAGTTTGGTTTCTAAAGTGTATTTTACTATACACATCATACAACCCTCAGTTATCTCCCCCTCATCCTATCACAGCACTTCTCACAACCTGGCTGTGTGTTCAGATTTGAAATGGATTCCCTAATGCCCCCAGGACTCAAATGACCAGGCAGTAGAGGGATCTGGCCCACCATGACCGACTAAAATGTTTCTTTCCTGGATATGGAAGGTATCTGTTACTTTGATAGTGTGTAAAATCAGTTTCCAGCTTATGTGCTGCTGCATCATGGCATGGGTACTGCACTGCAGGGAGCAAAGGTATCCTATAGATTCTTCCACCCTTCCTTGCTGGACAGGAAGGCACACTAGGCATGCTCTAGCAGAGCGAAACGTACATACACGCGTATTTTGCAGACCAAAGTCCAGAGCATCACCTGCTCCTGCAGCAGTCCTTGGATTTCATTGTGCATTGGTACATGTTGTTCAATCTTTTCATGTCCAGGAGCCAAACCATCAGGAAAGCATCTGGGCAGAGCAGCTCATCCCCTGGCATGCAAACTATGCACGTGGGGAAAGATGCCGAGGAAAAAGAATAAAACCCTGGAATTTCCAGTGGCTGCAAGCCATGTTGCCTGAAGCAGTCTCAGAGGATGAGTGGTCTAATGAAGCACAGAGCAGGCAACCTGTTCTGGGGCTCCCACAGTCACCCCATCCTCTTGCCCGAATGTTGGCTGCACGGCATCATCTGAGGCTGCATCAGCGGCGTGCTCAAGGCAGAAAAACTTGGGGGATTTGCTCCTTCTATTTCCTGTTGTTCCCTTCCCTGTGACCTCGTGCATTTTGTCTTTCCCTAGTCTCATGGCTGGATCCCAGCAGGTCTCAGGTGGCCAAAGGGCCCAATTCAGTCATGCTGGAGCAGCATTAATCAAACCAGTTACCACAGAGAGGGGAGCATCTGTATGGTGAAGCAAACTGTAGGCAGATAAAGACGAGCTTCTTTCCAAGCCTCAGAAAGGAATCACCTCTGAGGCCTGGGAACATCCTGCAGGAATGTGTGTGGCAGGAGGCTGCTTCTCCAAGGCTCCTACCCCCGCCACAGGCACTCCTGTGGTCCTGTGCTGTCCCAGGCAGGGTGGGAAGAAGGAGCAGCAGCCAAAGCCTTGGCTGTTCCAGCTGCCAGTCGTGCCCCAGTGTGTTGCCTGTTCCCTGTTACTGCCCACTGCACTGAGTAGCTTTTTCCTGCAGCTCAGTCGCCTTCCTCCTTTCTCCTGTGCCCTGAGCTTCAGGAACAGAGGAGCAGTCTGATCTTGGCCAGGAATTAACAGATAGCAAAGCTTCTCTGCTCTGGCTGCTGACATGTTTCCAACCTGGAATAATTAAGAAGTATCAAGCATCTTGGAAAGCAGTTGACTCCCATTAGATTTCCTGCCTGATCTCCAAGTCAAAGAAATCAGATAAGAAGTGGCGATGTTGGGGAATGTTTATACAAACCAGACTCACCCTTCTCACACGCTGCATACATGAATGCATTACAGCACTGATCTTTCAGCAGGCATCTCAGTAACTAGCCTCTAATGTATAAAATAATTAAATCCTCATCTCCCTGTTAAAACCTTCTCGTGTTTTTTCTCCACTGTGTGGTTCCTTTCCTTCTGAGCTGTCTTGCTGACGCTGGCAGGACTTCTGAGTGATCCCAGTCCTTCGTGCCCGTGGTGGGACTGGGTGTTCACGTGTGACCACCTCCTCTGTGCGCCGTGTCATTGCCCTGCTCTGCCTTTGCACAGGGGCTGGTGGATATCTCTGGGCGAGGGGCGAGGTGACAGCAGTACCAGCTGTGACCCCAGGAGCCCCAGGGTGCTGAAAGACCCCTGGACTGCGCTCTGGACAGGGCGCTGTGTCCGTGCCCTGTGCCCGCCCGGGGGGCTGCGGAGGTGGCAGCGGGTTGTTCAGCTGCTGCTGAGGCCGTTTGCTGGGTTCTGGGTAGCGCTGGTGGCCGGCACACACCACAGATGCTCAGCTGCAAGAAGCCTTTTGCTTGGCTCTCCTTAGGGGGTGGGAGCCCTTACACAGTGTGGGTACAAGGTGGTGCTCCGAGCAGTGGACAGGGGAGCTCCGGACAGTCTCCTCCTCTGTCCTCCTCACGTCTGTGCAGCCCGAGGCACAGAAGGGCACAGGCAGGTTCAGTCCCTCCTCCAGGTCTGTTGTGGCATACCTGGAGGCAGCCCATGGTGGTTCTCACACCTTCCAGGTTGTGACAAGAAATACAAGTGTTCTGAGGTTTCCCTCTGTCACACGTATAGGACATTTGCACGATATAATTAACTGCACCCACAGTGCAAATATCCAAGAGGAAATAAATAGTTTTAAAGGTGCATAATGTCTGGGAAGCGTGCGCTGATCTCTGGGGAGCAGCTTGATTTCCTGAATGCATTTTGAAACCACCACTTCTGACAGGTCTCAGTGTTTCTACAAGCCATTTTCCCATCAGTTACAGAACCCACTTCAAGCCCAAAATAAGGTTACCAATGTTTTCTAGTATTTTTTTATTAACCACCTCCACCATCTTGTAATTTAAAGCACCTGTCCATTTAAATTTTCCTCCTGACCTACTAAATAACCCTGCATGATACATACAATGAAACTAATGGCTTTTGGATGATGTTGTTGAAAACTAGCTTATGAAAAGTGAGTTGAATGAACCACACTGCAGGAAATCCTTTTCATACCCCCTGGAAAACTGAGCAGGAACACCTTTTTGGTTCAGCATACGGGGCTGAATTCTTAAACAGTTATCACTCACTTTGCACTTGAAAAATGAGGACTGTCTTGTGATTTCTTGTGTTGTTGGTGTTGCTGTGCAGCCCTTCCCATGGTATTTTGTGAGGAATGCCAGAGGCATGGCACACTCAGGAGCACTTGCCCACTTAAGAGAGCCGTACAAAGGGACTGTCTGCTGCCTTCTGCTTCACTTACTCTTGTTCTTACAAAAATAGAAAACTTTGGCTTTTGTCAAGGAGTAGTGAGTAGATTTTCTTCCAGCCAGAAAAAGAGCAGCTCTGTGCCTTCATTCCAGTTACCACTTCAGTGTTTGTGAATCCTAAAGCATGAGCCTGGTGAGTCCCTGAGGGGACGTGAGCAGCACGGCAGTGAGATGGCAAGTGGTTGTGGTGTTCCAGATGCTTGCAAAGGAGGTTTCTTGGGTCTCTTGAAGCTGGGAATGGCAGTGACAGCACAGGTGTGTGGGAGGCATAACTGCAGCCCCATCCAGGAGGCCACAAAAACAGGGACTTCGTTTTTTCATGGAAAGCCACCTCTCCTGACGGCCAGTCAGGCATCGTTACCTACATCCTGCAAGGGCTTGCCACAGGCCTCCGAGATCTGTCACAGCAAGTAGGAAAGAGATAGTTCAAGAGCTAGGTAATGATGTGCGCTGAGAATTGGAGACTGCAGAGATAAAAGGCAACTAGTAGCAAAGCATAAAGGCTGACACCACTTAAAAGGGCAGGAGAAGTAAAATGGCTAGACACATCATAGCCCTAATGGGAAACACATGAGAGATGTTGATCAGAGAATGCTGGCAAACAGATGAGGTCTCTGGAAAAAAAAAAAAAGAGGAGGAAACAGAAAACAAGATGGAAAGATAAAATTTCAAAGCAAGCCCTAAATGGATAGCAGTTCCAACTAATAGGAAGACCTGTAGTGATTTTGCCAAGTAGTACACAGAGAAGCTGATGATCATTAATATCTTGATAAATTTATTATCAGACAATTCAGTCCTGTCAATGTCAATTCCCTCCAAGAGATTAGAGGTGGTTAAGATGGGGTAAAAGCAAGTGAATTCCTAAAACCACTGATCCTCATTGTCTGCATCTCCATATACTAAACACTCAGGAGTTAACAGTAAGAGAGGCACAAGAGCAGCCACCACCAGCTTCGGGCCTGCAGTTCTGTCTCCTCCCTCTGTCTTGTCCCAGCATCTCCTGTGTCCCCTCATGGGATGCCCACTCCACAGGATTGCCCACTGGCTTCTGGCACAGATGGGGAGTTAGAGTCAGTCCCTGCTCAGGGACACTGCTTCCTCCCTGCCACACAGTTTCTGGCAAAAGCCCTTTTTAACACCTACCCTGTGCATGTGGAGCTGGAGGGACACGTCCGTGGGCCCCAGTATTGCTGTGGGGAGATGTCAGCAGGGCCCAGGGAAGGCTCCCACT
This sequence comes from Oriolus oriolus, assembly GCA_013400235.1. Classification (NCBI taxonomy): domain Eukaryota; kingdom Metazoa; phylum Chordata; class Aves; order Passeriformes; family Corvidae; genus Oriolus; species Oriolus oriolus. Next base: position 367,441 of record VXBT01013916.1, read on the forward strand.
GGGAACACGCTGGCTGTGTGTGCGTGTGATGCTGACAGGTGTTATGCCATGCAAAAGCTGCATCTCCACAGCCCCAGCTGAGCAGGGAGAGCAGCCACTCTCCACACACAGAGCCACTGAACCTCACAGAGAGAGAGAGAGAAAACTGAATTTCAACAGTCCTGTCTACTCCTGCCACCACCTGGAGAGCTGCTCCTGTGTTTCCCCCATTGCTTTCTGAAGGCTCTGTGGGCTCTGACCCTATGCTGAAGTCATTCACAGGGCAGGGAGTCACTAACTTGTAACTCACCGCCAGCAAGACACAATAAAAGCACGGAAGTTCAGTGAGAGCCAAAGAACTGGCTGTCCCACAGGCAGCACAGCTGTGACACCGTGCTCTGCACACCGGATACATCACAGCCAAGGCAGAGCTCTGGGGAGGATTCCAGCATTTGCTCTATGGAGTTTGATATACCTTGATTTTTAAAAAAAGTTAATTACTCATGCCTCACACTATCTTTTGCAGCAAGGCTCTGACACATTTTAAAACTAAAAATAATCTTATTACATTTTTAATCAGGCTTCATTATGAATGGCAGATGCTTGAATCTAAAGTGAAAATCATCATCAGTTGTATTTATTGGCTAAATTCCTGCAACACTCAAAGCTTGAGAAAAATCAAACATGTTTGACAGCTGGTAGAATGAAAGGAAAGGATAAATCTTACCCTGACAACATGCACCATGTTTATCATAAGCTGTTAAACTCCAAGAAGCATCAGCCTTCCACCAGAATCCCGTCTCTGCTCTAACGGGGCCCCTGAGTTCCTGAGCAGCTCTCGGGGAAAAGGTGTCTCTGCAGCCCTGGTTGCACCCCTGGTTTGCCACTGCAGCTCTGCCCAGGTCTCTGTGTGGGGCAGGGGTCTGTGCCGTGGCTCTGGGTCCCAGCAGAGCTGCGGCTGCCGCTGGGCGCTCCGGGGCAGCGCTCCCGCTCTCCGCGGCCCTTCCCGAGCACAGCTGGCTGTGGGGGGCCTGCAGAGCTCCCGGCTTCTCGTTAGCGTCTCTCTTGGCAGCGAGCTGCTGGCTGCCTGCAGGCAGATGTCGGGCGGACACCATGGCTCGGGCGGCTTCGAGGGCCGAGAGGGGCTGGTGCTTGCTCCGGCCCCACGTGTGCGAGGCAGGAGCTGCACGCGGCTGAGGGCTGCCGGGACCCTGCAGCCCTTTGGTAAACAGGGGATGCTCGGTATCTCTTCCATCAGGGCAGCAAGATGATTTCCCAGTAATTTAAGTACAGAAAGATAAAGTTTCAGCTAACTTGTTAACCTGATTGGTGAGCACTAACTCCAGTGTCACATTTCACCTCCAAATAATTGGGGAATTGTGGTTTGCATTCATTCCCTCTTCACCTGTGGGTCAGAGGTCCATGGTATGTCCTACAGCATTTGAACAGCTGGTTTGAGGCAGTGGTAATGCGTCAGTACCTCTGAGTTGCCCGGGCAGGTTACATCACTGTGGGCAACCTCTCCATCCCACCTCAAGAGCACGGTGTGGCTCTGTGTTCATTTCTTATCACAAACAATTATGTGACTCTATAAAACATTTGCAAGCCTTTTGCTGATATGTGTTTTATGGGCTGATATTGCTATAAGACTCTCTGTTGGTAAAACGTATTTCTAAAGAGAGCACTGAAAAAAACCTGTCTAAAATAGAAATACATGTGTGTTACAGAAAAGTCCCATTTTACTACCAGAACTTTGCAGATTATTATTTAGATCTGTTTTCACTTGATTTTACATGATGTGGATTTATTAGGTTACAATTAAATATCGGGGTAAAACAATTCTGCAGACAACTGATTTACTGTGCTTATAACCCCATGATCTGTATCTATAGCAATTAGTATGTTGCAATTTAAGTATATTTACTTTCTACTGAATGTAATGATTCCCAAATTCCATCATCTTTCATGAAATAAAATCTGCCTGCAAATGGCAGTTGAAGTGGCTACTTTTATCTAATCCAAAAATGAACTACAACTTTACACTACTAAGAGTCAGCTCCAGTTTTCCAAGTAGGAAGCACAATATTTCCCCAAGCATCAGCACTGATGAGCTTCCAGTGGGTTTAGAAGATGCGATCTACTGAAAACCCAGGAAGACCCACATGAGTTAGACTGACCCTAATTAAACATCAGTGTGGGCCAAGGTGGGCTTCCTCCTGGCCCTGGGACTCCTGTTCAGGATCAGTTATCTCACGCCTGACTCCTCTCTGTCAGAAGGCTGCTGCTGCTTCCCTGCCCGGCGCGGGCTGGAGGCCGTGGCTGGGGGGCAGAGGAGACCCCCCCGGGCAGGGCACGAGCGATGGGGCCAGGCTGGGGCCTCTCCCTGCTCTGGGTGCACACAGCAGCCTGAGCTGGTGAGGGGCTCCTGCCAGGTGCCATCAGGGTCCATGGGCAGGCACTGTGAGACCTGCTGGAGTCAGTCACCTGCGTTCTGCAGCAGGCTTGTGGGGTGCCTCCTGCCCAGGGAGCAGTGCAGGGTGCCAGGCACAGGTGGGCTGGGTGGGCCTGGGGGAGCTGGGTCTCCCTGCCACTCTGCTGTTTGCAGAGTGGTGCTTTATGCAGAGCCATAGCATAGACAATGTGTAAACTGTTGGGAAAGAAGAAAATGATTTGGGGTTGAGCGCCTTGTCTGAACTTTGTCCTTTTCTCAAGCAAAAGAAAATATTATTTCACCTTTTAAAGAGCCACACATAATAAGAGGCAAAATGTCAAGACCAGTGTTGATATAAACCCCCAAGGAAAACAAACATCTATGTGACTTCTCCAAAAGGTCTCACTTCCTCACCCCTCTCCCCTAGTTTAAACAGATTTAGTAACTGAGGAGGAAGGGGGGAGGGAAGGCTCTCCTCTGGTCACTGCTGAAGGTCCTGTGCACAGACCCAGTTCTGCAGCACCCTTGGCTCAGGGATCCTGGCAGGATGCATGCCCAGGGTGGGAAAATCTCTGACTCTCCCAAGGGAAGGTGGCTGCGTGAGGCAGAGCGGGACAGAGCCACAGCCCCAGCTCAGCACGGGGGGCAGGGCAGACTCTGCCAGGGCCCTGTGCTGCTGGGGAGGACGAGGGCTCCGTGTGCACTGCTTGTCCGGCGTTGGGGGAGATCTCACCAGCGCAGGTGGGCACACGCACACCCTCAGACTGTTACCTGTCTGCATCCATTGGCTTCTCCAAGGAGTTACATGAGGTTAAAACTGTTGGCAGCTGACACTGAGGAATGAAAAGTTGCTTGTGTGTAGGGTCATCCTATTCTTGTGTTATCTTTAGTGGGGGGTACAGCGAAGTCCGAGGCCGCTCGGAAGGTGAAAGCATGCTGCACCTTTGCAGAGAAAGTTGTTCATCTGCTTGCACCTTGTGTCTTCACAGTTCCTTCCAAGGGGTCTCACCTTCCCCCTTGGGTTCTGCATTCCCCAGCATCCTAATCCTGCAAAGGATTTTGTTTTAAATGGCACGTATCCCCTTCTGGAGACAGGTTAAAATTCTTCCAAAGCCATTCAGCAGTTAGCCTGAAAGATAAAATTCCCAATGACAATGCTGTTACCAGGAAACACAGACACAGTAATTCCTACCCACAGCCACAATAACTGCCACGTGGTGCAACACAAAGTACAGAAATTAATAATTAATAGCCTTGAAGAGGCTTCAGAAGAGCTGTGTTATTACGTGCATCAGAACCAGGATAAATCACAAGCAATTCAGAAGTACATTCTCAGGTTCACTCATAACCATCATGGTATTTGGAGTCGCTTTGGGAGCAATAAATGACAGAGAGTCCATATTATAAAAATAAACATGAACTTAAGTGGCAAGGATTCATTTAAACCAAAAGGGAAAAGACTCCTCTACTTGCACTATCAGTTTAACATAAGTAGAGCAAGTTTTACCTTGGAGCATCTGCCCTGTGCTGGGAGGAGGGGACCATAGCAGAGGGAGCTGGTTGACACTGGCTGCTTCACCTCAACGGTTTTTAACTAAATTCTCCAAAATATGAGCCTCAAAATGCTGTTCCAAAGTGAAAATAAAAGGCAAAACGCAGCTGTTTGTCTCATGGCACTTTTACTCAGTCTTTTCTTAAATAAGTGACTATGACCCCCTATATACAATATTGGGGTTTTATCTCAGGCATCACTGCATTCAATATTGCCTTTAGAATTTCCACTCCAGGAGCCCTCAGGGAGATTCCCTGCACTGAGATTCCAGCCAGAGCTGCACTCACAGCCAGAGCTGACAGTGCCACTCATGCTTCTCTGAAGGCAGGAGGAACTCAAACTTCCTTTATTGGTATTAATGGTTTTAAGCCACCTGAGTGGATTTTAAGAACCTGGTTTGAAGCTTTTTGCTGAATAGGAATTTCAGCGTTTTGCCTGAAAATGCTTGTTGAAGTTTATGTGATGACAGGCTTTTCCAATCTGACGTTCCTTTTTTTATTCCTTCTGTAAAAACAATCTTACAATGTCCTCCAGCACAGACTGGAGAATGCCAATCAAACAATCCCAGCCATTAGTTCAGTCAAACCAAATGTGCAATGCCATCACCCCTCTGCTTGGTGCTGCTGGGAGGGGGCACAGCCCGGCTCTGGGCTCACGTTCTCGGCACAACAGAGAGAGCACTCGGAAGAAGCAGGACCAGAGAGAGTGCCAGCACTGGTGGAAGCAGACCTGTATCACTGCTCAGGGAAGTTACCCAGAGGCTTGACCAAACAACCCTACCCCTGACAAACCAGCTCCTGGTGGCAGCCCACCCCGCCCAGTGGGAGCGCTGCCTGGGTGAGGGCTACCAGGCTTGGCCTCGCTGTTCGCTCCTCCTGCCCGCAAACACCGCCCGCTCTCTGATCTCAGCTGCATCTCGCTTCTGATGTCGGCTCCTCCTTACAGGCTCCGCTTCAATTAGCTCCCTAAATAAATACAATTTTGATGTGTGGTCTCATAGTGGGTTATTAAACTGGCTCCAAAATGCTTTTCAGCGAGAAGCAGCTCACTTTCCACTGGATTATCCTACTTCACACTTCTGATGTAAAAACCCCGCGGGGTAAACACGCACAAGCACTTGTCTTTTCCTTCACAGCAGATTTTTTCCTAATCTCTTGAAGAATTAGCCTTTAAACGATTCTTGGTGGCAAGCAGAGCAGCGCCGGTGCCTCAGCCGTGTGCAATCTGCTGCGGCAGCAGTAGATGGAGCCAAGCGAGAAAGGAAAGGTTTGAGGACGGCAGCATTTCTCCCACGGCGCAGGTTTAGCGCTTGAGTTAACTCGATTAAGAAAAAAAATTTCATTTGGTTCCTGATGCTTTGAAGGTAATACAGGGAATAATTATGTGTATCTCTGCCAGCACAATACCCGGTGGAAAACAGTGAATTTTGGAAAAGTAACAAGTTGGAGGCAGTTTATCTTGAAGGATGAAGTATATAGTGGAAGGGAGAGAGGATAGTTGCATTATTTTTCTGGGAAGTGAGAGATGAGGAGAGTAATCTGGGAGAGTGGTAATAGGGTTTTGAGCATTCCTCTTCTGTGAGTCCTGAAAAGTCACTCAACTGGGCAGGGGTTATCCTCAGCATCCCGAGGATGCTCTCAGGATGTTGTTGCTGGGCAGCAGATTCGGAGAGGGTGCAGCGTCGGTGCCATCACCCATTGTCCACGCCTTCCCCACAGACACTGCCCTCTTGCCAGCAGCAGCAGGAGGTACATGGAAGGTGACATTCATGCTCTGTGGTGGGCTGGCACAAGCTTGTTCTGAGGCCTGCTGGTCTGAACAGACTGTGGCTGGTGAATGTAAGGCTGCCTTCCCTGACCACAGGCCACACAGCTCCCCGAGCTGTGGAGGTGGTGTATGCTCAGCAAACTCTGCTGCAATGGATGTTGGAAGGATATAATTTTGCCCAAGGTGCGTTCTAGAATATGTGCTGGCTTGGTGTAAGATAGTTTATATCTGTGTTTTGGGGGAAAATGCTTTACTAACCAGGAGAAATGGAAAAATCCTCAAGTCAAGCACTCACAGCAGCCTCTGGTTTTGGTGCAGGATCACCAGTCAGTTACTAGCTGACCTGATGGTTCTTCAGAATTGTGCTGCTTGGGCTGTGCCTCACTGAGGGGGCAGAACTGCTCCCCCACCCAGGGCTGTCCCATCGTGTGCTGGCTGCTCTGTCTTGGCCAGCCCCAGAGCTCTGGTTACTGGGGTGGGTGAATGTCCAGGTGAGAGCTCAGCAATACCAAGGAGAGCACTTCCCCAGTGACCCTGTGCCAGGTGGAGCTTGTGTCAGCCCTGGGAGCAGGGGATGGCTGGTCAGAACAGGGCAGGACAATCAGCACCTGCATGCCTCGAGCGGTTCAAGCAGGTTGTGTAAGGGGCAGTTGCTGCAGCTGAAACAGGAAAAGATGAACGACACCCTATTGAACCCTCCCTGCAACTCTCAGAAACTATTCCCTTGTTTAATGTCTTTAATTCGGTTTAACTCATGCTGAATATTGCTGTGTGACAATGCTATTTATTTGGAAGTTGCTGCATTCTACTGGTCATCAAATACATCTCTGTGTGCTCCAAGTTCTGTTAAGCATCACGTGGAGAAAGGTGATGGAGAAAGATGTAATTTAGTCCAGTTCTTTCTGTTTCTGTATTTGTTTTATTTTCAGCATCTGAGGTTTAAATCCTTACCAGGAATACTTTGTATGGGAAGAACTGAGAAAGATAAATTGCTTAACATCATTCCCATCTTCCTCTGCTCTTACCTTTGTCCCTTCCTGGGGCTGCACTGGGTGTGGCAACGCCAGCATCGATCCCCAGGCAGGACACTCGAGGCAGAGGTTGGCAGGCAGCTCTGAATTCTCACACAACACTTCTAGTACATGTCCAAAGGAGATCAGTCAGATGTTTTAAAGAGGTACAGAGAGCACACAATCTGCACAATTAATAAATACTTGATGCAGTATTTGGGGGGGGGTATGTGGGACCCCTTGGCTGCAGGAGATCTGGGGAAGGAGGACCACGGCAACAGGAGGAATGAAGTGTGTTCTCCCTTCACAGACCCCTGGGCAAGTGTCTGGGAAGAGCTGGCCAGGCCTCCTCCTTCCCATGCCACTCCTGCATGTGCTGTGACCCTGCAGAGACAAAAACAAATGACCAAGATCTTTTCATGCAAACAGTGAAAAAATATGAAAATATTCTATTCCTCTAGAAGTATTCAGAAGGTGAATAAAAAGCATAGAATTGTGGTTTTAAAAAGATTTAAAACTCCAGCCTTTTTTACAGTCCATTTCTGCAAACACATTGTGCCTCTGGTGCTCCAATGTCAATCAGTCAAGGCAACTGGCAAACAAAGCAATGCTTTACTGTTGTGATTACCCAAATGTTCTACACTTAGCACATAAATATTAAATTCTCATAAATAATGTTGTCAGATCTATTTGATTTCAACTGTATTGTATTGTTGTTAAATGAAATGAACACTATATTTAAATTTATTCCCCTTGCAGTTCCATTGTTTAGCTTTATTTTGATTTCTTTTAAAAGACAAAGAGAAAAGCACATCCATCCTATGAAGAAGGCTACAGCCAAAACAAATGCACATCAAGTAAGTTTATTTAAGCAGATGTGCTCATAAAATGTTAACAAGACACCAAATAATTACAGGAAAAGGCTAAAGTCCAATTCAGTATGGAGTCCAAAGGTCTGAGTTTTTTTTAAGACTGAGATCAAATAAAATATGCACTGACAGTGTAACACCAAGTCTTCTATCAGTAGTGATGCAGCCATTGTTTTCAAGGCCAATAAACTTTAATGTACCAGTGGAGCTGTATCCAAATCATATAAAATGCTTAGCCATAGAACATGTAGAATAGACTAAAATAGGGGTTACAGTTCAAAATATTACCCTAGAGCAGATTTATTTATTCTAACTCCCATTTTAACATGGGGGCTGTTTCTTACATCGAGATGGTGGTTCAAATGTTGGTGTTTCTACTGCAAACACCCCTTTGTTCTTTGTAAACTGATTGTCTTCATTTACCTAAATCAGCACACAGGTGATACAGATCCCTTGGGATCTCACTCAGGATTCCTCATCAGGCAGCTGATGTGACCTGTCACGGTCTTGGTGACATGGATGCAGCCCCGGGACAGGCAGGGAGAGGGCTGAGGCCTTGAGGAGGGGATGGCTGCAGGGCTTGGGCTGCGTGTGCCGCCTCTCACCCCTGCACGCGAGCGCTCGTGGCTGGACGTGCCGGTGCGTCCTGCTCCGCTCGTGGGTTAGGGTGCCCTAACCCTTGGTGGAAGCTTAAGGGCCAAAGAGGTTCTTTGACGGAAGGTCCTCAGGCTCTAAATAAATCGCTTATCCTCTCTTTGTTTCCATCTTTTGCTTATGGAAGGAGTTGGAATGCTCTTCCCTCGGCAGAGAGCTCAGCTCTCCTCTCCCGCAGTCTGTTGGTGCCATCAGAGTCTGGCAGAGCAGCTTGTGCTGTTCCTGGCACAGAAAGGAGGAGGCCCTGGCATCTCCCTGCTTCTGGGTGTGCTGGGATGTGAGGTGCCCGTGGCTGGAGAGGACGGGGTCCTGCAAAAGCCAGAAGCCTGCCCTGGAAATGCAGGTATTAGTGTTGGTTCTGGCTCCGTGGTCAGGGATGTCTCCACTCAGTCTGTGCAGAATCCACTTGGGATACTCAGTGGAGAGAAGTTTGGCTTTTCCCTGCACACAGGCACATCCTGAGCAATGCTTTAAGGTTAAGAAAATCCTTTTTCTGGCTGCAAAGAAAACTTACTAATGTGACCAGAAAGGACCCTCTGCTTTAGCCACTAGGAATGAAAACAAAGTATGGTTTAAGATCCCAAAACTGCTCTTATAAGCTCTCTAAAGCTAAGTGATGGATTTCGAGCACCTCGGCTTAGTGCTACTGGGACCAGCTTCCCCTCTTTGATTATTTTATTTTTATTAATTCACTAACAATGAGCAGCATTCCTACCTCCACCTGCTGGAGACATGCAGGTCTCGGAGAAATTTGGGTAACATCTTTCACTTCATTCCGAATTACGAATCCAACAGATACAATTTGCACGTGGTAGCAACTGTAAATATTCCAGGTTGGTGTTGCAGGATGGTGACCAAAATGTCTGTGTTAGCAGATGCTCCTTTTTAAGTATTTCACTGAGTGAAATTCGTCCTTTTTTCTTTTTTCTTTTTCTTCTTTTCTTTTTTTTTTTTTTTTTTTTTTTTTTTTTTTTAAGGATTCCTGCTTGACTTTATATAATTTTTGAAAATATAAACAAACTTTAAATTGTTTTCCCTGGACACTGTCGGGATTGGAACAGCAGTCTCAGAGGTGAAAGTCTTGTAATTAATACAGCATGCCAATCAAATCCCATCAGTGACACGCATTTCTTTAATATCTGGTTTTTTATTGTTGAGCTACATTATAAACATTTTAGCAGTTCACATCAGTCTCCCATAGAACAATTGTAATTTAAATTAAAATGCTATTTTTTCCCAACGTAATTATATTTTAGAAGCACACATTCTTGCTCGAGGACACGGTGTTTTCAGCTACATATCTCACAGTGCCGAAAACTCTGTTTAACCACCGATAGCAACTGTTCTGTATGTCTTTCACCTGCTACAAGGAAACAAAATGTTACCCTGAAAATTCTCCTTCATCTTTACCGTGTTTTGCCCTCTACATCTCCTGCTCTGGCAGCAGAGATGCTTTAGGACTTCCCAACAAAATGATAACGTGCAATGTTTCTCCATCTTCTTTGTGGAACTGAGCTTGAAAATTCAAAATCTTACCAGCTTCGCACCTGTTTTTTCCCATTTAACAGCAGCATTTAAATATCTTATCAGTTACTCAATATATCTTATTAATGTCTTGTTTAAATATATTATTTTACTAATTAACCACAATTTTTCTTATCATTTTTGACTGCAACTCCTACTTCCCACACAAAGGCAGGGAAAAGATCCTCTAGCATAAAAGGCGTCAGAAACGAAATTCTGAAGGCGCTGCAGGCTGTCTGTGTGTGCTGGTGGCTAGCAACCAGCTCAGGGAGGAACCCTGCCCTCCGTGCGCTCTGCGGCGAGATTCCCCCGAGCGAGAGAGGGAGCCTGAGTATGTGACCCCCCCTCACCTTTTCCTTCACCAACTTTCACAGCTGAGGAAAACGGGACTTGGGTGCCGCTTTAACGCGTTGCATTGGCCTCCAGAGTAATCTTGCAGCCTTCGTGTGCAAACCCATCAACATACTCGGTCTGCCCGTACGTTTATGAGCAATGGGTTTATTCCTTGACACTTATAAAAATTAAGACCCAGGGGCTCATGTGCTGTTGATACTTAAGAATCTGAGCTTGGTGTCTGTCCCACCAGATACTGTCTCCGTCGCCGGGGCAGGACCGGAGCTGGCCGGGGTCCCGCACCGCTGGCCGGGGCTCCGTGCTCCGGGAGCCTCTCTCGGGGAAGGTGCGGAACCCGCACGGGCAGCGGGGCAGCCCGGCTCTCTCCTGCCTTTCCTGCTGTTAATTCCCCTTCTGAGCCCCCCGGGCCCCGAGCCGGGAGAAGCGGTGCGGGCTGCGGAGAGGGGCTGGTTCCGCTGCGGGGCTCGTCCGCGGCCGCAGAGCGGAGGCTGGGCTGGGCTGTGCTGTAGTGCCCCTCTGCCTCAACCGCACCGCCGCAGCCACAATGAGGAGTGTAAATGCATTTATCGATCAGTTTATATGATGGGCTGCTTGGGACAGCAAGGGTGTTTGGGGTTTTTTTATTTCCTAAATCGGGCTTAAGCAACGATGAGGGGTTGAGCACGCACGGAACTCGTTCTCTGTGGGCAAGTGATTGAACAAATCAGAGTTTTTTGCTACGGAACTCGCTTCTTCTAAAGCATAAGATCGTTCTGGTGAGGGTGGTATGATGACCCCGACCGAGCTTTCAGGTGACCGCGACTGAAAACGCGAATGTGTTCATATCCACAGGGACCACATCGAAAATCACACTTCGAAGTTCTCAATCCAGTCTTTCAGTTCTCTGTTTATAGTCCCTTTCACCCAGGTTGGAAGGATGCTCCAATCTGTAGTAAATGTGACTGTTTGGGCACGCGTGTGTCGCATAGCCTGTCTGCTCCTGGCGAACATCTTTCCCCGTCTGTTATGCAAATACTGAACTTCAGAAATACCCACAGAATCCCTACGAGAAGAGCAAAGCAAAAACTGGACGAGGAATGGGGACCCTGCTCCATTGCCCGCTGACTCTTTCTCCCCGTTTGTCACACGCGGAGCCACGAGACACCAAAACGCCTCTATTAAGGCAGAATCGGTGACTGCGAGTCCAGCGAAAAATACGCAGGTCCCTCGTTTTGAGATGAGCAAGCCTGTGGTGCGGGAAGGGGGGTCATATGGACTCATCTGCCCTTGACTACCTGAGGCTGAGGGTGAAAGTGCTTATTGTCTATGATAACTTTTTAGCGGCAGGATCAGAGGGGTTCTTTCAGGAAAAGACCTTGGGAAAGGGATTCCTCAACAATTCGATGCCACAGCTGAGTTTATATAAATTTACCTCTAGACATAAATAGAAATAGTAAGCAATAAGATGGGCTTATTGATAATGGGAGAAAAAATTGACCGTGTTCCTCCATGCCCGCCGGCAGGAGTGGGGACAGCGGCCGGGGCAGCCGGTGCGGGGTGAAGCAGCCCTCCGGTCCCGGAGCCCCCAAGAAGCGCTCCAGGTTTCGCCATGCCAGCACCTAGCATGTCAGGTAACTCAGATACGCAAGAAAAGGAGAGAGGACAAGGAAACGCTGCCAGAAGAGCCTGCAGCCTCACGTGCGTCTTCAGAGCGATCAGCTGGCAGCAGGTGAGGAATCCCACGCTGGGAATTGCATCACGCACCCCTCGGCGCGACGAGCTGCCAGGCGCGAGGTGCTGGAAAGCAGGAGGGTCTGAGGGGAGCGGGGCAGGAGCAGCCCCCGGGACTGGGCTCGACTTGGGGGGGTAGGAGGGGCGGCCTCCCCCGGCTCCCCCTTAGCCTCTCTCGGGGTTTGCTCAGCGTTATCCCCGCTTTCTGTGCGGCACGCAGGCTGCAGTGTTTTGCTTCTCTCTTGTACCGCTTGTATTTCGAGTCCCGAAGCAAATCCTTCCACCCCTGCATTCCTCAATGACAGCACAATAATCGCTAATACAAACCAGAGCGGAGCGCTCTGCTCAGGGCAGTGCTGCTTATTCGCGCGGCTTCTGATATTTCCCGTCGTACGAGATCGTTTTCTACCGACAAAGGCAGCTCCGGGGAGCCTCAGCAGCCGCTGCAACGCGGTCACCCCTGACTGCAGCTCCTGCTGTTCGTATCTTTACGTAAAAGCGACGCCGTCTGCAGGCAGAGCCCTCTCCTCTCATCTGCTCTCCTCTTCCTCCCAAACGCGTTTTTTCATGTCTCTTTTCAAGAAGCACCGGGGCAGCGGCGCTGCGTGGGCGCGCAAAGGGCGCGGCGGCGAAGTGATGTCTGAGCGGTCCTGCCCGGCCCACGCGCTGCACTGGCCTTATGCGGGGCTCTGGGCGGCCCCGGTGGGAGAAGGAGAGCGACTCGGGGCATCCGCGGCCCGCGCTCCCCTCGGCGCGGCGGGGGGAAACTTAGTCATAACGGAGAGGCCTCCCAGAACCAAAAGGAAACGATTTATCGTTGTTCTTATTTTTTTTCCACTGAAAATCGAGCTGTATTTAGGTTCCTCGATTAAACCTACGGAAACTATCCCGCAGCGCCTCGGAAAAGCAGAGGAGCGGCCAGCTCCCACCTCCTCCGAAGAGCTAGCCCTCTGACCGGAGCCCGCTTCCCTCCGGCGAGCGGTCCCGCCGCGCTCGGCAGCCGAGTGGGCGCTCTCGCCACCGCCCCGGCCCGACGGCTCCCAGCGCCACTCGGCACGGGCAGCCCTCCTGCATCGGGAGCCGTAGATACTACTCGGGGGGCGGCTGGTCCCGCGGCTGCCGGGATCCTGCCGGGCAGCCTGGAGCAGCTGCCGAACCGGCGGAGCGGGCTCCCGCCCCGTTCTCGACGCCGCCCGGCCGGCGCCGAGCGCTCGCCGTGCCCCGCGGACAGCCCTGGCCCGGTGCCCCCGCCCGGGCTACTCCACGCACCTGGGAATTCTCGGGAGAAAAAGCAGAAGATTGGGGTGGCCTCGTCCTTTCCCGTCCCTCCGTCGCACTGCCCCGCTCACGCCAGTGCGGGAGATGCGGCTCTGCCGAGTGCGTCTCTGCGGGAGCACGTCCCGCCGGCAGGGACAGCCCCGGGACAGGCAGCGCCCGGACCGGCGCGCTGGTCCTCTCGGCCTCCGCCCGCTCTCCCGGGGCACCTGCCGAGTCTCTGTGCGGGGAAGGCCACCGGTGCGGGCACGGCCTCTGCCTCGCCGGCCCAGACGGCTCCCCGGGAGCGGTGGGGCACCGCCAGACCCCCGGCAGCGCCTCGGAGGCTACCGAACCCCGCGGCCGCGGCACGGGCCCCGAGGACCCTGTCGGGCAGCACGGGTGGGGGGCGCCGCCGCCCTCGGCCCGCTCCGGCCGGCGGGGCCGGTGCAGAGGCTACGCAGATGAAAGGCTGCGCTCGCAGGCGTTCCCCGCGCCGTCAGGTCCTGTCGTCTTCCCCCCCCGTCCCCCCCCCGGGTGCACATGTCAGAGTTCACAGACCTGGCTGCTGCCTTTTACAACACTGAGCTGTAAAAGAGCGGATATTAAACCCGTATAATGGATCCAGCTCCAAGGAGAGGTTAAATTTCCCAGTGAAACGAAGGTATTTGCCCTGAACTGGGAAAGGACCCCTCCCACACCCCCTGGGCTGGGAAACCCGCGGAGCCGTCAGAGACCGGCGGTAAACTCTGCCCCCAGCCTCGCACCTGGCATCGGTCGCCGCGGGGGCACATGTGCGCGACACGCTGCTGCCAGCCGGGCTCGTCACGCCCGCCCCAACGGTTCGCTGTCCCGGGAGCGGCCGGAGCGAGAGCGCTTGAGTTCGGTCCGAGCCAGACCCGAGCCAGGTGCCTGCCCTTGATGTCACGGGGCCTCCGCCTGCCCGGCCCGCTGGGTCCTGCGGCTCAGGGCCAGTGGGGGACGGGGCTGCGCCAGTAACACGGCCCGCGCTAGAGCTGGGCGAGCGGGCAGCGAGAGCCGGGGGCCTGATGAGGCTGAGGAGCAGTCTCCACCTTGGGCGCAGCCCTTGTGGGTCGTGCCCGGCGCCGGGTTAGTCGCGGGCACAGCACGGAGCCGCCGGTCGCCGCAGGAGGGGCCGGGTGGCAGAGCTGCTCGGCGTCGGAGCAGCGCGACTGCGCCGGGCGTGGGTGCCGACCCTTGTCCTGCGGCTCCCTGGGCGGGGGGGTCGACCCCTCCATGCCACGAGGCCGTCCGGACGGGTGCTCCATCGGCGGAGGGGATGCGGAGCCGGAGCTTGTCTGCCGAGCTGCCCTCAAAAATCCACTTAGGAAAGATGAAGGCACATGCAAATGCGTGGCGCCTCCGCGCCTGTGCCTTTAATCATGGTAAATTGGCTCCCGTTCCTCCAGGCCCCCCGAAAAGGCACACGGCGGCACCGCACCGCGGCGGGGTTAGGACTCCCAGCGCTGCGCAGCACCCGCCGCTCCCTGGGGCTTTCCGGCTTCTCGGCGCGGCCCCGACGCCCTGCCTGACCCGCCTCGCTCAGCAATTTTCCTACCCAAATGCTGTCGTGACGGGAACAGAGCTCAGAGATAGATAGCATCAAGCGGCCTGTATCAAAGAGGTCCTGCTTAATTAAAATACCGGCTCGGTGCTCGCCGCTTTTCACGCGGCGCGGCCTCCGACCGCATTCTGCCGGACACTGCCGGCACCACCTCCCCTATTGGCCGACCTGGCTGGCCCCGGCCCTGATCAGTGGCCCTGTCACCTGCTCCGTGAGGCCGCCGGGCGAACGGGGTCCTTTCCCTGGGCCGGGGAGCAGCCGGTCGTCAGACGGGCCGGTCCCGGTGGGGCTGCGGCGAGGCACCGGGAGACTCCGCGTGGTTCACGAAACATTTGTTTGCATTACTGAGCAACAGTCCGATAATTTATTGTTATTGTTATCAGTAACTACACTTAGTAGCTCGTTCACATCCATCCTTCCGAGGCGGGGAGCGCGGGCTGGATCAGTCACCGTGGTGCGCCGCTGGCGGCGGCTTCCCCTGGGCCGGGGCTGCTCCGCTAGGGCTACCGAGCCAACGCGGCCAGGTCGTGGGACTGCCCCGCACGACGGCGGCCGGGGCCAGAGGCACGGCGACGTGGAGGCACCGGGCGGCGGGCGTCACCGCCGGCGGCTCGGTCGGAGCTGCAGGCTTGCAGAGCCTGTCTGGGGAGCGCCCGGCTGTGGGAAGCATAGGGAGCTCCGTGGACAACCGGCAGCGAAGCCGCCCGAGGGGCGCCCGCCGGTCTCCGTGC
>VXBT01013918.1:0-74395 GCA_013400235.1 Oriolus oriolus
CAAAGCCAAGTGCAAGGTGCTGCCCGTGTGTCAGGGCAGTCCCCAGTATCAATACAGATGAGAGGATCAGTAGATGGAGAGCAGCCCTGCCGAGAAGGACTTAGAGGTGCTGGTGGATGAGAGGCTGGACATGAGCTGTCAGTGTGCACTCACAGCCCAGAGAGCCAATCCTGTCCTGGGCTGCATCCAAAGCAGCGTGGGCAGCAGGGCCAGGGAGGGGATTCTGCCCCTCTGCTCTGCTCTGCTGAGACCCCACCTGCAGGGCTGCATCCAGCTCTGGGGTCCCAGCACAGAAAAGGCGTGGACCTGTTGGAGCAGGTCCAGAGGAGGGCCACAAAAATGATCAGAGAGATGGAACAGCTCTCTTATGAAGAAGGGCTGAGACAGTTGGGATTGTTCTCTTAAATCCCCATACTGGTTCAGCACTGTCTCTCCCCTGTTCTCCCTCAAAGATTTCTGGGATGGGCAGCTAAAGAACCTGTAGGTTTTTTATTTCGGTTCAGCAGACATTATCTCATTGTGTGATGGCCAGGCTGGGTACAACACCTCAGAAGAGACTGGCTGCAGCACGAGCCAAATCCTGTCACCTGCAGGACTGATGTCCAAAAGGATTCATAGAAGACCGTGCTGTAAACTTGCAGAGGCATAAAAAAGCTTCAGCTGAACAGATCAAAGGAGCCCAGCAGCTTTGATCCAGTGCTACACAAACTACCATCACTGCAGATTGGTAGCTAGGAAGGGATGACACAGATGGGCTGCTGAACATTGCATGGATTGTTCTGGTGACTTTCAGTCATGTGATAAATCATCGGATTGTTGCAGCTTCTGATGGCTAAAAGCCACTGTGGTTGGTGGCTTCCCAAAACATTTTTAGGTTGCCAAAAATGATGTGTCAAAATCCATGAAACTATGCAAACTCACAAAAACTTTTCCAAATATATGATGGAAAGACTGGGTGGATAAAAAACAAGAAGAGGAATACATGCCAGACTAAACTGAACTTTTTTCATGAGGATATCCAAGGACTGAGGAGAGCTTCACCCTGTTTCTCAGAGATACCACACTGGAGCTGGGTACACCCGGCCATGGAGCTCCTTCAACTGAGCTTTGTGAGGAGGCAGCAGAGGCAGCAGTTAGAAGCAGACAATTATGATTCTAGCAGCAGCAGATAGCACTGTTTGGGTTTACAAAGAATGTCCTGATTCTTACTCTCAACTTGTCTGTTGTAGTTTTGCTTTTTTTTCTAGGTTGCTGTGTATTTCATAAATGCATATATTAATGGATATGCTTATGACTCATGTATATAAACATTCAATGCTACACCACACTATATAGATGAATGATTGGAAGATATGACACCCAACACAGCATTTATGTGTTCTGCTGCTTGTTTTCCTGCTCACAGAGGTTTATTTATTTTCTCTCTCTCTCTCAAGTTCAAAGTATGCTACTTGAATAGCCCAGAAAAGAAGAGACATATCACTGAATATGTGCTTTGTTCAGCTTTGTGAGTATCTGATTTCTCTCTGCCACAATTCATGTTAGTTAAGTCAAAAAAAACCTGCTGTACCTTGACAGCGGGACCATCTGGAGTTCATTCTTGTAATTATTTTCAAACACAGACAGTCCTCCTCTGGCAAATAGGTATTTAAAAGCATCGCAGGGCATGTTTATCAGTCTACAGGGAAACAAATGTTGAGTTTCATATAATTCTGAAAAATATATTTTCAACATAATATCTAATAATCCTGATATAGAGAAAGTGGGAGAGTGTGTGTGTGTGTGTGTGTGCACGTGTGTGTGTGTAGAGTATGGATATATAATCACATAGTGGCCCACCTGCAAGCTGGGAACTGGAGATGACAGTCAGGGACTAATTGCTTGGAGAGTGTGTTTTTCACTGCAACTCTTTTGTCAATTCTTTGCAGGAACTGCATCTGGTAAAGACATTCAGACTTGAAAGGAATTGCAGTGCAAATGCATTAGCATCAAGACTTATTTGCATCTAGATAGATATTCTGATTGCATCTTTTACAGGTGAGTAGAGAACACAGTGTTTGTGGGTTTTATGGGGATGCACCATGATCTGATATTGCCCAGGCAGAATTTGGAAATTGATGTACCAAGTATGATCACATGCTTTTCTGTCTGACACTCAAGAAATGTAGGCTTGTTGGGTCTGATTTCCAAAAGTAACCAAGCAACTTTAGAAGTCCATGATCAAAAAAGCATTAATAAAACAGATCTGCAAAGGAACTGAAATTGCTAGGGAGGTTTACAAAGCCTGGAGACAAGTTAGGAATCCAGTTCACTACTGCTTTTCAGTACCTCGTCCAATTGTCCTTTTAACTGACCTGCAGGAGGTGACTACCTGTATAGTTAGATGCTTGGATATCTTTGAAAATCTGTCCCTACACACAGAAAACATCATCAAGACTTCAGCACACTGGAATGACAAAATATTTATTGTCTCCCTAGGAGATTTGATAATTACCTGTCCTCTGTCATCCTTATTTACTAGTTAATGAAGCACTGCTCCTGGGGACTGAAGAGGCGGGATTCATTTTTCTCAGTGTTAAACATTTCCGCTGTATGTTTCATCAGCGCAGTTATTCCCCATTCTGATGGAAAGTAAAAAGCACTACCAGCACATGATTTATTTGACCTGTGTTAGACAGCTACATAAATATGAGGTGAATCACGCTTAGAGATGCTTCTTTTCTCTCCAGTTTTATATCAACAAAATCAAGAGAAGCAGCTCAAGTGTATATGGCTAGATTAAAGGTACAACATCAGGAGAAGTACAGTCAGATCCAGGGAAATTACTGTCCAACTACTGTGCAAGGGAACACTGAGTCCTGTTCAAGAGGGATGGGGAGGTGAAAAGGGTGAGAAAGGTGCTACCAAAATGGTCAGTGCTCAAGGACTTAAAGTGGATGAACTCCAAGGAGATGTTGTGGGAGATGATTATATTTGGTGTGGAGGAGACTAAGGAAAGATACCATGACACCTGAAAACTGCTCAAAATGCAGTTGTAAAGATGGCAGTACTGATCTCGACTCTCTAGTGGCTGATGAGGTAACAAGGGTGAACAGCCACAAACTGCAGTGGGGAAGATTCAGAACAGATTTTAGCAAAACAATTCTCAGTGGAAGGGTTGTTTAGCAGAGGAACAAGGTGTCCAGGGGTGTGATAAAATTCTCCATTTTGAGAGGTGTTCAAGACTTGGTTAGATAGAGCCCTGGCTGATCTGGCCTGGTGACAAGTTAATCCCACTTTGGTGGAAGGTTGGCTTAGAGACTTCCAGGTCATGTCACCAACATGTCTTTAGCAGACTAAGGGAACAAAATCCCACCCTTTGTCAGTCTGAGAAACTGTCTGAATTTGGTTTGCAATTTTTCTGAAATGCTTACACCACCCATCTCTAGGTCTTTTCTCATTCTTGATAAGCACACATGATCATTTGCATTTTCAAATCCCTTGGCACCCAGGGGAATATTCTTCTTTCAACCTATCAATGATGTAAGACTGATGTGAAGAAATTAAACAGATATTCAACAAGAAATGAACATTCAGCATTTTTTCTTGCAATGACCAGAAATTCAGGGGTGGTTCTTACCATAGGGACACTTTGACCCATCCCCACCAGAACTTTATAATCATGACTGGTATTTTTGTTTATTCTTCTATTGTAGTATGCAGGGGCAGCATAATGCATTGGGAACCCTTTTCTGGTCAGCTGGAGCTGTCCAATGGAAACTGGTTAAAACATGTAACTATTTTCCTTTTTTTCCTTTTTTTTCAAAATTTTTTAAAATTTTTTTTTAACTAACACTAAGAGGTGAGAAGAAGTTCTTATTTATTCACTCACGTGTGTTGTAGATCTCTAAGGATTTTGCTGTCTGTTGCCAAGGTTACAGAGATAGGCATGTGTCATCTTGGCCTGAGAGTGATAAGCAATGTGTAGGAGAAAGCTTAAAAGCTCATTTACAAGGTAATGGAAATTTTTCAGCTTCCTGAAGTATAATAACTAAATATTTTAATCTTGTTACTATTGACTTGGTAATGAATAACCTGCACCCTTCTTGTTATGTATAACCTGCTCCATTCTAGTTGTGTATTAGTGTTTTCTTAAAACCCCCTTGTGTTATACACATGCATGCACACATAAAAGCCTACTACAAAAATTTATGTGGAGATTCCCACTAGTCAAAATGCATTAGAGATGCCACCAGAGAATTGTGAAAAACAGATTCCTTTTTCCACTGATCAAGATTCAGAAATAAAATGTCTTCAAACACTGGGAATATATTTGCAAGGATTGTAGGCTTTGTTACAGATACTTAGATAAATATAAAACTCTGAAACCTTTCACTTGGCTATTATGAGCAGTTATGCAAGGTCTGACTTCTTCTAAGTCAGTAATTGAAATGAGGTATGTGTGTGGAAGCTGGGTAGAAATGTCACACTGAAAAGAAGACGAACAGCTAAAATGGAAGCTTCCTCAGATGCTAAATATTTCATTTCTACTCATGAGGATAGCTTTAGTGTACATCATTTAAAATTATTCTTTCTCTGAGGTCATGGTAATTTTGGAAGTGCAGGAGCTCAGATTTCCGCTCAAGTCTTTATGAAAGAGAAAAATCAAGCCAAAACAAGCCAAAATAAGCCCAAACAAGCCAAAAAAGCAAAGGGCAGGGTCGAGAACAGAGAGTGGGGTGAAATCACAACTAGAGGGGAAAGACTAAGCACAAGAGTTTACACCACTGTTTCGTGTTTCTTCCTCTCCCTGGCTCTATTTTCCACAATTTTACTAATTCACTCAGGCTAAACAAATAGGATGCTCAGAAACTGATTCACTGGGAATCTCTAGGGTCTATAGCCCCATTCCAGTGAATGCTGCTTTGTGCAGCAGCCTGGCAGACACACGTTGAAGCAGAAGGTGAGCAGCCTTCCCTTCCACAACTGCCACTGGTCCCCACAATCTTACTTGCACCATGCTTTTGGGAAATACGAGTGGATACCTACAGGTCCTTGTACTTTGTGGACATATGAAAGGCTACAATGTCTCACTGAGCAGTAAAAAATAAGGACCTTTGAATACAGGGCACAAAGCACTGCAGAATATTATAGCTTGAGAGTTCATAACCCAAATATCTTGAGACTCCAGCTACAAGTGGAAACAAAAACAAGTTTTCAAAAGGCCATTTGCAGCTTGTTTCTACTAAAATAAGGAAGAGTGGAGTAATCTTTCTAATGCTGCCATTGTGTCCCTCTGGTGAAAAGATGTACTGAGTCTGAGGGCAGTTAATTTGTCATCCAACATCCCTGTCTACTTTAATTTTGTATGGGCTAAATTGTGACCAGCAGAGCCACAGTTTTGGAACACCACACTCACAAGGAAAAGTGCTGTTTTCCATGCTCAAGAGTTCAATGACAGTTTATGTAGGAAGCCAGAACCACACAACTTCATGGCTGGAACAGTTTTCTGCGTTTGTTTTGTGGCTGTGTTATGCCAGCACAGCACCACGAATGAGACTGAGGTTCCAATATGGCTGGGAAAACACCTTCTAAGGGTCAGGACTCACAACCTGGTGTATGGGTAAATATCCAGGCGTATGTGGCACAATGAAAAACTGGATGCAGGTTTTAGCTCTGGTACCCAAAGTAGTCTTGCTTCCCTAGTGCTGGAGCAGACTGTCCCTGATGGGAGCAGAGGTCTGTTCTCTGGAGGAAAAGGCCACAGTCCCCGGTCGTGCTGCTCCCCGCCCTCAGCATGGTGCTGCAGAGCTGGTGTGAACGACTCACTCTCACCATGCCGCTGGGAAGCGAGGCAGGCATAAATCCTGGCTCCGCTGAAATCACTGGCAGGCTGAAGGGGGCAGTTTATAATTGACCCAGGTATGTCCAGAATTCCACACCATCTAATTTTCAAACACTTGTGATTTACACAGGTAGAACTCAACCCTGCTATAAACAGAAGCAAGACACAGGCAAAATAGAAATCAGAAGTTGTGTTCATCTGTACCAGTTCTGAATTTTGCTTTTGGATTTTCCTAGTCCCAAAAACACATTGACGATAGAGTTTATGCATTTTGACTTTTATGAGGCAGATACTAATATGTAGCATGGATGAATGCATTAAACTATTATACCTTTACTTCTGTAAAACACTATATGCAAGCGTGTGTATGTGAGAGAGTATATGAGCATGTGCCTCCACCAGCTAGATACTGATACTAAGCAGCCTGGCAGCCGTAAAAATCAATTTGTATGCAACGATCACCTTATATCTTCTAATTTCATGAAAATTCTGGGACCGTGGATTCATATTGATTTCTTTATACTATTTTAGGCTTTATTCTTAGGAACTGATTTCAGCAGTCATTTAGAAATATATATCAGTAAAACTGAGTAGAATCTACACAAGCAGATCTTCTTTAACACCAATTAGCCCTAATATTTCTCATTGATTAAGTATGACAGATATGCAGTTTTACTGTTTGTCATCATGCAGGGGAGAAATGTATTAGGGCATTTATGAATTACAAGAAATGAGAAAATACCATAAATTCTTGGACTACTGGATGATTACTACATAAGTTTTGCACAGAATCAAATGAAATGATGAAAAGTTTCATTTAGTATAGCTCTGATAGTGGTGTTATGGTTGAAAGATGCACACTGCAGCGTGCTGGGGTACATATGGCCAACACAATGACCAGCCATGAGCAAACTTTCCCTGTATCAAGGACACCTCCTGAATCTGTACTCTGATGTTTACATGGGGCACTAAAAATGAAGAAATGGCAGGCATTCAGAATGAACCAGAAGAGGACCTTAAGAAATGTGAGCAACACCCTTTTTGATAAAAAGTACTGCAGCACAGTGGCAGTGTTTACCCAAGTTCATCAAGATGATCCCCCTGAATTTCCAAAGAGATTTAGAATTCAGTGTTAGAATCTGAAGCCTAATGGTTGCAGCTTTGATCTAAAACAAAGATTGAGAGGTTGGGTTTTTTAAATGCCTATGAGGATACCAAAGGGTCTCCTTAGCAGATGCTTATGAGTTTCTTAAAATGAGGTGGTTTTAGGGTGTTTTAGCCAAAAGTAAACACTAATTTAAGTCTGCAGGACAATACGAACACCTAGGCAGAGTCTAACTGCATTTCTTTATGTAAAATAATAAAAAGAAAAATTAAATCCCCTTAGCTGGTGTGGCATTCTGAGGGTAAAAAGGATGGGATTAATCTGGTCTTACATAGATAGTTGTAATGTTGAAATCTACACTCCAGGCAGTCATAATGAACTCTTTTTGTAGCCTCTGAAGGACCAATTCTTCATGGGGAAATCTGAGCATGAATTGCTCCAGACAGTCCTACATCTGTCCATGGACTATGAAGTGGGCATCAGGTAGATAGTTCAGGTGGAGACACTTGAAGTCCAGCAAGGGGGATCATTCCTGTTAAATCTGCAAGTGCCTTATTTAGTATCACTGAATTTCTCCAAATCCCTGAAAGTCTGTTAGTGCCATACTTAGGAATTCTTCAGTGCTGTTAGTGTTAGGCATTGAGTACTTCTTATCCTGGACTGCATTCATGTAAGGAATGTAATTCAACAAAGAAACAGTCAAATTAGACAACTGCATGTGCACAGCAGATGTCTTAGTCAGTAGCAGGGTACAGAGAATGATTCAGTCACGCCCTAGAAGGAAGAGGTGTAAAGGTTGTCCTCATATAGGTATTGAGCAACTTCTTAAGTACTGGCGAGTACCCATCTGACACCCAGCTGCTGCTGCTGAAAGGCAAAGCCTCCCTGACATCCTGTGTCTTACCTTGGATATCCTAAGGCATTACAGGAGGCATTAACCACTACTGCTTAAGCAAATGAATCCCACACTCAGATGTTTAGAGTGAACTGAACTATGTGGGGTACAGGGTGATAAATGATCTGTAAGAATGATGTCAGACATTTAACTTTCTCTTGATCTTTTGAGGTCTTCAGTTTAAATACTGTCACCTAAGTGGGGCATTGTCCACTACATAGGCCTCATTCATCCATTCTGCCTCACACAATCCTTCCCAGGAATAACATTTAGCAGCTTCAATAAGGATGGACAAAATTGTTAGAAACCGGCTGACCACCTCTGAGTAAATACAGTAGGAAGCTGCTGCTCCCTTTCTGCTTAAGACTGGTACCTGTGTTTAGCAGATGTCAGTCAGTAGTCATCTGAATAGCTTCCTAAGAGACTAAGAGAGGCCAGGTCCCACTGTCTTTTCTGACACTTTTGTGTACAGGCTGAAGTGACCTTTTTTCTTAAAATTGTGTCTAGTTCAACAAGACATGAAGGACTCGACGCAGGAATGATTAAGTGACATTCTGTGTGTCATGAAGGAGGCCAGACCAGAGAATCATAATGGCTTCATCTGACCTTAATAGTCTCCAAAGTCTATGAGCAGCTCATGGGTAAGAAGCAGGTTAAGATACACAGATGGTTGTGAGTGGAAGTTACTCTCTGACCTTCAGCTCTGTGTGAGCCATGCATTAGGGTTATGGCAAAATTCATCATAGTACAAGACTAAAAGATTTGTGTGGTACAAGATTAAACCAGTAGAAAAGCCATAAATTGCCTGCTTCCCTCTAGAACAGAAACTGGTTGTTTGGGGGGGGGGGGGTTGTTTATTTGTTTGTTTGTGCCAGGTCTGTTAGTAAATATATTGCAGCAGATGGAAGAGCTGTTTCTTTCTTAGTCCCTGTTTCATTACTGGGAGCACTGGAATCCAATACCATCTGCCCAGAGGCAACATTTTACTCAGCTACTGAGTGAAATGTCACCTCATATCAGCTCACACATCAAGCTCAGCGAAAGAAAACTCCCTCACTGATAAGATGTTCCTACATTTCTCCAAGTGTTCATGTTTTATCTTTCCTGAGAAAGTTGTTAGTGGTGCAAAAAGCACTGTATTCAAAAGAGTCATTCTATGTAATGACGTCAATATGCCAAACTACTTTCCACATAACCCAATCCTCCTCCTCATGGTTATTCCTGCTAATCTTGTTATATCCAGTAAGAGCCTTGCAATGAATCAAGAGCTCCCAGAGCCAGGTACTGTACAAACATAGAACGTAAAGATGCCTCCAAGGCACTCAGAACTGGCAACAACAGCCAACAAAGGGTGTAAAAAAGTGCTGATAAATAGGAAGAAGGATTGGTTGTGTCTGTGGCCGTGTGGTTTGAGCACACCAGTAGTCCATGAGAAGTTATTGTGGGTCTAATGGGAACGAAGAGGTTATGAAGGCCTAAGAGAGGGATGCTGGAGGCACACTGATGCACCACGACTGTCCCAAATGCAAAGGACAGCAGGTACAAATGTATGAAAACACACACTTAAAAGATATCCAGGTTAGGAAAAAATGCTTGCAACAGGCGAGGGTCTGGTAGTAACTGAGATGGGTCTCAGAACTGACCTTTCAACACAAGGGTGAAAGCAGTCCATTAAAGAAGTCAGAAAATATAAGTAGGTTGGGTTGCTGTAGTATCAGAAAGGCACCTGTCAAGGATTTTAAAAAGAGAATTATGTAGCCAGTAATAGAAATATCACCTCCTTTTTAACTCCATGGTGACTGGGTGCTGACAGGACAAGGCAGTATTTAGCAGAGTACAGAAAAAGGAAGACTGATTGTGGAGAAAAGTTGGGAATTGAAAGGAGTTTCAGTTACCTGGAAACCTTCAAGCAACTAACAAAATATTGCTGCATCCAAAAATTGATTATTTTCTATTGACCTGTTCATAAATCCCGGCATTTCTCTTTCTTCTATTTATAGCTATGCTGGCAGCACAAAAAAGGCACATAATTTATCTTGAACAGTCTGGAATCACAGACACAGTCTCAACCCTCACCCGTTACCCCAACTGGTACATTTTTTGAGAGGGAGAAATTCTGGCTGCTTATTCAGGATCCCTCTGCTGACGAGAAGTACCCCATCCCTTCTCAGAGAAGTGAATCACAGCAAACAGTGTATTTGTGAGCAAAAGTGCTGGGTTAATTCTTGCCATTGATGAGAGGTTTCCAAAGACAGGGCTTGCCTCTTCCTCCCAAAGCTGGCCCAGAGCAGATGAAATCTGACTTGTTCTCTTTTGTGGTTTCATACAATTCTCTTGGGATTAAATCTTTTGCATTCAGCATAGCTTCTTAGTGTCTCCTCCATCACTCCCTGGTTTGCTCCTCACTTTATTTTAGATTCAGTTTACCAACGGATTTTGACTTTTTGAAATTTATTTTGTCATAGCAAAATGTCTTCCTTCTTCTGGGCTGCCTTCCAAACATCTCTTGTTGAAATTGGCTCCTAAATTTTAATTAAAGGAACCTCTTGTTTGGCCCATAAATTAAAATGTTCTGATTTTTTTTTCCTGTCCATTTCAAGGCATCAAGCCAAACAAGAAACACTGAAAACTGTCCAGACATATCCTTTCCTTTTTTTGTCTTTCTTCTCTGCTTGAGTTCCTCCTCCAAGAGACAGAGCTGCAGCTAGCAGTGTTCTTGCCACGGTCCTGTGACATCCCATTGGAAATGCTCTCTCCCATTGGAATGAGTGACCTCATGGCAGGGCAGTGACATCAATGAGGGCACATCAGCACATTAACTGAGGCAACCTGGACTTCACTGTCCTGCTCCTGAACTCCTGGACAAAGACAGGAGTGGGCATGCAATGTCATATGATTTTGTCAGCTGAGTTGAAGTTGTGTTAACAATTTGATCTTGTTCACAGGAGATTAGCCGTTAGGACCAGTAAATTTCCTGATCTTTAAAATGCTTGTAACAGCCTAGATTTGAAAGAAAAATTACAAATAGCAACAATACCACCTCTCATCCTCTTTCCATCCCTCTTTTTGGGGCATCTTTAGCTGCGTGGAAGA
This sequence comes from Oriolus oriolus, assembly GCA_013400235.1. Taxonomy (NCBI): domain Eukaryota; kingdom Metazoa; phylum Chordata; class Aves; order Passeriformes; family Corvidae; genus Oriolus; species Oriolus oriolus. Next base: position 10,918 of record VXBT01013918.1, read on the forward strand.
GAATCTGCAAGAAGTATACAAACAGCTAAAAGGTCAAAGCACATCCACACACAGGATAACTGAGGCTAAACCCAGTACAGCTCCCAGCCCCCATACAGCACCCAGCCCCTTTGCTGCTGCACAGGCACCACCTCAGGGGAGAAGAGTTGGTCTCTCAAGCCTGAAGTCACATTCTTAGTGATGTTGAGTCTATTTCCCCTTCCTTTTTTCTTCTTCTGTTATACCTTCCCACAAAATTGGGGGGTTTTGTCATGAACCTTTGAGCTGGTGGTGATACCTCTGCTTGTGTCACCTTTGTGTCCTTTCTTGCCTCTGTTCTGTAGCTGTCCTATAGCTCCTCCTGATGCTTGTGCAACACCCACAGCAGCCTGAACTGTGGCTACACTGCCAGGAGCTGGGCTCTGGGGCCTTGGATGCAGGGGCTTGACCCTGGGATGGTGTGGCGGGGTGGCAGCCAGGGTTGTAGACAGAGCTTTCCATCTGCAGTGTGTGGCTGAGTCGAAGCCTGAATCTTCCATACAAAAGAGCAATACTCTGTACTCATTTCAGCAAATAACAGTTTACATCCTGACATAAGGAGGCCAATGGGATCTGCTAAGGAAATAAGTTTCAAACATCCTCCACCCAATTTTGCATCACACTCAAACCATTATTCCTTCTCCTTGCTCTCTTTCTTCTCTGTTTCTAAAGCTTTGTTATTTAACACAATGTCAGATTCTCTACGACTGCTCTACTATTACAGTAGAATTCTCTGCTGTAAACTTCAGTGATGCTGCAATGAAAACTAGTCTGGCCCAGTTGTAGAGTGTGAACATGGCTTAGCAGTCAGATGGTAAATATTAATGCTTTAATGCACAACACAGACCAGGGAAGAACCTGAAGAGGAGGAGAAGAATGGTTACATTGAACAGCTGGTGCCGTTCAATTGACTGTGTTGGGCCCCACCAGAGTTACCTGTGTGCTTCAGTGACAGGTATGGCTGAGACAAGATTGTCTCTGGACCTTGACCTCCAAGCCATGAAGGCTGGCGTGCCACCAGAGGCACTGCAAGAATTGTATCTTCTGCCAGCCCCACAAAAGCAGGCCTAGATTGGATAGGGTTTAAAACCTTTGGGAAACTTCAGTGTGTTTGGTCCTACTAAACTTTTTGGAGTGACAATGATGAAGGCACTAACTGAGGTCAAGACAGTGTGGCACAATGTGATTTCAATTTTTGAGGAGCTTGAGAAAACAGAACATAATAAATTACAAACATAATTTGTATCTACTGAATGAGGCCAGGTCCCTGCAGCATCACAATGCCTGTACAGAATAGGAGTGAAATAAGGAGTGCATACTTTAAGTTTGGGAATTTCCATGCTTTCCAACTTCCTGCTTTTTCCATACCTTCATAACATCCTTCCCGGAGCTGTGCAGCACTGGGGAGCCCGCTGTCTGCCCTGCCATTCGTGCTGGCTCCTGCCCAGCACAAATGCTTGTGTGACAGGGGCAGAGTCTTCAGATTCTTCTGTTGTACAACTTGTCTCCCCACCCAGCTGTAGCTGCTCAAGACCTGAGGAGGAGGAAGCCCTTTGTCCCCTCTTGGAGAAGCAAGTGTGCCAGGATGTGCCAATGGGAGCTCTATGGCCATTCGAGAGCTGTCCAACGAGGTTTATTGAGGTCCATGAGCAGGGATGAGTCATGCCTAACCACCTAACCTCAACATCAGACCTTGCAATGCATTCACTCCTTACCAACCTTAGCGTGGCATTATAACTCAGCACACTGGAAACGCTGCCTTGAGGGGAAGTTTTGAGCCTATCACTCACTGCTCTGCCTGAGGCTTAGCAGATGTTAAATGAATTGTGCCCAGCATTCCTCTTCTCCATGCAGTATCCATCCTAGGCTGCAACCCTCAATGCCTATAGTAAATAGTATATTTACTGCAGTGTTCACAAGAATTGTACAGCTATTTCTACATCCCTTTATGAGGAATTCTTTTTTCCTTCAGGAGACTCTTCCTTACTGGGTTCTGTCTAAGACTTGATGAAACCCAAGAAAGAACTGACAGCAAAAGTACAGTGTTCATAACAGCACAATAATGTGAATTGACAGGAATAATTCGAATCCCTGTAAAATAAAATGGGAGTAATAAAATGCTGTGAGTGTGTACATACAGGTACACATTTGGACACATATATAGACACATATATGAATAACAAAATTGTTGAGGTTGGAAGGGACATTTGGAGTTCATCTGGTCCAACCCCACTGCTCACAATAAGGTTACCTACAGAACCTTACCTACAGAAGGTTGCTCAGGACACTGTCCATCCAGGTTTTGAATATCTCCAAAGATGGAGGCTCCACCATCTCTCTGGGAAACCTGCTCATGTGTTCAACTACCCTCACAATAAAAAAATGCATCAATCTCTTGCTCATTTTTGTGGTGCTTTCCTGAACTCACCTCAGTGTGTCCAGGTCTCTCTCGCAGTGGAAAGCCCAGCACAGAGCCCAACACTGCAGATGAGCCTCACCAGAGCTGAGTAGAGAAGAAGGATTGCCTTCCTTGACTTGGTGGTGATGTTCCTCCTGGTTCAGTCCAACCATATAGTTTATCAACCAGTTCTCCCAGTTTTGTATTACCTGCAAATTTGCTGAAGTTGTGCTCTGTCCCATTGTGCAGACCATTAATGAAGATATTTGACCACGCTGGCCACAGTATCAGTCCATGGGGTACAGAGCTGGTCTCCAGTGGGACTTCATGCTGCTGATTGCAAATCTCTGAGCCCAGCAATTCAGCCAGTTTTCAGTGCCCTTCACTGCTCATTTATCTAGTCCACGTTTCATCAGCTTGTCAATGAGGATGTTATGGGAGAGAGTGTCAAAAGTCTCAGTAAAGCAAAAATAAACAACATCTAGTGCTCTCTCCTCATCCATTGAGCAAGTCATCTCCCTGTAGAAGGCTATCAGGTCAGTCATGCCTGATTTTATGTTTGTAAATCCATGCTATCTACTCCTAATCACCTTATTGTCCTTTATATATTTAAAAATATACAAATACACATATGCACTCACATATATATTAAACATAGCAATTCAAATTATTCCACCCATATATATAGTTCAAATAATCCAATAGTGCCTAGGCCTTAGGCATCATTGCAGAATAATTTGCTTACCCTCTTAGTATGTATAAAAAACTCCCAAACCCAACAACAAATCAAACCAGTTAATAAGAATTTAGCATGAGTAAAAAAAATGGGCCAGCCAATGAATCTAGATCAATCTAAAGTATACCAGCATCCAGAAGAGCATATTCTAGCTGTTCCATCTAAAGGAGACACCACATGTGAACTGTGAGCTGCATTCAAAGGTCAGTGCCAGTAGAAGGATCCAGCCCAGCAGATGTGAGCTCTCAGGGATGGGCTTTAGTCTGACATCACTGGCAACAGCTTTGCACAAGCAGCAGGCTTCCAGTCTAAGCTGCTATTTGAAATGTTATTAGTCTTTTCTTGGAGTGTATTGGCCTTGGTTACAAGATGAATTCCCTAGAGGGTACCAGAAGATGACGGCAGCACGCCTTTACTCCGGTACAAATGTGTGCACTGATTAATATTTGTGCATCTCTTTCAAAGTTGGAAGGGTTATACAACTGCAAATTAGACTCAGATTTTAGTGTTCTGAGATTCAATCAGAAGACACTGTCATTCTCATTGTTGCAGATCCCCAAATGACTGAAAGGTTCCTTGACTTTTTAGGTTTCACAGGCTTAGTGATTTCTCCAGGATTTTCCATTGTCATCAGTCGCCAAATGCTCGGATGAGCACAGATGTGAGCACCTGAGCTGGTCACTCTGCTCAGCTGCATGTCTGCTGACACCCTGGAACCCCTCTGTTTCCTCTCTTCCAAACTGCACACAAAATGCCATCCAGTTTAGTTATACTTAGGCCTTTCTTTGCAGACCATACAAGGGCATGAAAAGTTTCATGCCTGTAACCTGTCATTATTGCTCTCAGAGCAGGCGCTGCAGTCTAGCAGTGTTCTGCTCACTATTCTGATCTGACCCTAAACCAGAAAACTGCTCTCAATCAGGTTGCTGGTTTGTGATGATCAGAGACAGCCAAGATCGAGCCAGGAAGTCAATCTGCAGGTCACCATCAGGTCCAGGGATCACTGAGCACCTCCTTGGGGACAGCGATGGGCTGAGGCCAGACCAGGACATGGGCATGAGGATGGGAGAGACTTGGTGGAGCCCACGGCTGGGCAGGGCAGGACTATGGGATCTGCAGACTGGCCCTGCTGCAGGATCACTGGGGCAGAGACTGGGTCCTGGGGAGCTGCCATGGGGTCCTGAGCTCTGGGCAGGGTGGGGGGAACCCTGGAGAGGGGATCAGGGCCACCAAAACCTATTAGTGCAGTCAGGGCACTGATATAAACGTCTCCAGACAATCCTACTGTGTTCTGATTTTGCTTTTGCTTTCCAAAACACTGTGATAATCATTTTATGGTAATAATCTAAATTAAGTCAATTAGCCTAAAATTAAAGGAGTACCTTAAATGGCAGGAGAAAATTATTTACCTTACTCTACTGCCTGAGGACTCCTAAACGCACAAGTAAGTAAATACATTTAAATGCAGCTGACGGTATTTGCAACAAGTGTAGACATGAAGAATGCTGATGAGTGCATAAATAATTTCATTTCCATTCAGTCATTCCAAGCAAAGGAAATGCTGCAAGTGAACAATTTCTACTTTGCAGACGTAGACTTTACCCTCATCAAAAATCAACAGAGAAATGAATTGCTTTTTACCAGCCCCCCATTCTGCCTGTGAGGGTGCAGGAATGGAGCAGAGCTTGGCTCAACACTGGCACTATGGGGCTCTACAGGTCTGTTTGCATGTGGGAAAACTACTCAGGGGACAGGCTTTGCATCCATTAGCCTGGCTGTTTTGCTGGGGCTTTGCTTCTGAACTAAATCTCAGTGCCAAGGTGAAGTTTTGGCAGTAACAACTCAACTGCCTATGTCCTTTGGAAAGCTTTTTTAATGGCAAAAATGTGGAAGTGGGAGCTAGAACTCCCATCTAGCTTCAGAGAAGTCAGCATGAAAAAGGTACGTTGCCAAACTAGCCCATCTTGGCAAATGCCAAATCTGTTCTGTTTGTCAGTAAACACTTTAGGACTGGGCCCAGGATGTCTGCGGCATTATAATGAAGAGATTTGGAAATAATTCAGGTGGTCAAGAGGAAAAGGTACTTTCTGCTTCTATCCTGTCACTCCGCACATGAATTAGCAGGGATGGTGATGGATCCTCCTTTCCAGAGCAACTCATGGCAGAACCGTGTTTTAAATGGAAGGAGGAGTTTCTTCCTTTCATCCTCCCACCTACACCTGCATCTCAGCTGTTAAATTAAGTGTCAGTGGGAAATAGAATCATGGAATCATAGCATAATTTTAAGTTGGAAAGGACCTCCCTCTAAGACCATTGAGTCCCACCATTAACCTGGCATCATGATGTTCATCACTAAACCATGTCCCTGAATGCAAAGTCTACACAGCCTTTAAATATCTCCAGGGATGGTGACTCAATCACTTTTCTGGCAGCCTGTTTCAGTGCTTCACAATCTCTTCAGGTATGAAATTTTTCCTCATATCCAATCTAAACCTCCCCTGGCACAACCTGAGGTCATTTCCTCTTATCCTATTGCTTGTTACCTGGGAGAAGAGGCCAACACCCACCTGGCTACAACCTCTTTTCAGGCAGCTGTAGAGAACAATAACGTTCCCCCTGAGCCCCCTCTTCTCCTGGCTAAACAACCCAAACTCCCTCACCCACTCATCATTCCCTAGACCCTTGACCATCTTTGTTTCTCTGCTTTGGACACGCTCCAGCAATACTCAGAAACAGTCTGAAAGGTACTGTTTTCTCCGAGTGGAAGCAGGTCATTCTGGTAACAACTGAGTTTGAAAGGAGTGCCATTTCCAGAAGTATTTGTTTAGCACTGGTGAGGCTATATTTGTGTCCAGTTCCAGGCTCCCCACTTAAAGATGATTAGGGAGATGCAGGACATTCCTAGATTTCAGTGCCTGCTCTGATACTGATAATGACGAATGGCAAGCATGAAGCTTTTGAGCCTACATATCCTTGTGTAAAGAAAGGCACAAATATAACCAAAATAGATGACATTTTGCAACGCTCATCACCACAGAGACAACTGACAATGGAGGAAAAATGTGTCTATAAACATAAAAATATAGACATTTGTGTGCCATATAATGCTAGCAAAGCAAGTAAATAAAATTTGCTGTTGCAGTATATAAAAAGTGAAGGTTTGAATCACTGTTATTAGAGTTGATGCACATTCCTTTTAGTCATTTTTGTTGTAAGAAGATGCTGATCATGACTGTGTGCTCTAGTTACTGAATGTTAAGGAGAAAAATAAAGTTCCCTGCAATCTCTGAAACACATAGTGACAAATACACAAAACGTGCATTTAGCTAGGGCAGTGCTTTCCAAGATGGGGATAGATGGATGTCATCTAATCTGTAACACAGCATTAAGACCTGGATATCGCAATCCAATTTTATAGGACTCAAGGAACCCCAAAAAACCTTGGTGATAATCCAAGAATAGTTTGGGATGCACATATGTAAGGCAAGAGCTGAAGGGACACTGTTTTGAGCAGGACACAGACAGCAGTTCATAGCCCGCATCCTCAAAGAGCTTTTTATGCCCTCAGAGTCTCCTTTGAACATCACCACTCCTCTAAACCCATAGGCAGCAAAGATTTGGAGAAGGCTCACACAAACAGGCCTGAACCCTGACAATGCTCCAGACCTCTCTGTCCTTGGAGCTTTTCAGGACTCCACTGTATCAAGTCCTGGGCAGCTTAGTCCAGCCTCAAACCGACCCTGCTGTGAGCAGGAGGTTGGACCAGAGACATCCTGAGATACCTTGCAACCCGAATTACTCTGTGATTCTGTGGCTACATGGAATATGGGAGGCCTGAGTGTCGAACTGGGCATCTGACTGCACTGCAGCATGTTCAGTGATACAGGTTGTGTAAATACCACAACCTCTCCTTGGGCTTGTTACACTCTAGGTTGTTCACTGTCTTGGTAGGCCCCTTATAGACCCTCTCAAATTTATCCCCAACCATCTTGAAGTGGGATCACTCAAGTCTGGACACTGAGGATGAGGTTTGTCTTTGTCTCAGTGCATGACAACCAACAAAGAAATCCAAAACAAAAGACAGGAGTAAACTGTAAGGGATCAGAGCACCCAGAGTGCCCCAAGAGCAGTGGGTGTTCTTGTTTAGTTGATTTTAACATCTTTGACTGCCTGGCAGTATAGGTAGGAAATACCTTAATCACATATGTAAAGGAGTCTGAACTGGAAGGTTAGACATGCAAAATAATAAATATACAAGAGCAGAATTATTAAGTATTCTAGCAGGATTTCAGGGGGCTGGGAATACAAAGAGGAATTAGGGTGACATTCAGTCTCGAAAAATAAAAGATAAACACTGAAAACCTGAGCTAAATAAAAGCACAGCATTGTTGGGGGAGGGTTCACTGTCTAATGAAAGTAACAGATGAACTAAGAGTATTCGAGTGAGATCAGGACAATAGGAACATCTGAAGTCTCTCCAACCTGCATATTGCTGTGAGCATTTTTTCCACTTCACATTATTTCTTCTTCCTGCCTTCTCTCTCTAGCTACTCTGTGTTGGGATAAAAGGGAAGAATGATGCCTTGGCCACCTAACATTACACCTTCTGCAAAACTGTTGAGAGCCTAGGACCAGAGAGGAAGTGAAAAGCAGTGGCTAAGCAGTTCAGCACTTGAACTGAACATGAGGTACAAGTAAAAGAGGGTGCAAACCCTGTATTTCTCCAACAGCAAATTATAGAAACAGCATGAGGGCAGAAAGTTGCCTTATATTACGACTTTCTTCCCTACCATTTTCTGTATGTTTGCCCTCTTTGTCTTGAAGGGAGAATTACAGCAAAATCAGCACATTTGAGCTAGCCTTTGGACTTTTCTCAGAAAAATCTAGTAATTTCTAGCCTTAGTGATGTAAAGAAAGACTGCCAAACAAGAACATTTTTTCTCAAAAAATTTCCTTGAGCTGAAGGTAAAAAATTAAAACTGTTTGTAAAACAGGTCCATAAAGCATCAAAGGAATTAATCTTTTTATACTTTCCTGCATCTGTAACAAAGGATTTACAGTACTTCAGAGGTGTTCGAGGACTGAGCTTCCTGTTCTCAAACCCCAAGCTTTGTTTCACTGTTTAATGCAGCGCAATGACAGCGCTGAGTTTGTAACTCGCCTCCTTATTCCATTAAACACAAAAGTAACCCGATCCCCATGGGTAGTCTCTTGCACATTCAAAAACATCTGCTACCAGGCAAAGAGGGCAAAGAAAAGGAAGAAGGAATTTTCAAACTTTTGATAAAGGAAGGAAGTTTTAAGTGCAATACATTCAGGTGTCAAAGAAGAGCCAGTTTCATGTGTTTGAGGAGACATTGTGAAGGAAAGGTGCTATGAAAGTGTGGAAGCTGTCAGGCCTGAAACAAGCACCAACACAGTTATACCAGGATGCTTGATCTGTTTGCCCATGTTTGTCTGTCCACTCACCAGCCAGGGAAAGTACCCACCTGCTCCCAGTCCAGTTGCAGCCCAACCCTCACAGCATGGTCAGGACAGAAGGTTTGGGTGTTTGTGTTGCTCCAGCTGCCATCAGCAAACATGGGGCTGCCTGGCACATCCCCAGATACGACCCATCATGAGATTTGCACATCTCATCATCCCTTTCATAGAATTATGGAATTATAAAATCATTTGGGTTGCAATGAACCTTTAATGGTCATAGAACCATGGAATGCTTTCAGTCGCGAAAGATCTTAGATGCCCTCTAGCTCCAACCTCCCTGCTATGGGTAGGGACACTTTCCACTGGATCAGGTTGCTCAGAGCTCCATCCAACCTGATCCTTGCTGGTTCCTGGCCCTCCTTTTGCTGTTTGTATCTCTCTTCCCAGACTCCAGCCTCCCCCTGGTTACACAACCTGCCTCTGAAGCCCAGTCCCCCCTTGGTGACCATTCTGTCACATCAATAACCAAATCTGGTATTCTTGACTCATTTACCTGGGTATTCTTGGCCTCTCATGGCACTGCTGACATGGTCACCTATTGGCACTGCAGTTGGTGTCACTCAGCTCTACTCCACAAAGGCTCCCAGTGGCCTGCAGAGTTTGAGTGTTTCTCACATACCCAGCCTTTGCCACCTCTGTGGCCTGGACATCCATTTTGGCACGGACACTGCTGTCACCTTCTTGCTCTGGTTTTGGCTGAGTCTAGCAGTTTGTCCTGTCACATCCAGGAGCTACAATTAACCCCTAAGCACGATTTCTGCATACCACTGTGTGTGCTTAATGATCTCTCTTTCCATCTATGAATGTCAGGGGGCAGCTGCTGGAAAAAAATCTCCTGTGGAATCTTACTTAAGGAGCAACCTTGGAAGTCTGGACAAAGAAATGAAGGTACTAGGGACAAATTCAGAGAAGAAAAGGGTTAAATACAAGGGCTTGTCTCTGAAAATGTACTGAATGAAAGGTTTTCCCCTGGGTGCATACTGCCTTGAAAAGCCTGGGTATTTTTAACCTGACCTTCACAAATAGGCAAGTAGGGTCATGAGGGTTCAGTAAAAAATTATTTTGCTTTGTTTTCTAACTCTTTAAGGCTTGGATTAAGTATCTTGTAGATATTTAATCCAAGCATCCAAAACTAATAATAGGATAGAGGATAGACAATACCTTATGACTAAAGAGGTTTAAGAGGTTTTTGTGATACTAATAAATTGAAATTTTTGAAAATGGCTTTATATCCAGAATATGTGGTATTTATGAAGTTAAATATGTTTGCGCCTTCATTTTACATTGAAAAGGACCCAAGTAGAGACGCTGCAAATGGCATATCAGAGGTATCTGAAAAAAGCTGTGACTGCTGGAAGACCACGGTGTCCAGCTCTTTTAAAAATGTGTAGACTACCAACTTGGACATGCTGGATGTCGCTGAAATCAGCAAGGAGTGGCTAGAGGATTCCTCTTCAGCTCATTTCTGCAACCACTCTCATTTTATCTGCCTTTGTTTTTTGATATGACAGATACCAAAGGCCTCACTGGAAATCCTGACTCTTTAGTCTTTAGCAGCTAGAATAGACAGTGAGCTTGAGACTTAATCTGGACAAATGCAATCTGAATGGCAGTGACTAAGAAAATCAAAACGAATGAATTTGCAAAATGATTTTTCCTCAGGCATTCCAAACGTAACAGCCTCATGATTAAGCCTAAAAGTTCCCCAGGCAGAATAGTGAAAAAAAAAAAGGAACAAAGTAAATCTAAAATAAAATTAAACATTTCACTGAGGGGAAGAGACAAGTAATTTGGTTAAACTCAATATGTTATTTACCTACATTAGTTTCTAATTTCAGTGAGGAAAGAACGGAAGAAAAAAAATCACTTGGATCTGACCCAAAACATTGGTAAAGAGATAGTTTGGATAACACACTGTGTGGGAAAACATGTTAGAGAGGACCAACTCTGCAGTACAAGTCTGGCCAGAAAGTGAGGCTTGGGCCACGAACTAGGCTAGAGACCAGACATGAACCCTACTTTTATAGTTCAATCAACCTTTTAACCCAATTTTATCTGGGAGCGCCAAATCTTGATGCAGACCATAGGAAGAACTAATTTTAGAGATTAAGTAACACACCCATAGTGGGTGCCCATAATATATCCCTCAGCGTCCAGAAACTGTATTAGCAAGATTTTTCTATTTTTAAAGGAAGTATTGCAAAGAATGGAGAATTAAAAGGGTGAATAACATAGCACTTTCCAGTGTATCAGAAAGAGGGGTTTTTTAAGCTAAAAGTGTATTAGTTTCCTTAAATAATTTTGCAATTATCAGATCACTATAATGCATAATACTCAGCTGAAATCCCAGTTTAATTACCACTTTTATGTTTAAATTTGATTCTTTATCCATAAAATACTGTGAGGCCTCCTGATTTTATTTAATATCCTCAGTCTGATGCTCTGCATGTACCTGGAGCAATGCTCACATGAAGCAATGCTGGGTTACACTTTCCAAGTGCCACCACATCCCATGCAAAGGAAATTAGATTCCTTTTTTAATTTAATCTCAGTTCTATTTAATTAAAGTCTTAAGAATTGTTTTGGTTTTGAAAAAATTGTATAATAGAGGTTTTCAGATAAATCATTCTCTATGAGTTTGAATTTTGGACAAGATATTCTAGGCTATGAATAAATTTCTAAGTGCTGGCAGGACCAAAATGTTAAAGAGCTGGGTGACAGGGATGACAAAGAGCTTCCTTATTTCTGCCTTAGAAGAGCTGTAAAAGGAAAGAATTTGTGGTTCTCTTCTGGTTATCTTTGATACTTATCTTGTGTGCATGGGTTTGTGGAGGAAGACTAGTGGAAGGACTGTTTATGCTTCTTATTCCTCTTCCATATTTTTTTCATTTGCATTATCCCTGAATAATTTTCCTTCCTTCAGACTAGATAAAGAAGAGTATTTGCTCTAGGAACCTAGCGGAGGACACTGTGATGCTGAGAAGCTTTATGGAAATTATTCCTGACTGCCGACATCTCTGACTCAGGAGCATTCAACTTGAGAGGCTGAGAGCAGCAAGATCTGCAGAGTGCTCCTGCTCTGAGAATCTGCTTCATTACCACCCATTTTAAAAGCATCACAATGGAGAAGCCAGCCACTCTGGGGTTGGTAGCTGGGTTTCAAACACCTCAGCAGACGGTTTCAAGCTGTGATAACTGCTCAGTCAATAACCCCACTCTGAAGAATTCTGGATCTGAAGGCTGAAACATCTGGAAAAAAATGCAGAGGCTCAGTGGGCAAACTCACTGGGAGTGGAAAAGAAGGACAAGATATTTCTCATCAAAAAACATTTTGCAAAATTAAACCCAAAGGCATTATGTGTTTCTCCTTCAACACAAGAGCAGTGACACACAGAAAGGTAGGAAAGTACAAAGTGGATTACAAAACTGGATTCAGTAGGATAAAAAAGAGACACAAGTCACTGAGAAGTACAGCTAGGTCTGGAAGAAGTAAAAGCAGAGAGTTCCCTGCTTTGGAGACAGAATTTGGCTTCCAGTGCAATGTTTACATACATTTTGAATGGAAAAAGCGTCCTAATCATTCAGTATCTGAGGAATTGGAAGGAATATCAGTTCAGGGCTTGAACTCCAGGACACACTCTGCATATCACATCTGCAGCTCATGCATATTCTACTCAGTCTCTGGATGCTTCCAGTGGAGGTTTTGTTGCTAACAACCCTTCTCAAATTGTTCTCTGCTTTTGCAGTCTTTGTTTTCAGTATTATTTGCTTTTCATCTCACTACCTTACTTGGCAATATATGAATGGACTCTTGAAGTCCACTCAGGAATATTGTATACTTGGTCTTCTTGACCCGTCAACCTGGCTTCCCATTTTCTGAATGCCTCCTCTAGCTCTCCTTGAGAGACAGCCCATGCTCGTGGGTGTTAGGCACAGGCTGGACATGCTGTTTTGGCTGCAGGTATCTGGAAAGAGCACTGCTCTCAGCCAGTCTTGAACTGCTCATCAGCCCTCTCCTTACCTTACAGCAGGATAACTGCATGTACAGCTACTCCCTCAGCTCATCCTGTCAGAAGAATGCATTTTACAAACATGCACAGTGGTGGTTAAGGTGAATCAGGTTATTTTGGCAGAAACCACTTCAAGGCAGTGAAACAAGAAGACACCAACCCCCTGTTGGGAGGCGGGGGAAGGCAATCAGGGGCAGCAAATAGTGGGCTAAGAAAGGTCATGGCTTCTACCCTGTGTAACTTGAAACTGCTCCTTATATTTGACCCTAAACACATAAAATAAGTACACATAGGTCACTGCATGTCCAGTATTTTTAAATATATTTATCTTGTAACTTTGCTTGCCTCGATTCCCATAAGTAAATAAGATTTTGTTTTTCTCTTTTTAACATGTATTTTAGACTGTAAGATTTTTGAGACAACAAACTCTCTAGTTTGGCCTTGAAGAAGTCTTCATGCTGTGCCACCCCAAACTGTGTCAGGACCTATAGGCAATGCTGTACTACAAATAATAAACACTATTACCATCTTGAAATTTCTTAGTTGCACTGAAGCATTCTTCAACACTCTAATAGTTTGTTTCAATTTTAAAAGATTTTGTATATAGCATGTTCCACGTAGCAGAATTAGTAATGGAAAAATCTGTCGAGAGGACCTGCTAAGCCCAAACTCTACTTAAAATTGAAAAATCACACAAGTGAGATTCACATTATAGTGCTCCTTAACTTTGACAAATTGGATGTTCCCTGGAAGAGCTTCCACAGCGTGAAAAACTTGCATTGCAGCTTAGCAATCAGCTCTATCCCCATGCAAGCCATCAAAGTCTTGTTATGTTCAGTAGCCAGGGTCAGAATTGGAAAACAAACAGAATAAAAGACGTTTATTAAATTATGAACCCCTTTGGAAGAAAAAAAGAGAAAGCTTATTCTAAACAATGTCATCCAGTTAGAAAACATTATAAATAAATAAAGCAGCAGCACTGGCTTCCTAGGAAGTTCACTTACTTACAAACACAATCCCTTCAAAATCCAATTTTGCTTTTTGTTTTTGATGTTATCATTACCTAAGCTTGAAATTAATACTTTCTGTATGCTTCTGACATCACACTTAAAGTTATTCCTTTGAGAATCTTCTACAGTTACAGGAGCATGCCCTGAAAAAGCATTGCCAACCACAATGATAAATATAAAATCCTTTCATTTCTAGGATGCATTCTATTTTTCTTAAAACTAATTTTTATTTCGAGCTATGTGCGTGCAGCTGTTTTAGTGACTTTCTTGCCATCATTTGCTTGTTTATGATACTCTGTTTCCCCACCTTGCTGTATATTTTAGCTGTAATTTTGTTCTAGGCCTGTGATTTTATTGGGCTAATGGTCTGTGGAGCACCATGCACTAATGACAACATTAAAATATTTGGAAACACACAAAAACATATGAAAACATACTTAATGGCTAGGCATGGCCTTAAAATATGTTTTGTATTAATTCACCAATACTGAATAGCTCTGTCATTTCTAACCCTTTGTCAGTATAATTGAATGGCCAACACATTCAAAATCTTTCGTAAAAAATCTTTCCACACACACTCTCGATGCATACACAATGCACAGCAGGTGGCAAAATAAACCCATTTCCTCATGAAAATAAAGCAAAAAGCAGTATTTTCATCAACATTCAAGTATTTGGAAAGTGGATTTGGTAGTTTGGGGTTTTTTCAATAAAAACTCTATTATTTTTCTCATTTTTTAATTCCAAATTTTATTGCAGAAAACAAAAATGTGAGCTCCCAGTAGTTGTTATGTGCCATGGCAGTTTGAGCTTGGTTCTCTGAAATGGTTTCTAGACCACATTTCCAGAGGGTTTGCTTAATGATCACAATCAGAATTGGTTCCCTTCAGTTACAGCACATAATAAATTGTATGCAAGACAAATTAAATGCTCCTGTACTACCACTGTCAGAATGGTTTCTACTTTCTCAGCATGCCAGCCCTTGTGACCACAGTCACCACGACTGGGTACAGAGCATTTCCCACAGCTGGGGGGTCTATGGCCGGGAGAGCCTTACACCATTCTCCCCATCACAAAAACCAGTATGTTCCCAGTACAGGAAAGGATCCTGTATCCCTCTATGCCTGGCAGAGGCTCTGCACAGTCCCCAGAGTGCTCTTTCATTTGCACACCCACACTGCAGGCCCAGGCTTCTGGTCAGTCCTTCTGACCACGGGAAGACTGGAAATGGAGTCTGCGAAACAACATGGATGGACCCAGTATTAGTGTCACTGGTGATAAACAGCAGTCAAAGTACTAAATGAAGCTACTAATTGCTTCTCTTTCCAGACCATGAGCTTAAACACAGCACTAACCAAAGCCGTGGACCAGGCAAGTGGGTGATAAATGCATGGAATATATATAATATATACATAAACAGACTAGAATCCCACAGCAATACTTTTAGGCTCAATTTTTCAGTTATGTGTTTACATTGCTTTTAGGCCTATTTGTGATCTTTGCTCATATTGTGACCAGTCCAATCTGTTTCCATTTCAGCTCGTGAAGAGGTTCTTTAGCCTGTGGTGAAATATATTGCAGAAAGAATCAGTCTACCGAATCTGGAAAAATAAATCCTTCCCAACAATCTGGCACATACTGATTCAAAAACCTACCCAGCTCTTTAAAACCAGTCTGGTTAATAAAGGGCAACAAGACCTGTTCTGAGAGGGTCAGATAACTGTCACATTTCCAGCCATATGTTACCACTCCTTATCAATATGCAAATCTGTGGAAAAGAGTAAGTCTTCTGTTGAACTTTTTTATGTACTTGCATGGTAGGAGGGATGGTCAAGGGCCTTTGAATGAAGATTTGTTGTCAAATTTTAACATAGCTTCATTTCGAGACTTCCAGGAGGTAAAAATATGCCAGATGGATTCCAAGTGAGTATTTCTTCTAGGCACAATGCAAGACTCAGCACCACAAAATAATTTGTGGAAGAGCTTTGAATCCTTTTCTGAGGCACCCAGAAATGTAGCTAAAAATGTATTCTGTAGTGTTGCAAGCCACTCTTGATTTCCTATGTGGTCTTCCCATACATCCATCTCAAACCCTGTTCCTCTTATCTTTCCATGGAGCTGTAGGCACTGCTGTCAATTATTCTGATTTCAAGTGCAAGATTTTGATAATTCAATGTGCGTTTCTAAGAGAGTATTGTACTTTCAGGTTGCAGAATAGAAACAGGGCTTAGTGATCATTTCCCTGCTACCCTGTCTGCTCTGGAAACACATCCCTTGTGGCACCTCTTACATTCTGAGTCTTCACAGGGATTTCGTGGCCTGTGGGGCATAGTTCTTTGCCATGACTCCCACAGCTTTTCCATCTTGTCTCCTGTTAAAATTTCTTAGCTGTTTTCTTAGCTTTTTTCCCTCACTCACTGAGCACTACCTCTGGTATTAAAAGTGCTTGCAGCTGCTCTTTTCATGTTTGTGTTCCTATTCTTCACTGGTCTGCTGCAATCTCCTCTGTGCTGCCAGTATGTAGGTCAGCATCGCTTTTGCTCAAGCCGCTGTTAGCGAGTGGTCTCGGCCTGAGTGTAAGTGCTGCTGATGAACTGGGTGTCTCTTTTGCCAAAAATTATTCTGCCTCTTATTAATTCTTCTTTTAACATTCAGTATATGCAATGTTCAGCAAAACTGCGATCTGCAGTAATAAAAGCTTCATCTGCTTGCCCTTGTTCTTGGCACCTCCTAGCAAATTTGGCCTTTTCATGTATTATATTTTGCTTGTCTGTGACATTGACTTCAAAAGTCTCTTTTTTTGTCTTTTTTTTTAATCTTTTTTCTTTCTTCAGTGTGAGACACAGACAAGCAGCAGCAGCAGGAGTAGCCAGGGCAAATACCAAGGAATCTACATGATATTCTTATACCTTTCTGAATGAACTCCTGAACTTTTCAGCTTCAGCAGTAGCTGAGTTGCCAAAATCTATATTCTGCTTGTTCCTTTTTCTGCCCAGGAACCTGAAGGAAAATCCTCTGCAGGAGTGGCACTACAGCAGAAAGATAAAGCAGTAATGAGCTGAGAGGTGATGACATGGTAATGGGTGGTTGCTTCTAATGATTTCTCTGTGTAGCAGAGTTTTAATACTCACCCACAACAGATGTGGTAGATGACAAAGAGAGTTAGGCAGCTCTGTGAAATTAAGCCCTATGTCAGCCCCTGCTGACACACTCCATTTTCACCAACACCTTTTGCATTTTCTCCACCTTCTTCCCTTGCAAGATAACTGTTAAGGGAAGCTACGAAAGACAGTCACCTAAATGTGCATGTCATCACGTAAGTTTTCCATGGCTTCAAACTACAGCAGGTTTTTTTACTACTGTAAGCACTGCTATTTTTAGCTGCATATTAACTACTATGCCATGTTGAAACTTCTTTTTTTTTGGTGGGAACAAAATGCATCCCATTTCATTAGAACCACAGGAAAAGAAAGCAAAGTGCAACTGTCAACTATGCATAATAATCAGCTGTGTGGCATGTTTCAGTCAAGTGTCAGAGGCATTAAGAAATTAAGCCTTACAACGTAGCAACAAGAAAGGATTTTTTGGTACGAATGCTTGCTACTTGTACTGCCAGGGATAGCATCGTAATTTTTATGGTAAATAATAATACCAGCCATCATCAATATCAGAAAGACAATAAATCAAAACTGACTTATCTAAAAATGGGATTTCCCACGGGATATGTAATTTCAAGGTTGCAGCCCTGACTGAAGAGGATTGTTTTGGGTTTTCTGCCCAAATCCTCCAGTTTACAGTATTTTGCACAACAACCTTGTGCTCGATAAGAATATGTATAGTCCTCCATCCACCGTTCTGTCTTTCCTTTCTATTCATTTTTCATTTTGTCTGTATGAAGTTGATAGCAATTTCTGCATTTCTTGCGGGGATCAGAAGAAATGATCAAAAGTCAAAGACAGAGCATCACATTCTGTGTTTCACTGTCTGGAGCAAGGAGACATCCCAAGCAGCAGGAGCACATTAAAAAACCCTACGTGGTGGATTTCTTTCTGTCTTTTCCTCTCTTTTGTGTACAATGTAGCTCTGGGGCTGATTTGCATGTATATTTAGCATAAAAAGTGTGGTAGGCTGTTCCTTCTAATATCATGAAATTCAAAGAGATAAGGCTGGAACACTGCACTTGAGAGCCTGACATTAAATAAACATGGCCCCTGGTTAAATAGTTAGTGCTTCAGAAAATGAGGCCACCTACTTAAGTGCTAAGTGTGGGTTTACATGTCTCTTTCTATAAACAGCCAGGCTTGAACATTTTAACCCAGTGCCTAAATCCTCAGATAGTTAAACTGGACGGTGTATCTGTGCTTCACTGTTACGAGAACAAGGGCACTGAAAACCCTAAGAGCCATTTACCATGGGAAAAACATGAGATATGTCTTCAGATAACCAGTTTGTCTTCAAAAATGCTAGGGGAGAAGTCAAGATTTTCTGAGATTTCTGAAGTCCATCTTAGGTTTCAGCTGGAAGGATGTATGAAGATCTAAAATTTCAAGCCAGATGTTTTCTAAAAATGTAGCTTTGGATGAAGCAAAGCTATTTATTTTGATCAAATTAAAAATTAATCATTTCAATTTTTATCTCAGTATGTGCATAAAATAGAATACAATAACAGCTTTTTAGGCCATTTGGAAATCAAGAAATCAATTTGAAACCTACCTGTTTCTGCAGAGAATTTTCACATTATTGAATCAGGATGTTCAATGGAAAATGTCCCTCAAAAAACTGACCATGACTACGTGAGATCCAGCACCAAGCAGGGAACTGAAGTGCTCATGTCCAAGATCATGTGAAGATTGTTGCATCTTCCATTGTGTTACTGAGTGGACACACACAAAACTATAGTTACCATCCAGCAATGAACTAGCAAGGTCTTTAACCCTGCTGTTGTGGTTGAAAGCAATTATTAGGAACAGCCCAGACAGAGAAAGATGTTCTTACTTCTGCTACTTAAAACCATGCACAAAGATAACTTGAAGAGTTAAGCTGTAAATTAAAAATGATAGTAGCTGTATAGGTCTGAAATTAATTACTGCAAAACTTTTTCTGTAACATAATCCAAAATATATTTTAATTGGATTCTAATGTTTTCTTTTTTAAGGAGACAGCTGGAGTTCCATCTGGCCTCATTTCTCACAACACAATCTATTTTGTACTAGAATACTTCCAATATGGTAATTACTATTGTTGGCTGTAAAAAACCGTAAAGTTTCAGTCTGGACAATTTCATCTGGCCTTGCAATAAAGCTGACTCAACTTTCAGTATGCTGTTGCTCAGCATATTAAAAATTATGCGCCACCAAAAACAACAATAAATAGCCAGAGAAAAAGATGTAATTGTCTGGCATTTGAGCATATCCCTTAAAAACAGCTGATTCAAATGCAAAAAGCATTCATTAAAAATAGAAAGAAATTGCACTGAAATCCACTATTGGCTTTTTTAGTGGCAAAATCCAAATTCACTATTTATGATATTATTTTCACAAGAAACAACTGCATTTAGATCATAGAAAGACAAAGCATTGAACAAAAAAATACTGAGTGTGTTACCTATTCTAGCAGTATGCACCCGGCCTTGCACACCAGCTCCAAAGCAATGCCCTCCACCACAGCCAGGCTACTCAAGGTATTTAGGACCACTGTTTGTCTGACATGCAGAAGCTGTCCAAAGGACAGAAGGAAGTTTAATGTCCTGGAAGTTATTTCCTCTGTCTGTTTAATCTACAAAGACTGCATGGTTGTTTCTAGAGCACACTGAAGTGCTTGGAGACGAAGTCGCATCCATTAGGCCTAGCTGGACAGGCAAATTGGATGTAACAGGAGTGTTTGAGACCTCTTGGGCTGAGACAGGCAATGCTGATGACAGACTAAAGGCACAAAGGGGTTGAAGTGATCTGGATTAGCCAGGACATGCAGGTAGTGACAAAAACAAAACATATTTTAAGCATCGCTTACAAGCTGGAGTAGTTCCCAATGCGAAACATGTACAAGTGCCATGTGACCACAGTGAAACTGGTCTTTTTGCTGTTTTAATAATCAAACACAGAGAATAACTCTTTCAAAGTGCAGCTGTGCCGTGTATTCATGTTCTGTACCTAGAGGATGAAGGCTACAGAGAATGCTAGACTGTTTTCTCCATGCACCTCTCAAACCATCTCCGACATTAGGCATATGGGGCAAATCAGAGAGCAAAGCTACAGGGAGCAGAGCTCTCACTATCAGACTTGCGCTTCTACTTCACTGGGGCTGCATCTTTCAAGTGGTACTGCAGCTAGTCTTTAGGGAAGAGAGGGCGGTGTCAACCCCTCTGTGGTGTAACACGAGGTCAGGATCTGTCCAGCTCCCTGTGATCCAGCTTGGCTAGTTATTTATTGCCCATTTCAGTAGTAAATGAGTCCGTAGATAAATGCTCACATAACCTTTGGTTCACACAATATTTATAAGGGAATGTCTGGAGAGCTGACCACTGGAGCTTGACCTGTGTACTGTGCTTTAAGAGGCCTGCGGATGCATGAGCAGTGAAGTGGATTGTTTTCTTCATCCCTTTGGTGGCTTCATTTGCGAGAATAGAAATGGGACTGTCTATATCATACTAATGCCCACAAAATTACATTCCCAGATATTACTGTCTCTACAACATCAACAAACATGACGTCTTTAAAAAAAATGACAGCTTGGTATTTAGATTTATTAATTTTCTTGCCTAAGGTGATTTGGTTTGGGGTTAAGTTTATATATTTTCAGGCTTTAAGTGTTCAAGGATTTGTGAGTGCTTTGGGAGTTTTTTTATTATTATTTTTAGAAATAAGTCTCTTTCTACTTACGAAAAAAACAGGCATTTGGTGAGTTGTCCAACTAGTCAAACCAGGGAGAAGGAAGGAGGGAAGGAAGGAAGGAAGGAAGGAAGGAAGGAAGGAAGGAAGGAAGGAGACTTTGTGACTCATGGGATTCTCCCCTCATTTATAGGAGTTTCGCATTCATGTTAATGTTTTGATTTCAAGGATTGAACACTGCTGTGAAAGGAGAAGTGTTCAAAACTCAGGAGACCAGTGTTTCCAATCAGAGTAACTGGAACTGGTGCCCAGTTCCATGCAAACATCATGATGTGTTTGCAGAGCAGCTACAGACCCAGAGAGATTCTCAATGAAAAGTAAATCAGAATCAGTATATTTGAAAAATTTATGCTCTTTACTAATGCTCTTTGGCCCAAGTTCTTGTACTGAGTTAAGAGATTAAGGGACAGATTCAGACTGGTGCAAAGTGCTGCAGTAGAGTGCTTTCAGCAAATAGTTGAGTTTCTGAGCAAATAATCCACTGTGAAGCACTGCCTTACTGCAGTCCTCACCTCAGGGGCTAATATGCTCTACCCTGTAATTACTGAGAGCTGTCTATCCAGTTTGGAAGTATTCTGCTGAAGAGGAAAACATTTAATCCTGTTTAGTATCCTGTTGGTCAGGTCATCATGAGTGGGCACATGCTGCAATCTGGCAGGCAGCATTTTGCTTTTCTGGGAAACTGTTTGTGCTTCATAAGGAAGGTCCAGCAATGGAGTACCATGTGGGTTTAGTTTCAGTAGGGATTGTTTTCCTATGTGAAGGATGTTGGTGTTTCCAGAATCCAGAACATACTGTCCCTCTCTTCCCTGGGATTAATAACTAGGTCATTTGAAGCAAACAGGGTTATTTTCCACTGTGCCAGATGAAGACAAAATTGATTTCAAGAACATAATGGTTTTAAACTGACAGTAGGCTTGGATAGATATTAGGAAGAAATTCTTCACTGTGAGGATGGTGAAAGACTGGAACAGGTTGCCCAGAGAAGTTCCACATTCCTGGAAGTGTCCAAGGCCTGGTTGGATGGAGCTCTGAGCAGCCTGGTCTAGTGAAAGGTGTCCCTGTCCATGGCAGGGAGGTTGGAAATGTATGACTTTTAAGGTTCCTTCCAACCCAAGATATTCTATAATTCAATGATGACATAGGAGCCCTTCTGTGTTAGACTCAAAGGTCCACACATCCCACTATCCTGCCCACTACAGCAGCAAAGAAAGGATGTAAGAAATAAGGCTGGCACAGAGTGACATGATTTTGCTCTGACCCTCCTGAGCCAAGACTTCTTGAGAGCATAGAATGGAATTTCAGCTGTTTCAAATGGAGTTTTATTTTTATTATTCAGAATAAAAATTGAATACAGATCTTAAACCTGTACATTTGTAGATGACTGATTTCTTTCCACTTGGTGAAATACCTGAGGCGGAAAGGGAAAACAGGCTAGCTATACCTTTTGTTGTCATCTAATTAAGCTCTGCATAAATTTTCCCCCCCTTCTTTTTAATTATTTCTCTGCGTCATTATTAACAACCAGCTTTGGACATGGGACTTCTAAACTGCAGATTCCTTAGAGCACTCAAAGATTTAGCTGCTCACACAGCTTGAATTCAAATTAGGGGTACACATTTCTTCTGATTTTGGGATCTGATGAGAATTGCAATCAGCACCAGAAAATAATCAGGTCCCTGGATACTTCCCCAGGGAGCATACAACCCATGGATGTCCCAAGGGAGCATGCTACCTGGATGTTTATCCAGACAGCCCCCTGGAAATCTCTGTGGGTGAACCGTAGGGTCAAATGGCAGAAGATCAGCCTGCGAGCAAACCTGGGAAGAGCACTGGGAACAGCAGCAGCTTCCTCAGAGAAGCTCCTTGAATCTAACCCGGTAAATCTTCTCCCATAGCAATTGAAACCCCAGGAAGAGGCAGGAGGAATTGCTCTTTTACCGTGTTACTCATCAGAGTTTATTTCTTTTGTTGCCAGCTGAGCTGGCAGCTCTCTCTGTTAGTAGAACTGGGAGCATAACAAACTCAGAGACTCTCCATGTAAGAAGCAGCATTTTGCCTTTTGCTTTTTGTTAGAATGGTTTGTTCCTCTCTGCTCGTACCCTCTTTTCAGTGCCTTCCTCCTGCTTGCTTTGGCACTGTTTATTTACAGACTGCACAGCAATGACCACTCACCTGCAACCAGATATTGGGCCCCTTTTTACCAAGCTTTTTGTTATAATCCCCTAAAAATCTTCACCTCAAAACTTACATGTGGCCTTTACAGTCTTTGTTCTACAACTCCTTTGGAGGCCCAGGGACAATTTCTAGGGCGTCTAGGAAAAGAGCTCAGAAAAGGCAGCCTGTCACCAGCTCACTCAGTGTCCTTGAACAGCGCCCTCACGTTTCCCAGGAAAATGTTCATTTATCCACCAAGCAAAAAGGTTGAAATTACTGGTTTACTCTACAGCCATGAGATATGGAATGTTAAGTAGAAAGAAAAATGACATAATCACTCCTCGATGGCAGAGAAACAGTAACAGACACTGAAGCACAAAGGAATAACCACTGTCACACGGGTGAGATCAATGCCCAGGCTCAGAGAGGAGCTTCCTCCCACTAGTTATCGAGGACTCTGAGGAAGCCAGGGTTTTTTTCACACCTGTCCCCTTGGGAGAAGAAAACCACACCATAAGGTCCTGCCAGCAGAGTTTTCACTCAGCCTCTGCCATGCCAGAGAGCAGAGGTCTGTTCTCAGCCCTGACACACCGTGGAGCTTAACAGCTCCTAGTACAGTAAGCTGTTCTCCAGCCCCTGCTCCCTTCCTCAGTTCTTCCTCCCTTGCTTCCTCTGTTTCTTTCCTCCTGCTAGTTCCTGTTATTCCCCCTCCCTCCTGCTGGCAGATAATTTATCTCCTGCACTTTCCTAGACATTTCAAAGATGTCTTAGTATTAAAGGCGTGATTTGTAAGAGCAAACTATAATTCTTTGTCAAAAAATCAAATTAGTCAGGATTTTAAAGCTGCTCAATAAACTAACAGTTCAACACAATTTGGCAGGTTTCAGGGGAAACTTCACCTTGCTGAGCTGAATTATTGCACTCACATTCAGGATACATCTCTAAGGTATGAAGAGCGTGCAGACCTTCAGAAAAATGAAAAGATAAAGTCATGGGGTAAATGAACGGGAAGTTATTTTCTCTTTTTTCATATAGCATGCTATAGCCCAGCTTTAACTAACTTGCCACATATCTTTAACTGAATACTGTGGAGCTCTTGATAATTTCACTAAGGTGTAATGATTTTCCTAGCCATCACAGCTGTATATTGCATGCACAATTCACAATGTACTGAGATTTTAAACCAGAGATAGATTTCACCTTTGTGTCTGTGAGCTATAAAAAATCCTGGCAAATAATCCATGTTTACTTGGATTTTAAACTCTTTGTCATCTTCTCCTTCAAAAGTCAAAGAAACAAGGATTAGACAGAATTAAAACTTGGAGGCAAATAGGATTCCAATTTATTACAATACCCAGGCTATACTATTCAAGAATAATTTAAAGATCCCAGTCAACATTTATTTAAACTGTGGAAAGCTTTTAATCAAAATATTTGCAAAGTTGTTGACTGATTCTTCTTTCCAAATGCAGAGCAGAAAATTCATGTACAATTGTTGCTATCAGTTTCCTTGCACTTTTAGAAAAAATAAATACCAGGCTGTTTCTAATTGCCAGAGGGATGAATTGGTCATTTGCAGTAGAAAAAGGAATAAAGAAGTCTTTAAATTATTAAATAAATGAACGTCATCCTGTATTTTGCTAGGTAGAATGAGAGACTTTAACAATATCCAATAGCTCAGAGATTTGTATTTCACATTTACTATGGAGAAATAATAACGCCTCCATGTTTAAGTTTGCAGCTGCAATACCCATGGTAAATCTGATTTTGGTTTTCTTTGCAATACACAGAACTAGGAAGGAATGCTCTTGTGACTTGGCATTTCTGGAGTCGTAGACATGCTATGTGACTGTAGGAGTCTGATGGCACCTGACCAGGAATCCTGCTTCTCATGTGGTGGCAAATCTTTTATTGGAGACTGAAAGTAGTATATGGCGATCTCAGACATGCGAGGGACAGCCTGCAAATCCCTTTGCATTATGTTCAGACCACTTATTTTTTGTGACATTAGTGGAATTTCCATAATGCTTTTACACAATCATATTGTCCGGTAGCTGTATTTCCCTGTGCTGGCTCTCTGCAAGTGGATGAAGCTCACCTGAGTTTTTCTGTATAGACTGGCTTCAGAGATAATCTTAAACCATATCAAGAAATAAAGCTGTTTCCATTCCTAGCTGCACACCTTTCACATAAACAAGTTCAAAATTCTAAGATCAAAACAAACCATAGGTCTTTGTAGGTTAAGAAATAAGCTTAGTTTTTTGCTGTAGGGTTAACCCACTCATCACTTTGGGCTTTGCTGACTTTAGGATTGATGGAGGATGGGAGTAGAAACATCTCTAGGGATTGAGGAATTCTCTCTTTTTTAAAGAGGGTGTGGATATTAAGCTGTAAGAGAGGGGGAAAAGCTCCCCTGCTCTAGGAAACACTGCTTATCCAAGAGCTACTGATAGAAATGTACCAGGGAAGGAGCGCCTTTAAAACAGAATCCCTAATTCTGACTTCAATCACCTCATTTTCAACTGTGTTTCCAGCCCCTAGGAAGTTGATCCTAGACCTGTGTTTTTCCCATCTAGCTCTTTCAAAAACACATCTTGCTTCAGTGAGAAAGCAGTCTGAGAAACTAGCCCAGCACAGATTTTTCTAAAGAACCTTCATGTTGTCTGAGAATTTTTTTCAGTGGTTACTGCTGGAAAAAAAGATTCTCTGTGAATAAAACCACTGTAACCATGTTTGAAAGCTGCTGTGAAATGCCTTTCATGAACTGTTTTAGCACATCAACAAAGAAATGTATAAGTAATTGCCAAGTTTGGGTTTTATCTTGTGTTCCTTTCAATATTCCTGTATTTATTTCTAATTGGCAGAGAGGTTCTTCATGGTTTTGTATTCTGCCATAAAGACAGGAAACCTGTTTCAACCGTGTTTAAGGACTCAATTACCTGACATGACATGAATGGTCATCCATGGAATATAATTGAATTTATTCTGTTTCTTCTATTTTTTTCACAGAAGCTGTTGCTGTAGAAAGAAATGCAATGCCATTAGCTCTGTACAGATTACTTTGGAGGCAGGCAAGACAGCAGAGCGAAGAGAGTTCTGAGGTCTTTAGGAGATCTATTTTGAAACCAGTGTATCTTCTACATCTACATATTTGGATTTAATCCTACCAAGAAATTACCTGAAGTTAAATTTTTCAAGGTGTTTAACACCTAAAGCTCAGAGAGATTTTCTTAGTGTAATTTGTTTGATTCCAATATACTAATTTCATGCTCTACAGGTTTTCAGTGACACTTAAAAGACCTGTGGGCTTTTGAAAATGCACAGGGTGCTTGTCTGCAGCTCTGGATTCCCACACACCGGGGGGAATTTGTCCTTCATGCAGCAACATTCAATAGCCATGGAAAGAATTGATAGCCTCTGTCAAATTTTCCTAAACAGAAGTTTACAGAAAAGATCCTGCCCTCAATAAAGGCTTGAGCTGGCAAGCCAAGAGACAGTCCCAGCAGTATGACTGGTGGCTCAATGGGATCAGTGGCGATTAACACCCTAGGGATAAATTCCCCTTCTGTCCTCTTTCATGCTGAGCTTCACAGATCACAGCATTTCTGCAATAAGAATTACTGAAGGTGAAAAAAACACTGAAAATTATTTATTAATTTCACAAAAAAAAATTCTGATCTCTTCAAATAACTTAGACTAAGGAAACATTTTGAAGAAAGAAAAAAAAAGGAGAGGGTGGGGAAAGTGTAAAAGCCAGGCTTCAGCTTTATTCATACATTGAAAGAATAAGATGTTTACTAGTGCCTGGATTTTTTGAGTCTTATTTCCACTTATTTTGGTGTGATGTCTGCACTTGATAAATAATAAATTATACTACTGCTATTTGTGAGAGACCAGGTGCCTCTGTCATACAGCATGGCCTTTACCATGCTCTGCTTATAGGGAAAATGAGATTGAAGGCCCCTTCAAGCTGCTCTGGAGGAGTGACCCATCAGCAACATGGCTGTGCCAGAGTTTGGATTCTGATGGACAGCTCCGTGTCGCCCTGCTGCCATTGCATGTAGGTGCCTGTTGGTCGTTGTAGGATTCACTGAGCAGCATCTCCTCTGGCTGGTATCCTGCATCTGCTCCTGGCATCAGCTACACGTCTGCTCTCCAGTGTGTGAATGCCAGGAACAGCTGGAGAAGAGCAGGCAGTGAGGAGGAGCTGCTGAACTGTGCTGTTCTCCACACAGCTCTTTAACATCCCATAGTCTGTAATTCTGAGAAGCAGGAGCTGAAGGGATGGTACAGAGCACACTGGTGTTTCTCTTTAACTGGAGTGAGCAGGTGGATAGGGAAATAACAATGCAGAAGGAGGAGGTTTCATTAAGAATCTCCCTAGCTGTTGTTCTAGCTGAGAAAGCAAGCAGCAGTTGACAAGAAGCTTAACTTGTGCCAGTTTTTGTGATCAACGGTTGATATTCAGCACCTTGGGACTTAATTCCAGTAAATTTGAAATATGGTCTATATAGCAGGGGAAAAAAAGACTAGGACAGATTCCTGTCCCTAATGCAAGACAGTCTCAGTGACACAGCCATGACAAGAAAATCTGCTTTTGCATGATAAATTATGCAGTGCTCTCAGCTGGCTGTACATATTCCAGCCAGTGCTGGTGTGATTTGAGGGAAGCACAAACAGTATTGTTCTTTACAAGGACCTAATTTAAAGAATTGATTATGAGATACAGGAACCTGAAGAGAGCAACAGAGAGGGGGAGAGGACAAGGCCTTTGACTTTGTATCTTACGCCTTAGGCACCCAGCCTGAAGTGAATCAGCTGTACAAATCCATGTGGGCCAGCCTTGGTAACCTTGCTGCCTTAAAGCTGTTTGCTTTGGAGGTGGTGCATCACTGCCCACTGCCTCGTTCTGTACCCAGTTTAGCCCACACTTCATTTTGATTCACCAGTATGCAATCAGCTTGAACAATCCAAGAAGCGGGATTCAGAAACAAACAATATTAATAGAAAGTAGACATCCCACTTTCTCTCCAAGTCTACTGGCACTGTGTTTCCAACAGTGGAACACTAGCACTGGGTTGTGTTTTGTTGCTCTGAATTTTCTTCATCCATTTTGGAATTCATCACAGTCATGGGTTACGCAGCTGAATAAGATACCATGTAAAAAACATTCAGTTTTTGTTTGGTTGGTCTTTTCTTTGCTAGTTTTCTGCCTGAGAAATATTATTGTCAGCTTGCTAGATCTTGCATTGTGCAGTAAGACTCCAAGGGAGGCCCACTGAGATCAAAGTTACACTGGGAGTGAAGGACAGTACCCTCTGTCTCTTGCCAGTGGTGTCTTCGCATCTTATAGGGACCTTCTCACTTAGACTGGGGAGATGACAGGCTGTAGAAAGTTGCAGTGATAGAAAAATACCAGGAATATAAGTTTCAGTTTATGGATTAAAATTAGGAAAGAAATAAAGTTTTATCAAAAGTGCAAATGCTGACTTACAAACCCAGTGCTTGTACTGGTACACTGAGTTCCTGTCTAATCTTTTTTTCCTTTTTACAATCTCCACATTAAGTGAAATTTCCACAGCCCCAATTCCTGTAATTATTTTCTCTTAGTCCAGGAAAAGAAGACCGGTGCGAACTGAATCTGTGAGAAAGCAGTAACCTTTAAATATCTGTTATGGATAGCAGGTATAGGCTGACTCGTGAAATTTTGAAAATATGTAGAGGATACAGTTCTGGAAATAGTACTGTATTTGTGAATAGCTCTGGGATTTTATGGCATGATTAAATCTAGTGATTAAATTTTCTAATACAAAACCTGCTGTTAGGAATGGCTGAGCAATGCATATATTCTGAAGCACAGCTACCAGTTTCTCCCATGACATTCAACACAAGAGATTTACATTTTAAATGTGTGATTTGTTATTTAAAGAAAGAGCAGGGGCATCATCTATTATTATTGAATTTGATGGTTTATCACAGTTTTAAGACAAATGAGGAAAAAGTACAAATACAGTACAATAACACACAAACAAAGCTAAATGAAAAAGAAAAAATTGAACATTTCTTGAGGGCTGAGAGTTGTCAAATCTGCTCCCACCATTATTGCAAGTATCATTTCAAGTATCTAAAGGTTTTAAACAAAAAGAAGCATGAGAAATTGATTAGGAAAAGATTCTGAAGAAATAGGAGGATATTAAGCAAACAAGACTTGTGAAAGGAAATCGGGAAAAAATTCCCAATCATTACATTTTCCCAATGAAAGAATAATTTCCCAGAGGAAAATCTGTAATCTCTCTTGTTAAAATGATTGAAAGTGAAGTTGGATAAAGTAAAGGGAGTTTTATATAAGGACATAATTGGTCTTTCATGCTGTATTTTTATTATTCTGTGCTACTGTTTCCATCATTTTGTGCTCTACAATTACTGTCAGTAGCAAGACAGAAGTCAACCTTGCAAAAAAGAAAGAGTCCAGTGCAAGAATAAACAATTAGTTTTTTCCCTAAAGGTTTGTCTCCCCTACAGTATATTTATTTTTAATAGTTTAGTTACAGAAGCCCAGAGGCTGGAGTTCTCCATCTTTTACAAGCTAAGAATTGTGCACTCAATTAGAAACTGAGAAACTCCCAAGAGGGCAATGGCAACGTGCTTCACCTCAATTTAAAAAATGTTCCCCAGCAGCTTGTCCTTCTGTTCGTGGTGGGACACAGCAGACCACAGCTCTGGTCCCTGCCGTCCTATTCCCTTATCCCCAACTGCATTTGGATTAGTGAGCATCTCATCGTCCTCCAGCTGTGCCCAGGTGGCCAAGAAGGCCAATGGCACCTGGCCTGGATCAGCACTGGCCAGCAGGACCAGGGCAGTGCCCGTCCCCCTGTACTCGGCACTGCTGAGGCCACACCTCGAATCCTGTGTTCAGTTCTGGGCCCCTCACTGCAAGAAAGGCATTGAGGGGCTGGAGCGTGTCCAGAGAAGGGCAGCGGAGCTGGGGAAGGGTCTGGAGCACAAGTCCTGTGAGGAGCAGCTGAGGGAGCTGGGGGTGTTTAGCCTGGAGAAAAGGAGGCTCAAGGGGGACCCTATCCCTCTTTACAACTGCCTGAAAGGAGGGTGGTGCCAGGTGGGGGTTGGATTCTTCTCCCAGGTGACAAGTGACAGAACAGGAGGAAATGGCCTCAAGTTGTGCTGGAGGAGGTTTAGATTGGATCCTAGAGAACATTTCTTAACTGAAAGGCTTGTTGTCAAGCACTGGGAGAGGCTGCCCAAGGAACTGGTGTAGTCAGCATCCCTGGAAATATTTAAAAGACATGTATACATGGGAGTCAGGGACATGGTTTAGTGATGGACTGGGCAGTGCTGGGTTAATGTTTGGGCTTGATGATTTTAGAGGTCCTTTCCAACCTTAATGATTCTATGATTCTATGCTTATTGTGAAGCAGGACACAAAATTCTTCAGATATTTGCATTTACCTTTGGTGACCTGCCTGTGGTTTAGGGAATAAAAGGAAACCTTTGTTACTGTACAGGGGAGATGAACCCATTACATAGTGTTAAAAGCCGTGACGTACTCAGAGAAGCTTTACCAGTGTTTGGTGGTAGTGTACAGCAGACCCATACAGATTGCAGGTGTACCTGCCCCACCTTCACACTGGAGAGGCTTCAGGTTCCTCTTTGGACCACAGAAGTAACTTCTTCAGTCATATTTGTGCAGAAGCACAGTGGGGCCGTGCAAACCATCCCCTTTACCTGTGCATGTGTCCCGTATAGCCCTGGGCAGTACATAGCACCTACCGACCCTGCTCTGGCTCATGACTGACTGCCACACCCTATTCAGCATAAAGATGGCTGCAGGCCCCTTCGGCCTCAGTTCTAACCTCTGCTTCATCCCACTGCCTCCTGTGTCAAAACAAAGATCCCGCACCAAGGGACCTGCTCACAGCCATGGCGTGCTCACTCGGGAGGTGCTAAGCAGACAGCACCTGGGGGACAGATACACCTTCCTCTACTCCTGCTCCATTTCTGCACTGAAGGAAAGGAGAGTTCCCTCCTTACCTGGCTGCTTCATCCAGCTTGCTCCAAGAACAGGCCCAGAAGCAGTTTTGGCTCTGTCTAATCTCCCTCCTGTTAGTTACGAGGGTTTAGTGGGAAACACCAATGCCCATTGCCAGCACCACAAATCCACCCCTTCACACCCAGCACAAGGAGCAGCACCCGTGAGCCTCCAGGGTTGCAACATACACCCCACCATCCCCTGCCCCACCTGTTCAGACCTGTGAAAAGGTACAGGCACGTGCCCCTCTCCATGCAAGTGAGGGGGATTTGCCTTCCTGTGCTGTGGCTACACATTTACCCAACACTTTCCACACACAAACAGTCTTCCCACGAGCACAGATGGTGCATGATTCACTCTGGGGCTCTGATCACTGACTGCTGCTGCCTTTGGATCGGGCCCACAGCACCAGGAAATTACCGCAGGCAGTTGTATCGTTCAGTAATGATTTTACAGCCAAAGGCTTCAGCTGCCCTTCCTTGAGTGGCAGCTTGGAACAAGGAGACCAGTACAGGACAGCAGGACTTCAGACATCTCCTTACTCCTGGCAATACCAAGAATGGAAGGAAAAAACTCGAGCTCTGAAGGGCTATGCACTGGATCGGCAAGGCAGACTGCTGCAGCCATCCTGCAGCCCTCCTGGTGCCTGTAGTCCCGCTGGCGCTTGGTACATCCCACAGGATCCAGGGACAGTCTGGTAGAAGCAGCCAGGTCAGTAGCTGGGACACTGGCCCTTCTGCTCCTGGAAATGCTCAGCAAAATTAATTCAGGGACAGATGCAGCCAGATGATTTACCTGTGTCACAGCAAGTTGGAATTCGTGCCTTAGAACGTAGATGCTTTTCCCTGCTGTTATTATTAACAGCTCTAGGAGAAGCTTGCTTTCTTTAAACACCTATAAAACACTGAAAATCGTGAGTCATCCTTCCAGATGGGGTGTCCAGGTAAGATTTTGTGAGTGTGTTGTCACGGCCAACCAGTGTCACCTATTTAAAGGTGCCTGTAGGGATGTTATCCTGACACCGACTGTTGAGAACGAACTTTAGGTAGCAAATGGGATACAAACAAACCTTCTCTTTTGGTGACACATGGCCCCATGGCCTTCTAGGGGCTTTGCAAACAGCATTTGGCTTAGTTCTAAAGCCCCTCACCCGAAGGCTGTCAGATGACACTTCAGGTGGGGGATACCTCTTACCACTCCAAAAGTAAACATATCAATCCCCTCTGTGCTGCCTGGACAGTAAATACCTCTCCACAGACCAAGGAAGAGCATTGATTCAGGGATGACCAGGCACTTCCCTTCGTACACGTTGGCACAGCCCTTCAGGCTTCTTTATTTGTTCCTGAAACCAAAATAATTAAGCTCAAAAACAAAACAGCTGGGAGCTGCAGTGGACGTCACTGACCTAAGAGCAACCAGCATATGGACAGGACTGGGGGACGCATTCAGCTAGATTAGTGTGCCAGCTTGGTGTTGTGAAAAAGCTTCCCTGAAACTTTTTTTTGTTTGTTTGTAAATAATTACAAATATTTTGCCCAGATGGTGTTTACATGGCTGCCTAAAATACTTAGTATTAACATAGTTTCAAATTTAAAAACAATTGTGACAAATACTAGCAATTTCAAGATAGATATCTCTAGGTACTAAATCAGAGCCTAACTCTGTGAAGCATTATTACAAATAGATTTGTATGGGATTATTTAAAATAAAATTTTAATTTAGACAGCAGTTTAAAGTATTACCCCTTTTTCAGTTGTACTTGCTTAAAATGGAAATCATTAACTAACAAAATCAGTGGCTCTTATTCCATGGACGCTGGTGGGATCAGAGTTGTGCCTGCATTGTTATATAAATAGTTAAACAGTACTATTTAGCTTTTAATTAAAATTTCTACAATAATCTGGAAGTCAAAAAATACTTGTTATTTCCAAACAGTGAGCAGAAGGAAGAATATTTACACCGCAAATTTTCTTAAATGTTGATTTATAGACTATAGGAATACTGATTTAATTTTAAAGTAAGCTTTTTAGATGTGTTTTTCCAATAAGAAAACTCAAACACTTTTTCATCTCATTTGACTCTCTTAACACGTCCTTAAAATAATGAATACACAGTTATGCCTACACACACAAAATAAACAGTGCATGCAGAATAGCTGTGTGATGTGAACCTTGCTGTTTATTAAAGGAAGCACTTGCTTATCTTTCTAAAAAAAACTTAAGAAAACAAAAAGTTATTTCACTCAATAAAAAGTCTATGTAATAAAAATCATCGAAGTGCAAGAGAACAGATTTATTCCAATGTAGTTTCATGTTCTGAAGCAGCCAGTAAAAATATAAATTTCAGATGTAGTTTGATGATCTTTAAAGAGGTATCTTCACTGTACCTATTAACAGCCAAAGCACAGACCACTTGTGGCAAAGCAAATGCTGATTACACGATAGGAGCAGAACTGGGCTTTGTGTTTGTTACAGGCAGAAACCAAGGGTTTTTGAGAAGGTACGGTTAGCAGTGTGATGGCATAGGTTGGAGGTGACTGGGTTGGAATGGACTTCAGGAGGTAATACAGGCCTGTCTCTGGTTCCAAGCAAATGCAGGTCAAGCATGGAATACAACAGGCATGGATTTTCAAGAATTTGACTCAAAGAAAGAAGCAACAGCAGCTGTGAAGGAGAATAGCCCAATCAAAGCCAAGTTTCTGTAGTGTCCTGACATGAATCAAGCACTTCTAGACTGTCCGGGAGGAAACATACTTTCTTTTAAAGGCTAGCATCCAGCTCAGTGACCTGATTCATGCTTTGGCCAGGCAGAAGTAGTTTAGAGACACCCCAAAAAAGTTTCCCCCTCACAGAGGTGGGTTGCTGTCCCTGACTGGCAGCTGGACGCTGTTCATAAAGCAGCTGCTGCTGAGGCCATGCTGTTTGCAGCCAAACCATCAACCATTTCATTCCCAGTGATCAGCTGTAATGCCATAAGGACAGATGTCTGCTACAGGGAAATAACAGAAGCATGCTGTAGGTTGCACATGCAACACCCACCATTTAGATCTCCATTCTGGAGATTTCGTGTTTTGTTTGTTTCCTGCCTTCATTGAAGTCTTCTGAAAACCAGGAAAAATGCATATCTAACCTTATCTTGTATGCAGTGTGCTATATGTAATATGCACACACATTGAAAAGAACAGCCAGAGACTGAAATAAACTGAGCTCTTTCTGGGACAGGCACTACCACTCTCCACTCCAGGAACTTTGCAACAAACTCACTGTTCAGAAGGGGGAATGGATTTTCTTCAAGCCATTATACCACTTCCCTGTCATACTTGGCCCTTCTGCGGGCTAAGAATGATGATTCAAGAACGACCTTCACTTGCACCCAGCTACTATGCAAAATTAATTGGACTATTTAAATTCAACTAGCTGTGGTTATCCAGAGCTCAGTAAAGTTCAAGAAACTGAGAAAACCTCAGAAAAATATGCAATTATAATCTGGAATTAAACAGTGAACTCTAGACACAGAAATAAGATAGGAGCAATTTAGACATTTATTGACTTTAAGGAGATAGGCTGAAGACAGCAGCTGTTCATCTAAAGACAATAAGGCCAGAATATCTTTTAATTCCTAAAGAGATTAAATAAGGAACTTGAATGCCTGACTATCAACTGAGCAATTGGCATGTAGTCACCCATGAAGTCATTGGTGCTGCTAGGTCAGTGTGGTGGGGAGCTCAGCATTTGAAAAGGTCATTAAATGCTGTTTGGGGATGGATGAGGCTTTCTGACCCAAGAGGTACTGTGCATGTCTCCTTCATGAGGCTTGGTTATGTTCTCTATCATATTTGTTCTCCTCCTACTCTGTATCTTTTCCTTAAGAGACGCAGTGCACTTCAAGATGGAACTACCACCGAAGGCTTCTCCAGGAAGATGCAGAATCCATTAGAAACCTGTACTAATTGCTACTCCCAGGCACCCTTTTCAGATCTGTAAAAGAAGCAAACTGATCCCAAGACAGCACTGAGCGTTTCACAGTCTCATGCAGTAATGAAGGAATAACAGAGAACAGCTGCTGTTTTAAAAGAGAAATTCATGGTATTGTAGGGTCAGTGGGATTTTATGGGACTTTTCATGCCCAGAACAATTTAATGACAGCTACAGATTGCCATATTTATTTCTTACCGTTTCCAAGTTTATTATCAATTGCCTCATCTTTTCACGCCAGCAGTGTTTGCCGTGCACGTGAAAAAAGATGTGCAGGGGCAGTCAGGAGTATATAGAGGCTGAGAGAGGTTCTGTTGTAACTGTGTGATGGAGTTATCCAGATTAATAGACTGAAGGTATCTCTGACACACAACCATGATCTGCAGCCACATTTGTGGAAGGCAGTGCAAACGCACTGCAGCCATCGTCCTGATAATTTACATTAATAAGAGAAAATGTAGACTTTCAAAGCAAAGGGAAAACGAACACAGAGCAACTTCTTTTTGGATACTTGGGCCTGATTCTTGCTGAATTAACTTCACCCCTCCACAAGCTTTGATACTGCCAGATGTATAAAGTGACCTCAGTGATAGCAAAGAGATTTTAATTTCTTGAGCTCACTTTACAGACAGTGTTTGGAGGCAAACAAAATGCACCTTTGCAAAATTATGTGTAGTCAAGTTGGGGGGTGAGAAACACAATCTGGGAGGCTTTGTCCATCCCAGTTTTCCTGCCTCTCTGAGAAGGCTCTGCCTTAATCCCTGCCATGTCTCAGCATGGGTACCCTGATGCAATGTTTTTGAGAGATAATGATACCAAGGTCAGTTTTAGGAAACAGAGGATCAAAAATACAGAATGCTGTGAGTCCAGTGACATATTTCAGCTCTGATTCAGCTATGTGGCTAATCCCAGTGAAGCCTCTGGAAGTCACTATATACAGGCAGCTGTGATATACTGAGCACAGAGGTCCTAACAGGCCCTCTAACAGCAATGCACAGCTGAAATTTTTGGTGAGTCAAAATCTTGGGACTTCAGGCAAATGAGCAAATGCTTAGCATTAATCAGGCACATTATTCATCTTTATCAATTGAATCAGTTAAAGGTGAGCTTGAAGCAGTCCTAAAATTAGGGGAGAAGGGGGGTAAAGAGAAGAAAACATCAGTATTGATATTATTCTCCTGGTCATATAAATAAATAAAATAAAAGACTTGTGATCTTTTTGCTGTTTCTTGCCATTCAGGCTGTACCCAAAATGCAGTTGCATCAAGGGTGGATTACCCTGACGTATTTTCCCAGCAGTATTTCATGGCAGTAGCTAGCAGGGAAAGCAAAAAAAAAGCTAAAAGGAACTGCAAAATATTTGAGAGCAGGCTTGGAGGAAGGGCTGACTTTCCCAGACTGCTGATATCCAGCCATTCTAGAGCTGCTGACTGCAAATTCTGCAGTTAACCACAGTCCCTTGTGTTGTTACAGACTCTCCTGCTGAGATTAGCAACTGTTATTTATTTATCTTTGCTGAGTTAGCTTGTCCATTAAAAAAGGAACAGATCAACAAAAGTTAACTAATGAAGCCAGGATTTGTCCTAACTTAACAAATAAAAAAATAGATCAACATAATTTCACAAAAAAACCACAAACATATTTTTCATGGAGGTGTGGCATTTGAGATAGCTTATTTGTTACAGCTTAGTGTCAGCTGCACAAGCAGCACAGCACTTTGTGTTGCATCATCCCTTGACAGCGAGTGCAGCCTGAGGCTGCCATAAACTACCAGGCATGACCAGCTACTCATTGTCTTGGATCAGTCATTTCAGTGGAGAATGTAGATGTTCTGCTGGCACAAGAACACTACCATTACCTTCAGTACAATTAGGGGTGACTTGGCTGTCCTTTGCTAAAACCCTGCTTCAGCATTCAGGTAATTTAGAATCACATCAAGCTACCATGGTCATTGTCAGCCTAGCAGAGTGTTTCATAGGTAATTTTCCCAAAGTTAAATGTCTTAAAATTGAAAAAAGAATAAGTCCAAGGCTGCCAAAATTAGTTGTCTGTAATGGGATGTAGCCCTGATGTCAAGAGTTACTAACAGGACTGAGTGCCTCTGGTGGAAATAAGGCTTTTCCGTGACTCTGCTCTAGGATTGTACCAGACATTACCAGTAGGCCACCCACTGCTGAAAGTGGGGTTAATTCCCACTATTCAAAAGGCCTTAGGGAGTCCTTCTTTAGTTGATTTCCTCTCTCTGGAAGTAAAGCCCACTGCCTTTATTCTGTTTGTAGAGAGAACAGAAAAGACAACACTCTCTTCTCCTCTGCAACTGTATTTTCTCTACTTGAAGATTTCTGCCATATCATCTCCTTGCATTTTCTTGTCTGGCATAAACTGTCACAATTCAGTCACCTGTCACTCTTAGGCCACATCATCAGCATTTTGCAATTCCTCCAAATCTTTCTCAAAGTACAGCTTCCCAAACTAAACACTATATCCATTCTGAATAGGAAGATTATTTCCAGGGATTCCTTTTTCTGTCCCAATCCAGTGCTTGGTTTTCTTATTGTCATAGCCTAAAATATTGACTCTTGGTTATCTTATAAACCATGGCAAACCCCAAGACCCTTTTCTTGGAAACAGTACTTAATCTGTGTTTTCCCCATTCAGTTTTTATGCAACAGACCAGTCCTTTCTGAATACAGACACTCCATCAGCTTTAAGAACTTTTGTTCATTTTTTCCACATAATTCCAAATTCCATTTCCAGTTTCCATGCGCTTTCACATGTCTTTGTCACCTGAGAAGTCTCCACCCCATCTTCCTGTTATCATTTCACATTGATCTAGAACACAGGACCAGTCTTCGAAGATGTTGCTCTTGTCTTGGCAGCAAACCTCTGGTAGCCACAGTTTGAGTGCAATTGGCTGTAGCTCAGCTCTCCCTGTAGCTGTTCTCACTTATTTAACCTAGGTCCAAGGCCCTTAGGGAAAGGTTCATGACACGAACTTCTCCGTTTTGTGAACCTCCATGGCCGTACTGTCTTCTTTTAAGAGAGTAACACTTCACACAAGCCAAAACAAGAGGACCTACTAATAGTTGCATTTGCACCAGGTTTATGGAACTATTCTTGCCATTTCTTCACTGGTCCTGGGTATACATATATTCCCACATTTACAGGCTGGCTTAAGCACAAGGCCTTCTATTTCATGAATGAACACAAGGTCTGCAGGACAGAGCCATGACAAAGAGTAGCTCACTGCTGACATGCTCGTTTTTACAAACAGCAATTAAATCAGTTGCATATATATCAAACCAACGATAAGCCTTGACATTTCCCCATGTAAGTGGCACCCTCACAGAATATTCAAACATGCACAGTTAGAATTATAACATCAGCAATATGTTTGACTTGGTATTATGAACAGAATAAGGACAGTCTCTGAGGCAGAAAGTGTAAAACCTAGATGACATATAGTAGACGGGATTCACTAAGAAATGTCCAATGAAAATAAGGAGATGTTTTTAGCTTCACATGATTATCAAAATCATCTCACACTCCTCTTTTCCTTCTCTCAGATACTACTATGAACATAGGATGCTGCCCTAAGCCCAGATGTTACCTAGGCATCTAGGTGGTGACTGTCAGTAAATCAATCTAGTTTTGGCTGTGTATTACTGAAATACTTTGGGGAGCAAACCTGCACCAATATGGGTCATTTTCTGGTGGGGGAACTGGAGGACAAGTTCAAGGAAACCAAAATGATCTGTAAGCTGAGAGTTTGGCTTTCAGCACATGTTGAACAGAAATGTCCTTGACCATTTCCCAAGGTGGTCTTCTCACCAAACCAACGTGATCATTTTTAATGCTAGGAGTTCAGTATATTAAACAGAAACATCAACTTTTTTTGGTCAAGATCTGATAAATTCCTTTAGTCTGCTGGGGTTATTTTCCGTCCATTGCTTCCATAAGAAATTAAAGAGTCATCTGCTTCGCCACACTGGCTGTGGCACTCCAGCTGGATTTCAAGCTTGTTTATGCTATGTACATTTAAAACAAACTTGGCAGATGGAACAGTGGGTTCTTCCAACATACACCTGCCTCAGGTCTCCCAAGCTGTGACATATGGCTTGTAGGTAATTGACTGCCTCAGAAAACGATCCCATGCGAACAACAACTTGGCCTTGAGTAGGCCCAAATTTTTCACCAGTATTTCAAAAAGCTTGTGCAGGAAAATGGCTTCTTTCCTACTTCAAAAAAAACAAACAGGCAAGAAAGACTTTCATGAGATGCTTTCAAATTTGCCATTCACAGTCAAACTCTGCTGCATTTGGGCAGAGGCTACTTTTCAATGTCAGGTGGTCATAAATGCTAGCTAGAATTAAGAAAGATAGTGCAGGAACTTTGGCCTTGATTCATCACTTTGCGATCCATTTAATACCAGACGAATTTCATCAGAGTTCTACAATAACCTGCCAGGAGTTAGTGATGGGTAATATTAATACTGCAAAGTGAAAACTGAGACTTGTAAAATTAATCAGTAATTCATTCATGTGTTGCCAGAGCAGGAGGGAACCATAAAAATTTTAATAATAAGCCTAAGTTTCAAAGGTGCCCCATTGCTATAATGCTAGTGCAACCACTGATTTTCCAGGTCCCCTTGGCTTATTACAATTCTGCCAGCTGATGACCAGGAGGGAATCTGGTGGCAGGTTATGCTGGCTATTCCTACTGGTGTGGGTGCCGTGCAGCGGGCACACTCCCAAGCAGCTGAATCAGGCCAGAAAGTCAACCCAGAGTAGCCCCTGCTGAGAAGCAGAGACAATGTCCTGGCGTGGCATGGCTGAGCAGCCACTGTGCAGCTTTTGCAGCATACTCAGGATGAAGTGCTGTTGGACACCACCCTGTGGCTCCACAGACCTACGCTGTACATCTGCTCCACACAGTTTATTGCAAAACAAGTATTTTCTAACAGCTCAGTGCTGGGATTTGGTGTGTGACCTTGGGGTGCTCTTCTCTAAGTTTATCTTTTTCAAACAGAAATCAGTTCATCTGCATCAGCTTCATGACAAGTCTCATTCTTATTTTCAGAAGGTCTTGTGTTACGGAGGCACTGTTTGTACTGTATGTACTGTGGCAACGCACAGATATCCTAAAGGGGATGTAAATAGAGGGCTTTGCTTAATAAACAAAATCTTTACCCCTAGCACACAACCAGTATGAAATGGCCGAGTCCTTTTTTTCTGGAACTATTTCATGTCAGTCTCCACTGAACCAGCTGACACAGTGATGGGGAATGACCCTTCTTCACTCACTGCATCAATTTACTGTCACCATTTCTGTTGCTTTGTTATTTTCCCCTTAGCTGTTTGTCTTTTCTAGTCCTTTAGTTTACTCATGTGAAAGTACTGGGGCAGTCATTCCAATAGAGAAATGAAAAGCTGTAATCAAAATGAGTGGGATGTAATTTATCTATCACGTAGATTGTCATCAGTGGTTTTGTGCAAAGAATCCATAAGAAAAGAGCTTGTACTGATACACATGGGTTTCTCAACTCTGAGACAGTAATGATTATTGGGTTTTGACCTCAATTTGGATTTTCATTCTCCTCTTGAGAAAAAAAGCCCTCTTCATTTTGTTTCCAACACACTCCCTGCCTTGCTCATGAAGAGCAAGATTGAAAATGTAAATATGTTCAGTTTGCTTGCTCTTGAAGGTTTGATGTTAGAAAAAACTTGCTGATGAAAGTTCTTCCTCTCCAAGTATTTTAGATGGTGTCACTTGCAATGCTAGAAAGAAGTGCTTGGAAAGCTTTATAAGCCATATATAAGATTGGCTCCTCGTGCTGCAGAATGAGGCTTTTTTAGCTTTCTGAAGGACCACATGTGTTTGACCTTCCTGAAACAAATTACTACATGTGTCCTTTGATGCCAACTTTTTGGATAAAAGATAGCTCAGCTGTGTATGGAGGTCCTTGGTGTCAAAAGAGATGGCTGACTGGCTTTCCTAAATGCCCCTAATTTGCAGTTTTCTCCCCTCTTTCAACCCAAAAAATGCAACTGAGTGACAGGAATACTCACAAGCAAAACTGTGGCTCACACATATGCACATATAGATACATGTATAAATGTCTGTAAGTATAGCACATATATATTTATTGTCAGGTGTTGATGAATCAAGGAGCTCAGTAGAGGTGAGGCTGCTGCAGCTCCATGTGCCCAGAGTGCACAGACCCTCTATCAAGAAAATAGTTAAGAAATGGAGTTTAATGAGAAGTCAGGCCAGGCAGTGCTGACCAGGAGCAGGGCATGGCCAGACGAGTGCGCTGACCAGCCACCATTCACACATGAGCGGCTCCTTCTGTCCGCTTTGCCTTCACCTTTGCACTGTCATTCCTCCCCCGACCACCTTGATCCTTCCCATTCCCCATCTCCCTCAACAGCCTGTAAAACATCTTGTACTGTCTCCTAATGTACTTCCTCAGCATCACACAGTGTCTCATACCCACCCCACAGGCAGTGAGCCCATCAGTCTGAAAAGTGCTTTGGAGAGCCTCTCCCTAGGGCTATTCTTCAGCCCCTGGGGCTGAGAGTTCCCTGTGACAGCCTGGGAGGGCTCATATCTCTCACTGGGTTACTGAGACTCCCTCCTCTGCCATTTTGCCCCAGGACACTCTAACACACCACACACCTGTAAATTTACCTGCTTTTCCTGTAGGCTGCTACTGCCACTCAGATCATGTGAAGCACAGGAAGAGCAGTCAAGATCTTCCTAGTATCAGGAAAACTGAATTAAATTTGTAGTGAGAGAAGTCAGCATCCTCTGATTCTGTTCTCCCTTTAGAAGTTTACCTAAACCAAATTTTAAGAGTTTTCAGTTCTTTGATAGCAATTAAACCTTAGCAATTGTGAAGTTCACCTTCACTTTGCTTCACTTATCTTATGATGTGCTTATCTTCTTTTCTGAAATAAACTTTTACTCTTAATTAACAAAGTGACCTTGGCTAGGTCACTTCATCTCTCCTTGTTTCTCTTCTCCCTTTTGTTCAATTAAGACAATAAAACAATGCACCCACATGGGTATTGTGAAACTTAATTAACTGATGTGTGCGGGACACTCTGAGGTTCTGCAAAGGAGAGCACCATAAGCATAGAAAATGAATGTTAGGATGAGTGTTGCATAATAACCTGATGCAGCATCTGTAAGTGAGCAATTTTTTAAAAATCACTTCAGATTTTCTGATGCGTTGAAATAAGTTCTGCTGCTAGGCCTTTAGTGTTCAGTGGCCAACAGCACAGAAGAGGGGAGTAGCTTGCAGTTCCAGGTTAAATGCTCAATTAAATAAAATAGCCCGTAGTTGGACTTGGTGATTTTGAGACTATTTTCCATTCTAAATGATTGTACGATTTGCAGAACACAAGTTCCACTCAGTTTAATACTTAGGTTACGTGTTCTCACCTATATTCATCCAAATCTTCTATGCCCTCAGCACTACCATTGGAATAGCAGGTACAAACTGACCCTGAAATCATTGCAAAACAGAGCATCAAACAACCTGGAAAGTTTTTTGAAACTTGTTTCTTTTACAAACCTGGTTAAGGTATATCTGGTGATCTATGTATACCTACCAGATTTCCATTTCAGAAGTATGCCTGCCACAGCTTCTGTCAATGCACTTTCTTCTCAGTTCTAGCCTCATGCAAAGCTTGGGTGAAGCTCAGTAGGTGCAGACATAAGAAAGAAATTAAATACATCCTCTAAACCTCTCAAAGAAAGAATGGAATGCTACATAGTAACATCAGAAAAAGATACTGTGGAATTTCTGTACTGTAAAATAAGTTTGTTCTGTAGTTTATTATATATATTATATATTATTTTTACAATATTTTTAATGACTTTACCATAAGCATCTAGCTGTGTAGTTGAGTAACTTCCCTGATCATGACAAAAAAATCATAACCAAGAAATGAAGTTCAGCTTTTCAATGCAAGACATAGCAGATGCCAGGATTCTAGTGATGCCATGGTCCTTAGAAGCCAGGTGATGCACAGTTAATTTTTAGACAGTTACCAGGCAACAGTTGGGACTAACAGAAGGCCACGAACAACTCCTTAATTTTCTTTCCTGAGTCTGAGCTGCTGGATTTATATTTCAACTATTTTTCCATCAGAGGTCTCAGCCATTGAAAAAGGATCATACTGTACATTGGTTAGACTAGATAAGTGATTTTCTTTAGCAGGTCTAAGTACTCAATAAATCTGTTCCTTTGTAACTATAATACAAAATTGCTCTTTCCATTTTCATGTGCTTAGAGCTAAGAAATTCTGCCTACAAGAAGTGAAGAAAAATCTCAGACCCATTCTGTGATATTGTAAAAAATATAAGCCTGTGATTTTGCTTTTTGTTTCGATTTTCTTTTACCTGTCATCTCTGTTTTGACATGTTTCCCAAACTCCTGTTATCAACCTTTCTAATAATCAACATTAAAATATGAATGATGGTTTAACACACAATAAAACATTCAGCTATGCTACAGTTTTTTCTATTTCTCCCCCTTGCTTTCACAAACAAACAACTGAGCTTGATACGCTTACAAAAGAGAAAAAATGACATGTTTGCCTGGAATAGGAGAGATCTCAACTTGAGGATCAAGATGTACTTTCCTCTGTTATTGTTCTGTAGTAGCACCAGTTTGTCAAACTGTCTTTTACATGCTAATAATCACACTTCATACTCAAAGTCATCCAGAATCTGAGCTCAAAATACAGAAAAAAAAATTAAATAGGAACAAATGGAGATTCCCTTCTATTTTAGCATTTCATTATTTTAAAAACGGTGTTTCATGTAATCTAATCACTCTTGTACTTCTAGTATATAATCATCATCACAATATCTCTCTCACAGCACAGTCAACAACTGCAGCTCCTCACCTGACAAGGTTTCTATATCCAGCAGTGTGACCTCATCTCTAAGAGGAACTGCATTAAACCATTGC
The DNA here is from genome assembly GCA_013400235.1 of Oriolus oriolus. Classification (NCBI taxonomy): domain Eukaryota; kingdom Metazoa; phylum Chordata; class Aves; order Passeriformes; family Corvidae; genus Oriolus; species Oriolus oriolus. The sequence continues at coordinate 54,619 of VXBT01013918.1, forward strand.
CACAAAAAATGTGAGCCCAGTGTTTCAGATGTAAGACATGAAAATCCATATCAGTTTTCCTCCTGAGGAAAATGAAAGATACGAACAAGGAAGGGCTCTTATTTTCTTATTTCACATACTGTGTATTACCACTCTGCCGTGTGTCGTTGTCTGCGGTCCTCAGGAACGTGAGTTTATTTCTACTGTTATTAGCTTCTACACATAAGCTATCCTGTTCAATTGCAAATCCAGTGTGTTCAGCATTGCAGGAACACAAAATATCAGGTTGTAAACTTGAGGGGTCGAGTCATTGCAAAGGACTTTGAGAGCCTGTACCTACCTCCCAGAGGTTCTTTTGAGTATTTCTGGCATTAGTGTCACTGTAAAGTATAACCTGCCACACAATGCGTGGGTTGCTTGAAAAGCTTAAGTGATACAATACACGGAAATTGGATGCTTTACTAGGCATCTTATCCAAAGCTAAGCTGAGATGATGCCTCTTACTCCAGTTTCCTGTAGCATCTGGCATTTTACAAACGTTGATCAACTATGCCTAACATTTCCCTTGCATAGGGATGTGTTAGTAACCCCACAATGTGTGGGACAGAACTGGAATAGGCAGTGGTTGAGGACACTATTTTACTGCTTGGAAGTCAACATCCATGAAGCTGACTCTGAGCCCTTGAAAATCAAGCTCTGGCTTTATAACTGGTTTGAGCTGACCTAAATCTGGGCTGTTATTTAAAGGGATAGCTCTACCTTCTGCTCTCTGGCCCCAGCCACATTTTCTCACTTGTGCCAGCACAAGATGTTGTGTGGATGCACAGAAGGCTGGATCAGGGAATTTACCTAACCAAAAATACAGAAAAGAAACAACCAGGCAGATGGTTTAGTCACTTCAAATGGACTATGGAACTGAACCCTCAGATTCAATGCCCTGCATTTTGCTTTGAAAGAGCTGCACTTGAGGTAGCTGGGGGAGAACAAAATGAAAAGACTCTTAGCTGCACTGTGCCTGTTCAATGCAGGCTGGTTGAGCAAAAGCTTTGCTGTACTCGGAGGGCTTGGGCTCTCCCTGCCAGAGTGGCCCAGGGCTCACATGCAGCCCACACTGGAGTGTGCCCTTGTGCCCTCTCAGCAGGAGCACAGGCTCGACCCTGGCTAACAGCAGCAGCAAGGGGGGCACTGGTTGCATGTTGAAGTGAGGGAGAGGCTTGGGGGTAAGTAGCCTTTTGTCTCAGATGGAATGGTAAAGAGCTCCTTTTGCCTGCTCTGCTCTCCCTCCTGCTTTGTATGTGGCGTGATGCACTTCTCTCACTTATCCTGCTTCAGCCCATCAGCACTGAGGTGCCACTGTCCATCATCCTTTCTCAAATAATCCATGCTTCCCATCACTCCCCACCTTCCTTTCTCTTGTACAAGTAACACAGGTTTTCTCCTTTTTCACAAATGTCCCTTAAAAATTTCCACCTCTTCACCCCTTCTTACCCAGGCCCTGCAAGGTTCTGTGGCTGGGGATACTCAGCATTCTCCAGCTACAGGCCATATTTGTGAACAGCCAAACTCAGTGAGGGTAAATCCAGAGCACACTCCAAATGCTTCCATCTGTGTTGATTTGAATGTGCTCAAAATGCTTGCCAACATTTTGACTCAAACCCTAAATGGTCACCCAAGAATGGAAGGAGTCCTTCAGCCCGCCCCCCATAAGTCACAAAGAAAGATGACCACTTGAAGAAAACTTGGGTGAAAAAATTGCTTTGTCCTACTAAAGCAGATTTCAACTAATTGGAAACAATACACTGTGGGGTTTTTTAAATAGTTTAACCAAAATGATCCCCTTTGGCTATGTTTATCATTGAAACACAGCCATTTTATGAAACAAAAAGACAGCACTTCATCTGGTTTGCAGCCAATATGCTGAAGGCTTCAGAAACAGTTTTATCATCATTTAAATCAAATGACAATGCTGAATGTTTTAAGAAAACTAAGGGGAACTACATAGGATCCTTTCTGTAGATGAGTCCTCTGAGCAGTTCACAAAATTTTTTATGCCCAAGTGGATCTGAACTAGTTAGTTGTTTCCTTTTGTTTTGTACTACCAAGGAAGGACAACAACTTGAGGGGGAAAAAAAAAGATGTCATCAATCTTCAATTTTTTTTTCTCTTACTTGTATAGAATGCCAATGAATATATTTCATTTCTACCAGTCTTTTCCACTCTACTGTGATAAGCATCTATTAGTTTTTGGAAGTGGTTGTATCTCTTTTCACGGTGCAGAGATCCAAAGCATCCTTCTTAGGACAGAGCCCAGATTCACCTCTCCTAAGTTGTAACATTTACCTAATGTGCCTCCCATCTGAGCCTGAATCGTCCTCCTGATGGTTATCTCCTTCCATTAACTACAAGGAAAACATAGGTTAAAAGCAATCAGAACAGACATCTCACTGCAGCACAACCTTAGGGAGGAGGCACCGATGTCTGTGGGTACTCTCTTCAGGCATTGTGGTCTTGTTTTTGTGCGCTTGTGTTAGGAAGACAAGATCTTGCAATTTGATGACAAAAAGGAAAAGCCTGGGTTGGGGGAAGTATAAGAACCTGAGAGGTCTGGGAAATTATTTTCCAGTGGAAAAATCCATTTCAAAACGTAGTTTATGTTTATTCATCTGCAAAAGCCTTGGCAGGCATTCAGCATCACCTACACACAGGGACAGGATCTTATTCTTTTATTCCCAGTTGTAGCATTGATCATTTGTGTGATCTTGGACAGATGACTTCCCAGTTCCACGTCCTGTGCTCCTGTCTACTTTTTAACTCTTCTGCCTATTTAGATTATGAACTTTCTGCTATGAGGACAGCGGTGTTATACAATAATCAAATGTGACAAGACAAATCCATGTCATGAGAACCAGGGTTCTTCAGAAGAATTGCCCTTTCCCAAGGCTCCTCCCCCAGAGGTTGTAGACAAAGAGGGTTGGCTGGGAATGCCCTCAGCAGTAACAGAACAAGAAGTTAGAGGGAATTCAAGACTGAAATCTCTCTGTGGCTCAAAGGTGACTTGGAAGCAAGGCAAGCTTCAGGTGAAGGTATTGTAGGGGATTTGGGGCGTGTATTGCACATCTCACATTGTCCCAATGAAACCTATGCTACATGACTGGGAAGTGGTGAAAACCCACTGATTTGCAGAGAAAAAGCCAGGAAATGAGGACTTGTGAAGAGTGGCTGTACAAAGTCTTCAGACTCAGTTAATGCTGAGTTGTATTAAGAAACCACATGGAACGTATTAAGAAACCACACAGGTACTCTGTGTGTGTCATGTACAGACTGAAGCATCACACCTAATCAGAGCAATTCCATTTACATTAAGAGCCTTTACATCTCTATTATTACCCATTAAAGCAACATAAATCTAATTTTCAGTCCCCTCAAATCTGAACAGTCTTAATGTAAATGGCTTTGGAGACCTCAGGTCTTCCTCCTGAATGTCAGTCCCCACCTCTTACAATGTACAAGAGTGAGATGAAGTCACCAGTTTTCCTTCCTCTTCCCCTCCAAAGCCATACAAAATCTACCACTTTTCAGGTGGTCCAGACTTTGGATATTCAGGAACTGAAACGAGAAATAATGTTTAAACCCTTCCAGGCTATCAGGAGCTGCACTGATCCCAGACTGCAATAGGAAAGTCTTACAGCTGTGTTGACCAACTCTGACAAGAGCCTGTAACACTTTACCCTCAAATTGGTTTCAGTTCCCCAGGGACAGTTCTGTTAAAGCTGAGTGCCATTTGCAAACAGAGACTGTTGCATTGTCCTTGAAAATGGCATGTGAAAATACACCTCAAACTTTTATGAAGCACTACAGTTTACTCACGTTAATTTTTGAATAACTTACACATGATACAAGAATGACCAAATGTGATATGTGATCAGTGATTGATGAACTGCTCACCAGTGAAAGACAAGTTCTTCATTCTGGTACAGCAGAAGACAGGGACACAGGCTTGATGATTTCATGATATTTCTTCCAGATCTGTTTTCTGTTATTGCATGGCTATAACACCCTATCAGATATGGAAAACTCATGCATACAGAGAAATTCTATGAGCACTCACCCTCATTACAGTTGTCCTTTTAAAACAATTTTTTTAAGTGCCTGAAACAAATTAACTTGTTTATCACTCACATTTTAAATTTGGCAGTTAGCGTCATAATTTTACAGCTTGTCTACATGAATAAGTTGATTTTATGATCATCCAGAACAGCAGCTGCATTAACATTGTACTGAAATGCAGCAGTTCAAGTTCTTGCCTTTTAGATTAGCTTCCCTGTAAAAATGATCTAAAAATCTTCTTGAATATGTTTCCTCCATTAACTGCCCTCAATTCAAAAAAGATAATACAAAGTATTTGAATTTTAAACTGTCCAGTTAATTTAATAGAAAAGCATGCTATTTCTTATTAATATTCTATATGCCTACCTTCTCTAATAAGCAATCCAAAGCACTGCATGGGCAGTTAGGAAGAAGAAGCCTCGGTACACTGGATCCTTTGAAATGAGCAGATTATTCTGACATGCTCAAATTTTACGTGATGCACTTAAAAGCTTGTTTGTAAGAAGCTTTCGGGACAGTGCTCAGTGAAACAGAAAAATTGTCATCAAAATTAGAGTAAAATAGTAGCATTTAGCATTACATAAGAAACTATTATTATTGCATCAGCTCCTGGTTTTAATTACAATGTCTTTGCTAGAACAAGCTTGTTGGACATTTGCTCATCCTACCTCCTTTTCTTCCCATCCCCATCTCTACTGTGACTACCTTCACCCCTCTCTCTCTTCTTTTAGGCACATGATTTCATGGTGGCACAGATGCCACGTGGCTAAGGCTTGCCCAAGCACTCCAGCATGCAAAGCATATGCAAGTCAAGGAATGAAATTGAAGTTTCACCTATGAAAAGAGCAAGGTGTTCTCTGAAACTGTAATTATATAATTTCTCTTATCACTATTTCAGTCATTAATTGCTGTAGATGACCAAATGAAGTAGTAAGGAACAAAAGAAACAGGATCAAGGTAAAAGAAATATGGCCTTGACACATGGGGTCCCATCGCTTCAACCCCATATAACCACACAGTAATTATCCAGGTCAAAAGCATGTACCGAATTCCTCTCCATGGCACAGATCCCAGAGTACTCTCTATCACATTGTCAGCCTCAAGCTGCAGTTACACAGAAGAGCAAGTGTGTCACCAGTCACATAGAATATTGGGGGGAAAAAAGACTTGGTAGTGGCTAAATAGAACTGCTAGTCAGGCTTTAACAGCTGTGCTGAATAGAGCAAGGACAAGGAACTCTGACAGTGTGATGGTCTCACCTAGAAAAAAATTCCTCTCTGACCCCAATCTGGTAATCATTTTATTCATGAGTGCAGGACACGGTATGCCTAAGGAATGCCAGAGGAGATCAGTTCCCCTTGGACATAAATCCTGTTTATAGCTATGATCAATGTCAAATGCATTAGAGAGACAAAAAGATTTTTTAAAAAGCCCAAATATTCATCAAAGGAAAAACCTGGTGGTTCTTATAGAGTGCAGATAAGCGTTAGGAATTTTAACAATGATTGGTACAGCAGTAATGTATCACACACACAGAGCCCACCAGGCCGGTTTCAGATCCCTCAGATGTCTCAAGAATCACTAGATCAGAATAATATCTCCAGCAACGTCTCACAAACCTGATAGTGTCACAACGTCTCACAGACCTGATAGTGTCCAGCAACATCTCACAAACATTTTTTTTTTTTTTGCCACTGCTGGAAACTCTGCAGCAGACAAACATCTTGTAAGCTGTGTCATTTGTGAGCAGTGACAAAATTGAGGTTGCTCTCATTATAGAGAGGAACCTTTAAAAGAGCACATCACTACCCCATGGATGATGACATTTACAAGTATTTTGCTGTTTCTAGTTGGCAGAAAATATCTCATATAGTGGTAATATTGTAGTGGAAATACAGTGCTGCTGGAAAAGCAAAATCCAGGACAATACAACCTCTTCCATGAGGCTAACAGCACTACGTCATCACATATGAGTTTCATGCTCAATAAATCCACTGGAAATTAAACACAGCTGACACTATTTCAACAAGCGCTCTAATTCTCTTATAATCAAGCACATTAACAACACACCATATTCATTTTCAGTGGCTTCAGCTTCTCAGCCTAGCATATTAGAACAATTCAACACATCTGGGACTGAATTAACGTCACAAACAATTTCATACACTTAGAATGATCTTCTCACTTTGCATTACATGGAAGACAGTTCTCAGAGCAAATGGTGAGTATTACAATAGCCAGGGGCTCGGCTGCCTAGCCCATGGGATTCACTTTGAGAGACCTGGTCCTGGGGGCCAGTGGGGTCCATCTGTTGGAGAAGTGGAAGAGCATCTTTGGTCATAGGCTTACCAAGTTGGTGAAGAGGGATTTAAATTAAGGTTAGAGGTCCCTTCCAAACCAAGTTATTCTATGAGTACCCTCTCCCACATTTCAGTCACCCTTAGAATTGAAAAGAGCTTTTATTAATTAGAGGCATATCTTCTGTGTTTATACAGCACCATTTTTGGGCCTGGTACGTGTGAACATAGTCACTGCCCCATGGAGCCGATAGTTTAAATTGTGCAGATAGCAAACCACATCTTCATAAACTTGCTATAGATTTGAATCTAAAAGGAAGGCAGAGCGAGACAGAACCACGGGGAGTAAATATATTTGTTTTGCAATGGAATCTGGGACGGGATAGGATATGAGGCTATGCAAGATACAACTGCTCTTTTAATAAGTGTATCAACTGTAAAACAGAACTGGGTGGGGGTGGAGAGGGTTTTCCCTAGATCAAATGCTGTGGAGATGTATAAAGCTAGTTCCGTAAAAGATCTGGACACTGCGACTTTTGAGTCTTGCCCCCTAGTGCATTAGTTGGGCTACATCCAACGAAGGATTTATGTGGCTAAAGCAGGCAATGGTCCCAAATGCATACCCAAATTCCCTCACCCAGTTGCTGCTTAACCCTGTACAAGCTTTAAGCATCAAGATGATGCCTTATGTTTCCCAAGTACCCAGAGTTTGCTGCTCCCTCTTTCTTCCCGTATCCATGAGACACTATCAGTGGCTCAGAGAGTTCATCAAGAAAAGCAAAGCCTGGAAGATGTTTCCCCACCATTTTTGTTTTTATTGTTCATTTCACAGCTTCCTTTCTACTTATCTCTACACCCCCACTGCACAAAGGCTTTGACTATTTTAGTAACGTCTTCCTTTCCTCGAACATACAAGTGCTTTAGCTGTTTGAATCTGACCTGCACCACTCAGGAGTTCGGAAGCAATTTCTGTATACATCCTGCTGCTCTGGGAGATTTCCAAGAGCACACAGAGAGCACCACTAGAGGACTTTTTAGAACACTACTATCGTGTTCCTACCCAGTAATTTGTAAAGTTTGGTCTCTGATCTGTAGAAATGTTGTTTGTGAACCCCACAATATTTTTAGCTTATCACCAACCTTAATTATAATTGAAAACCCTGTGTTAATCCAGTGATACTCTTTTTCCTGAAACTGGCTTCTTTGCACACTTCTTAACCTTTCAGCTCATCTCTTGAAATGAAGTATGCAGGTGAGGAGACTGGAGTACTGTTTGAGGCAGCCTGTACCATTATGCAGCTAACAGCTCTTGTCAAGTGTATTGCAAGTCCTCTATCAGTCAAATGTGTCATGCAGCAACAAAGGTGAGCTATGAGAAAGCAAAGAGAAGCCCTCACCTCTGGGAATGCTAGTCTTGTAACAAAAGTGTGGAAATGGTTTTCTTTCAATTGCCAGTTTCTGTGCAATTTTTCTGCGAAATAAATATTGTTCTTTACAGAAAAATATATTTTATGGTGAAAAAATTGTTTTGCAGATCAATAGATTGAAGCCTAAAGGAAAGTGATAAAATCATCTTGTCCAATCTCCTGTAGAAATCCATCTGAGGAATGTCATTAACCAACAATCTTTGCATCAACCTTACAACTTCTTTAAAAGTAATGACATTTCAGAATAACATGTGGATTTAAACAGTTTGAATAATAAGAATCTGCCACAGCTCAATTATCTCTGCTATCCATATTATACAGCCTCAGCTTCTGCACTGTCACGTCAAGATATTCTATTCAATTCTGACCAATTAGTTCCCATGAAAAACATCTTTCCCATGTAGTATTGTGCACAAATCACCTTTCAGGTTTTTCTTGAGTAAGCAGAACAGACTGAGGTTTTTAGGTTCTCACTAGAAGGCATATTCTCTGCACTATCCTGTGGCTGTTTTGTGCATTATTTATCAACTGAAAAAAAAAATGCCAACTTGCTTCAGTACTTTGCCTTGTTACTATCTGCATACCCTAGGAAATACTCATTGACAAGCATGAATGCTATTCTCTTTCTCTTAGGGCAAATCAAAATGAAGATTTCTTCTGAGATTAGGTTGGAAGATAATTGTTTTGGTGCCACTTGCTTTTATAAATATCCACAAGTTTCAATAACTTTTTTTTACTAACACAAATGAAGCAGTTAGAAAAGAACAAATAGCCCCAAACTTCTGTGAAAACCTCATTAACTTGAAAGTTAAATGTTGGGCTTCAAGAGGAGTCATCAGACCAAAATCTGTATGAGAGAATTTGTATGTGGATTATGAACATACATAGACATATATCTGTATCTATATCTATCAATATCTTAATATAAACACAAAAAACTGGGGACCACGTTTGTCCTGTTTTTGTATGCATCTCACTAAGGAACTCTCCGATGCAGACATTTGAGAGAAATATTTGGAGGCTCAGCACAAGATTTTTTTTTTTTTTTTTTGGTTAAAGAGATACTGGAGTATGGAAGAAACAGTGAAGGGAGGGAAGGGTAAATCTATAAAAAACAGGCTGGGGGATTTTTTGTGAGGCAAAATTCCATAGTGACTACAAACATCTCATTTCAGCTGACACCTTCTGAGTAGGTACATGGTTGCATATGTAACACTTCCTCATATTTTTCCCCCAGGACACAGTTTTGTTTGCACTCCCAGTGCTGTGAATTTATAACTGAGGCATCATTTGGGTTACTGTATGTAATAGGAACTGTATTTTCACAGATGGCTTACCTTCTTTGCCAGATGTCTGTTTTTAACAGTGTCCTAATAGCTACTGCATATGCTAACTTCATTCTGTATATTATAAAAATATTGCCTTGAAGGGACAAATCTTGTATTTTTCAGCTACTTTTGTAATTACTGAAAAACTTATGAAAGCACAAATTGGATTCACCAGCACTTGCAAGCTGGAAATCAGCTACAACTCCTAAAAAATGAATGCTTCTGGGCCACTGGACCTGTCAGGCAGGAGATGTGAATTACTGGATTAAAATCCTGTTTATGACAGACTGTAGATAATTTTGCAGCTCTATGCCTCCAGATCCCATTTTAGTCTTAGAAATCTATGATTCACATTCTGAACAACTTTCACACAAACATCACAATTATCAAACAAACCCTTAATTTATTGCTTCAAAAGATTACAGTCTGGAAAACCAAAGGAAACAGACAATGCCTGGGGGGTTGAAGAAAGAGCATGTAAACAGCACAGATGGGCTTCAAAGATATTGTTGAGCAGCACTGCCAAATCCAAACATTTCAAAACTCTGAGTCAGGCACCAAAAAAGTCTTGAAATTTACTTACAATTCATGAGATGTGAAAAATAACTTCTTTCACTAACGCCTGCATTATTGTGCAGGCATATTCCCTGCCCAACCGCCTGTCAGTTGTCCTCCCCCAGCAGTTTTTGGGTCCATTGGCTAATTTCAGCTATGTTTGAGGGAAGAGCAGGGAGCTGAACGTTGTTGGCTCCTTGCAAAATAGGTGGGTGTCTGGGCTGGGGATCAAGGAGAGGAAGGCAGGGGTGGCTGGGGCTGTGTTTGCGCTGGTCAGATCGCCCTCACCTGCGCAGCTCCGTACATCCCACGTGCCAGCCAGGCAGGTCAGGGGTGGGAGCAGTAGATCTTGTATGGAGCTGGTCATACAGACGAGCAAGGGGATATTTGGGGAAACATGAAGGATCTCGTTCAAAGGGTAGAAGGAGGAGGCAAGCTAGTGCAGCTTTATATCACAGGGTAGGAAGAGAGTTGTGGGCATTGTGGCAATGGGGCGTGCCAGAGCCCAGGAGCCAGCTGGAGCTCCACAGCCACAGAAGGCTATCAGTATTTTAACCCCAGATGTCCATGACGGGGATCAAAGCACATGGTCTCATAAGCCCTTCCTCACACAGCTGTTCTGAAGGGTTTAGTGCCCCTGCACCCTTTCCCATGCTGTTGGGTGTCTCCTCCACAGCACACCCAGGACTTGTTGCTCCCTTGTGATTCACAAGCACATTTGCCACACATCTGAGCAGGTGTGCCAAAATTTGCTTCAGAGTGAAATAAGTTAGTGGAGGTAGAGTGGTAGGAAGAGTGGTAGAAGAGGGCAGGAGACAGGGAGGCAAAAGGAAACCTCCTCGATGCTGAGATGAGCCAAGGTACTGTGAAGTAAATCCTGGAGATATTCCTGAACAAATCACCAGTTCTAACCCAGCAAAATCTTTCTTTCTGAAACTTGTTTTTTCCCATGCCTTTCGTGATGGGAGGTGAGTGTTTTCATTTTCCTGTTGACAGCTCATGTCATTGCAAGTTCACCAACTCCATCAGCCTGAGTAAATCTGAATTCCTCCTCCTGGCCCCCCACTGCAACAACTGGTGCACATCAGCAGAGAAGAAACACGGTTCTCTGGTGGTGAAGTCCCCAGGCTATGAACACATACAGATTTGTCAGCCTGGTGTCTTTCAGAAGCTCACCTTTCTCACATGGATTACAGCATCCTGTTGCTTACTTTATTTTGACATATTTTGAGTTTCTGTTTTCTACAGCATTAGAAGAAATTCTTTGAAAAGGAACAAAAGAGGTCTAATTGGAGCATAGGTCCAAGAGCTTCTCTGGAAGCTGTAAGTAGTTTTCACTTACAAAAGGCATTACACCTAGCTCTGATACCAAGAGCTGTGTAATGCTGCTATGTTTTCTCACTTGCAAGAATACAGGGTTGAGGAATCTGCCCTTAGACCTGCAGTATGGCTACGGTGCAATGCAAACAGTCCTACAGCACCCATCTGTCACATATCACCCACCTTTCCCACTCCTACACTCAGTTCATCCTCATCCCTTTATCTCAGGACAAACTGACTTCAGAGAAGCTCTGTCAGATAGGTAATGGCTCATAGTCAGCTCGGTTCCAGAAGTACATAAATCCAAAATAACTCAAGCAGTGAGCAGAGATGTTTTGAACTTGCTTCATTGTAGACAGGTAAAAAGTCGTGGCCATCTCAGGATTTAATGGGTTTCTTGCTTTCTGTTTAAATGCAATCATTGTTTACAGATCTTTGCAGTGACCCCATATGATCATCGGGACTGTTGTCCTCCTTTACACATCATGTTTACCAGATTGAACAAGCTCTAAAAGATGTGCTGGAAGTGAAGGCTCTCCCATGCTATTGCTGAGGCCTGTTGAAGGGATGATTTAATAGAAACTCTAATTCTATAATGAAAACAAATAGACTTTATACAGGAGTTCATAAACAAGTACAGGCTCACTCACTGAGCAGCAAAGTAAAAGGATGTGTCTAAAAGACCATTCAAGACCACAAGCAATAGAATGGATTGTGATAATCTGATTTAAAAGAATAAAATGTGGACTGAGTGACTAGCCGTTCAGTTGATCTTGTCTGTCTCACAGGTTTTATATATATTTGTATATTAATACTCATAATCATATCCTCTTGATTACTGAGTCTCTTTTGTATAGTAACTGATGCTTTTCCTTACAGCAGTGTTCCTGATATGAAAGAATGATGATTTCTCAGCAGTTCCAGCCTGTGGTCTTAATCAGGAAATGTGATGCTGTTCCAGTGCCAGTGAACTATGCTGGGAATGGTGCTGGTATTTCTCAGGCTATTTTGAAGTCCAGCACTTTCTCAAAAACTTCTGTTTTACTGCAGAGTGGTTGGGCTGTGGCTAAATGTGTGACAAGCTGGACGAAAATGACAGCAAAGTCCTAAAGAATCTTTGCAGAAATCAAACCAACTGATCACTTACAGTGAGGAATTTCCTAATGTCAGAGACAGGCTGAGATTTACCCATGAGGAGGAAGAGACAAGCCTGGCCAATGTAGCCTATCCCTAGTGGAAAGACCAGATAGACAGGCTCTCCAGTGGAAAGTCAGATAGCAGGATGCAACAAAAGCTAAAGAAAAGTGAGCAAAAGCATGTCACATGTTGGCAATCCCACGTGATCCTTCACCGTGTGGATGGCAAGTCAAAAGGCAGGCAAAGTCCATGTGACCTAGAAATACTAATTGCAGAAATCAAGGATCTGATGACACTGGTGAGGGACAGACAGCCAGCAGAGAGTGAGATCTGGTATTCTCGGGCACAGTCGAGGCCCCACCGTAGTCAGGGAGGTTGTTCCAAGAATTTCATTAGTGATGGGTTTACTCCCAAGAATTGTTTTTTCCCATATTCTTATTCTTAGTCAGCACTCTACTTAAAACAATACAGGGCTGTTTTCTGCACTGAGAAAAGAAGTGCTACTTGTGATGAAATGGTAAAATAAACATTAGTTTTCTTGGCTCTCCTCCATAATACGTATTCCACTTCAAATTAAAAATTAAATTGAGCCTCTCGGTGTGACTGTTCAAGCATCTTGCCCAGCCATCCGTCTCCCAGCTGTGCAGTGTGCCACTTGGATCTCACTGCCAAGTGTAAGCACTTGAACAATCCAAGACAGGTGATTACAGCATAAAGACTCTTCTAATTTGTATTATGCTATCAGTACTTTTTATGTAGATGATTCTTAATTTATTCATTTCAGGGCTGTACATTTGCAGGCTCCAAGTCTGTTTAATAGACAATTTACATTATTATATAAATAGCTTGGAAGCCAAGAGCCTTGCAATGTGTGAGTGACAGAGCCAGCAACAAAATAAAGGCACTCCTTTACAATCCTAAATTCACTCCACAGCCCTTCCTGCTTTTACTGTATTGTAGAGCTAATATTTTCTCCTTATAACCTTCTATACTTGCCCCTTGTTTACAGCATTCACAGCCCCCTAGGATACTGTTTGAAAAGTTTTAACCTGTACTTTGTCACTGACTGTGTAGTAAGGAAAGGTAAAACGATGAAAGAAAAGCAATCTGTTTTACGTAAGTTCTTTCAAAAGATTTTAAGTTAAAATTTTGCTTGATTGGAGGCGGTATGAAAAACAGAGGTCAAAGAATGACTGTGAAACAAACTAAAAAAAAAGCCTACATTATTTCATTCTGCTGAACAATGTGAAAACTTTCCCAGCTTGTATATCTGTATTTTGCAGTATTTGCTTTAAAGCCTTTGTCCTCTTAGAAAAGTAAAATAATGAACAGATTATATAGCTCCATTTCAAGGAAGGAAACAACAATGAAAAGCCAACTGGAACACCGGATTATATAAATAAAGGCAATTTTTACTGACAGGGTTCTGATCCAAATATTTATTTATTTCCTAACTCATACAAAATTGATGCTTGTAGAGGTATTGGGTTAAAAGGGTTGGAAAATTAATTCTTCTAATTATCCACAGAGAACATATAGTACCGATGAAGCAATGAAAACCTCTTTGACTTGAATAAGAAATACATTACACATAATTTACAGAAATAATATCTAGTGTCATATAGAAAATGACATTTTAGAGCAACAGTATCAGCAAGGACATCAATACTTGTCTCTGCTGTGGCTGGAATGGGTCGCCCTTCACCCAGGTCCGTCCAGTGGAAGGGGAGGCTTCCCTTCCACAACTCCACACAAGAAAGCCAACTATTACCATTGCCAGGCATTTCACCTGTTTGCTTGCCAGTCACCTCTCTCCTCAAGGCTCATGCACCATCCAGTTCTTGCAAGCTCGTAACACATTTTCTACACTAACGAGTTCGGCTGGATTCAGACCAGAGACCTACACGTAAAAGACTAAAAACAAAAGGAGGCTCTGTTCTACTAGAAATTTATCTAGCAATCAGATGGAAAATTGGCTTAGGGGAAAAAATGTTGGATACCTGAAAGAGATGGGAAAGTCAATCCTGGATAAAAGTAGTTCTAACTTTTAACATAAATTAAAGTGCTATTAAAGGTTTGTGTATGTGTCATGCCAAATTCTATAGAGATGAGAAATGTAATGAAATGGTATCTAAGTCATTATAGATTTTGCTATTTACACAAAAGAGGAAAAAGAATGTTTCCTACATCATTTGTCATGTTTCCCTTCATATCTTGCATACTTATTAAAATGTAGGGTTCCAAGTACCCATAGAAAAAATACGAACGTGCAGAGAGAATAACCACAAGAAAGGAAAAAAAAGCAACCAAGTCCTTTAACTGGATTTAAAATAACTCAGTCCTACCTAAAGAGTCCAAGCCTGTTCTTTTTTCCTCCCTACATAAAAGCTGCACTCATATTCATAACAACAGAAGAAAAAAAAGCACGGTTGCTTCATAACACTGGACACGGCTTTCCAGAAACAAGATAGCAATTACTCAGAAATGCTATGGAAAACATTAATCACAGAGTAACTTGCTATTTACACTAAAGATGCAGCCTTTAAAATTAATTTTAAATAAAAGAAAAAAGCATTTTTTTGTCATAGGACAGTTTTGTCAATAACGTGAAGTCTCTGTTCTTTGCTTTTTGTCCAGCATTTCTTTTGAGATATATATCTATAAATTTACAGATATACATCTGAGAGAGATGTATCAAAAGTTAAAACACATCTGGATGGAGAGCCCAGCAAATTTCATCTGAAATTACATTTGCAGTAGACAAACCCCCCACAGAAAAAAATGCCGGAATGATATATTTGAATGAAATGACATTCCTTGTCCATGATCCATGTAGAAACTTAAGTGCCTCAGTCCATAGAAGCAGAGCTAACGGTAGCAGTGCAGGTTCCCCAGTGCCACCAGGCTGAAGCACCCCAGCCCTCGTGGGAGGCAGTGTTTCCATCCCCGTGGAGCCTGCTAGGACAGGTGCAGAGCAGGGTCAGCGGTGGTGATGTGGAGAGCTGTCACCCTCCGTGCGGACTTCAGATGGGATCCCAGTCCCTTGGCAGTCAGTGCAAGCCACTCCTGTTGATTCCTGCAGGAGCTGGATGAATCCCCAGGGCAGCGGCAGGCTCTGAGGACAGGAGTGCAGGACGAGGCATCACGGATTCTCCAATGCAGTCCCAGCACGGCCATCACATTGCTCATCAGCTCTGTTCTCACCAGGCTCTACAAAAGGAGTCACTGCTGTCGTGCTTCTTCCACGGAATGACGGCTGGACCAGACAGGAACTATTGAGCACCACAGCACTTCTTATTCTTACACATGCATGATGCTAGTGGCCAACCAGCTCCAATTCAGAACCAGGAAAATCCAGCCAGAGGGTTAAGGATGCCCCTTAACAGAGCAAACAGAGTCTGTGCTTCCATCAGTCAGCACTCAGCTGCCCAGTCGTCATTGTCACTTGTCGAAACCAGTGCAAATTCACAGGAAAAAGAATGTCCACATTGAGAGGGTAAAAAACCTTCCACTTGTTCAAGAATGGTACAAGCATTTACCCAGCATCTCTATCAAATATCGTAGAAAAGGTTACACAAAAATATTTAAATATATGGATACAGATACATAGATATTACACTTGCATAAAATATGTATATTCAAAACCCTTTGGGCAGTTTCACATTTAGCTGAAAATGTATGCTTTAGAAATATGAACAATTTTCTACTCTTTTCTAGTTTAGGTATGAGGGGGAGGGGAAAGAAGCATCAGCCTTATTAATACTGAATGCTAAGTGCAGAAGTTTAGCTGTAGCTGTAGGGTTTTGAAGCAATTGATTTGACAGAACCTCCAAGCATAAACTCTGTTTTAAAAATCCACATCTATTCCCTAGATTGCTTATTGTTTCATGAAAATGAAGACCTACGTGTCCTGCTTGTATCAGCTGGATCTCCTGAGACCATTCAATTAAACCTCATAAGCTTGCAATACCTCAAGATAGGGCTGTGTACTGGGAATATGCATGAACCTTACTGCAGTAATTCTGTGTGATAACAGGAATTTACAACTTCTCATATCTTGTCTAATTTAACTTTAGAAATAAAAAACCTTAAATGACACCACAAGAAGCTCACAGTTCTGCAAAAATTAAAGTCAGTATGAAATTTTACTAATAGACCAAATAATTTACACAGATTTACATAAATACAGAGATATTAAAATATTAAATCAAAGCTAATTAACAGAGGATAGAATTTTACATGATAACATTTTAACTCTAGTCACACTTTCGCAACTACTTTCAGTGGCATGAGATTATATAAATAATACATATACCTGTATATCCATAATATATATATATAAAGATATATATATCTATCTCTCCATCCTTCTTTTTTTCTTCAAAAATAGGGCAATTTTATAACTGCAATGAGATGTGACAAGCAGTACACTTCTGGGGAATTATTGCATGCCTTGAGTGCATAAGGCAGAAGGAAGAGTATCTGACTTCAGACACTAAAGAAGTGGAATCATCAACCAGAAATGCACTGGAGTGATTTGGAACATCTTATTGCTTTTATAAAACTCGAAATTATACACTGTTGGTTTGGGATGGGGGGGAGAGGGGAGGGCAGGGGCTGTTTAAAGGCACAAAATAAAGGGGAAAGTAATACTTCTCTATTTAGTGGAGATCAACGATCAGGAAGCTCAATTACTGCTCACTGAACACTCCTCTTTGTCCTAAGTCTATTCCCTGCGGTGCAATACTGTGCCGTAGTTGCATAAGGAGGTTAAACACAAAAGTTCATGCATCCTTTATTAGGGGAAACAAAACAAAGCCAATTTCCTTGCCCAGCAACAGCGAAGTACCCATTGTCATCCGATCACACCGGCCGGCAGCGAGAGCCAGCCGTGGCTCCCGTCGAGCGGCGATGTGCAAACACTCCTCGCCCAGTCGCACACACGGCAGCTCGCCACACTAACCTCAGCGGGTGGAGCGGCTCCTTGGGCTCCCTGCTACAGCTCCTGCCTTAAACGCTGGAGGCACGGATCCAAACTTAACCGCAATTTCCCATCAGACCAGGAAAGATCAGGAAGCGATAAAACTGGGTAACAAAGTACTACCCTGAAATCTCTGCATTTTTGGGGTATTAGAGGACTATGGAGGACTTCTGCCACTCTGCCAGTTTTAAATTGGTTAATGACATTCATTCACAGATTACGGACCCAGACCTCCGGGTCTATGTGTCCGGGATTTTTCTAGTCAGCCAGCCTGGGAGATAGAGCATGTCATAGAACAAATACGAAGAATACAGAATATTAAAAACTGTGGACTATTACTATATCCTCAAATCACTTTAAACGATGAAACAGAGAGAAAAAAAACCCCAAAGACTAAATCCCTCGGGATCACTTTTTCTTTGCTGTAATTTTTAGATGTTAGTATGCACAGTAGAGGGCTGCCTCTGCTACGATACCACACTAGATGTCTCAAAGTTTGGATACGGCACGCTGTTAAGGCACCTTCCAGTAATGGTCATTGATTTAATCACTAAGCAAAGACGCAAAACGACACTGCGTCCTCCAACACACACAGCACCAGCAGCCACTCACACCCGCCATCCAGAGACAACAAAACTCTCGGTGCTTGCTAGGGATAAACTACACCACTTCTAAGCAGCCACTTCCAAAATAAATATCTGCCAGGGTTTAAGGGTGGACGTTTTGCACAACTGTATTGTTTGTTTCCAAAGAGAGGAAACAGGAGAAAATGAAGTGTTGTCTGTCCCTAATTGTCTACAAGATTAGGAAGGTTGAAAACACATACAGCCTAAAAAAGTAGAAGCAAGATCTGTACTGCTGCAGGATTCCTTGATGGGAGACAAAGCTGTAAACGCAGGCGTTCAGTGCAGGGTGCCTGGTGCAGAACTGGATTGTTTCAGGACCAACAGGAGGTACAAAGACAACCTCCCCTGGGAGAGGACAGGAAGTTACTGCACATTACCTCTCCCTTCCACACAGAATGGCACTGGGTTTGGGTTTCACAGTTCATGGCATGGGGAAGGGGGGCTTTTCAAGATGAAGGGAGCTGATGGGAGAAGAGACCTCAGGCACCACTCTATGCAGACAGCTGACTCCATCCCTCAGATAGTGGGTCACTCAGTGCTGCAGCTGGGGGCACAGGGCTGTGGGGTCGGAGGGTGCCTGCAGTTAAGCCCAACTAGGGATGGCCATTTCTACACAAAGCAATATCCAGTCCTGGAAAGGAGTGAGAGGGGTGGGACAGGGGCACAGATCCCAGCACAAAAGGAGAGACCACAGTGTACCACCAGTCTGCTCCGAGATGACAGAAGGGTCCCAAGGCACCCACCAGACCTGCCTCTCCCCCCCACACCACTCACCCACACCCCAACCCACACCATGTAACAATGACACAGGGTGCAGTGGGAATCCCAAGAGCAGGAACATCCCTGTCCTTGGGATAATAATGTCCAGGGAAAAGGGACCCCCTACCCCTGACCCTCTCCTGCAGGTGGATGACTTGATATTTAGTAGCTGTGTGCAGCCTCTTCTCCAGCAAAAAGATGCACCCTTTTCCTCACACAAGTCAACGAGAAACGCAGTGTGATCTGTCATGCGCTTGGATCATGGGCTTGTTCGTTCATTTGAATTAGCAATGTTTTCTTCTTCTTCGGGGACTAGAATAACCACTCAGGTATTTACAAACATCAATCAGTGCCTTCGCGAGGTCTCCCCCAAACCATCATGACAAAATCACCGTCTGCAGGAGCCCCGTGCCAGCTGTGTCCAAACAAGCCTGTGCTTGCTGAGAGCTGGGGGCTGCCGAGGGAGAGGAGCGCTGGATCTCTGAGTCCTGGGGGGGTCTTCCCAGTCGGCTGTCTCTTCCTTGGGGTGCCTCTCCCTGCACCACTGTCCCAGGGTGCTGGCTGCTGCTATTGCTGCTGCGGGCACAGTGGTCCCGTTCATACTCCTCCTGAGCCTTTTGCATTTTCCGCTTCTTCATCTTCCTCTTGTGGATGTGGAAGGTGGTGAGGGAGAGGAGGATTAGGCAGAAGATGAGGGTGACCAGGACAATTAAAACCAGGGTGGATGAGAAGGACTGAAAGAGCTGACCCACTTGCGTGATGCAGGTGCTGCTGGTATTTAAGGTGGCAGATGTCCTGTTCAGAAGACAAGGCGGCAGGGACAGCCTCAACTCTTTGGAGAGCTTGGCACTCATTGAGGAGGCTACGGAAGATGAGGATCTTCCTCCCCTCTCTGAAGACGTCTAAATTTCAGTCGGTGTCGGGCTGCTGGCGAGCGCTTGCTGGAAATGCCCGGGATGCTGCCGGCTCAGCCTCCCGCTGGCTCTGAAGTACCCGAGCAGCCTGCAAAGGGAGCCGGACACATCAGCGCCCCAAGGCACCCCCCCTGCGCAGCTCCCCCCCCCCCAAACCCGGCTGCGGCAGCCTCCGCCCTGCGCCCCGCCACGGCCCCGCTCCGAGCGGCCCCGGCTCCCTGCCGGGGGGAGGCGGAAGGGTGCCGGGACGGGGCACCGCGCCGCCACTCCGACTTCGCGAATTCCTCGGCACCCCGGGCAGCACTGCCCGGCCGCTCCCCCAACTAGTTGCCGCGGGAGAGGAAGCG
>VXBT01013918.1:74871-241679 GCA_013400235.1 Oriolus oriolus
CGCGCCCCGGTCCCGCGGCAATCCAACCCCCAGCGCTCCTGCCCACCTCCGCCCCCACGCTCCGTGAGAGCGGCCCGTAGCCCCTTCCCCAAAACACCCGGCCGTACCGCCATAGCCACCGACTGCAGCCAGCCCCTTCGCCCGTGGCCCCAGCCACGCAGACGCGCCGTGGCCAGAGCGCCCGCACCGAGCCACCCCCGGCGCCTTCACCCCGCGGCTGCCGTGTGCACCCAGCCGCAAGCCACGTTCGCACCGTACCGCACCCGGGTGCCGAGCTCCTGCCGGTACCGAAACGCCGACCCTCGGCGCAGCCAGCGCACCCGTCCTTGCCCGGGGAGGCTGGTGTGAATCTGTGGGAGCGAAGCAATGCCAGGGACTCTTGGTGGGAATATGTGTGAAAACTTGCCTTACCGAGGCTAAGTGCATCGCAGGCGTTTTCTTCAAGAACAAACAGGTATGAGCTGCCCACTAACGCACTTAAGCTAAAAATCAGATGATTTCTAAACATAAGAAAATCTGTTATTTGACGAGTACTTTCAGAAGAGCTAACAAGGCAGAAATAACAATTACCATTAGGATGGAGCTCTTCACATTTCCAAAAGGAGCAAACTGATGTAGTAGTGTCTGGCAACATGGGACAAGATCCGATGGCCAGGAGGTTCAGTCGGTCCCATGTTGTGTGCTCTAGACTAACCCCATGTGCTGGAAGGAGAGTTGCTATAAAGCTCTGATGTAAGTAACAGGACTTTGAGGAAAAATAGAAAGTATCCTTCCTTTCTAGCGGCTAAAAAGCCTAAAGGAAAATCTGTACAGGATGAGCTGTGACGTGAGTTGGAAAAATCTTCAGTCAAGAACAAAGATCTGTTAGATCTGCTGACCCTGACAGCCGAGAACCTTTCACAGAGGTAGATAGGAGCTGGCAAGCTGAGCATTTAAGCACTTTGTTGTTTCAAGGCAGATTTCTTCTGTACTGTCTTTGTCTCTGATGAATAAATACACCACAGCTTGTGAAATTTGGCCAGACGCTATGAACTCTGTGATTGTTCTGAGAAAGATTTACACTGCAGGGGATGAACTACATTCAAGATGGTTGGGATAGTCCCAATCGTTTTCAAAAGGGACTCCAACTTAATGGTTCCTCTAAAACCGGAGGAATAGGGGTTCCCATTACTCCTTCCCTTCCCAAGAACAATACAGCCTGATGCTGGAGAGTGCTGCACAGAGAGGAAAAAAATTCAGTCCAGTACTGAGAAACAAGCCCTTGCCCATTCGTCTGCCCACTGCTCCTCTCACTCAGGTGCACACCTGGTGTCATTGCCTGAAACACACCTCCCCATGGAGTGGTGTTGGACTCGGTGGCTGTTAAAAGTCCCTTCCAATCCAAATTATTGTATGATTCTATGATTCTCAGCCCAGCATTTCTTGTGCGCATGTCCAACCCCTCTCACACACACACATCTCCATAGCCTCACTGGCATTCTGCCTGCACTTTTTTTTCTTCCTCCATACCTTCCTCCAACATGCACATCTGAGGTCTGCATTAATCAGTGCTCTATACTCGCTGCCTTAGGGGAGAAAACAACCACCACAGCCTGAAACAGCACATCAATCCTCAGGCCATTCCCTCTTTCCTCCCACTATTCTCTACAAAGCAGCAGCTGAATGGGCGGCTGCATAACAGGGTGACGGGCATGGGGACCACTCATCGTGGCCTGTGCCACTAGATAACGCTTCTGATCCCACACAGAAACAACCAAGGTGTAACCCAGCTGTTCTCCCTGACCAGGCTCCACTGAGTCCTTTAGCCTAAACTGAAAGTGGGAAAAGGATACCATTTAATCCCAAAAGCGTGTGTGAGTTTGTGAAGTTGCAGCAGTTGATCTGAGACTGCCGTTCAGAAGTTACCAGATTATTAGAAATAATTTATTTCAAAAACCCAAACAACACCATAAGAATGGCCTTTTGCACAGAAAACAGTATTAAGAGATATAATATAGCTATGAAGGTACCTTAGAATGAATGTTAACCCTGTTTATGGCAGAAATAACCAAGTTGTGGATTGAATAAAGTTCAAAACCAAAGAATTTACTGACTCAATATGTTTTTATTGCAAAAGTGAATAGCTAGGAGTACTTATTTATTGCACTAGAATGTACGGCTATGTATTTGTGTTTTACTTGTTGGGAGAAGCAACACAAAGCTACTTAAATTACCTTGAATAAATTTTAAATCCTTTTTGTATTAATTTTACCTGTTGTCCTTTGCCATCAGTTACTCACATTATACCTTGCTTTTAGGATTAGAAAACAGTGAAAATGTGTCTTGTGTATTAGTATGATAATTATTCCAAGTATAAGGTTCTTCCTAAACCACAGAGAATGAAAGATGGGTTCAGGGAGTGGATAATGGTAGAGACCTCAGCAAATGTTTAACTCCTTCCCTACTGTCACAGCCTCTTCTCTGTGTGTTCATGTACAATTTTGCAATATTTCTGCTTTAGCTAAAATAAACGATAAGCAGAGGTTGTTCTTGCTCTTTCTGGCAACTAATTTTACAATGTTTAATGAAAGAGTCAGAAGAGAAGCATTGTGAACTAAAAGGGAAGTAAGTCTGCTATGATTACACGTACATTGGCATTCTGGTTCATACTGGCTGCCAGCCAACCAGATGGATTCAAATACCCATGATCAGAATACAGGGAGTTTCGGAAATCAGGGGGAAAAAATCTGTGTTGTTATTGTGCATTATTCCTTTGCTCTGATTAACTGTTACAATTATATTTGACTATAAAAATAAAAAAATAAATAATGTGGTCATGAAAAACCCTTCCTTTGTCTGGCATGAAAATAAAGGACACAATATCTTCAAGAGTGCTCTCTTTCAATAATAAATTGGTCATTAGTTATAGTGAATTCAAACATGCTATACAAACAGTATGACATTTATGGGGATTATGTTTCTTGCAGGATTGGTCACTGTGTGATAGAGGACATTATATTAAGGGGATAGTTTTTGAATTTTACAACAAGGTTTGTACTCATTAGAACCTTGATAACTCCCAGTTTTCTCTGGATTCACGTTGTTAAGAAACAGACAGCATACATACTTCCAAATCCCACAAATGGACTTTTGTACATGGATTTTTTAGTCTATAATTAGAGAAGTTGTTCTTTCAGATACTAATTCCTCAATCCCTGTATTACAAGGCCCCTTTTTCGCTAAGGCAGTTGCCTAATGAGATAACCTCTGCAAGCAAAAGCTGTTCATGTAAGTGAACGTTTGATGGTTCAGGCCCTTGCCTATTAATGACCCTTCTTGCAAAAAAAATTATTGTCCTACCAGTGTTTAAATTTAGCACTTGATTGCTTATAGAATAATGCATGATCCCTTTTTCACCAAGATTGATGTCATCATTTGCCAGCCAGCCTAAACACTCCATGAATGCCAATAACCCTGGTATTAATCTGCTAACTCCCCATGGGATTAAGGCCATCTGTGTAGAAGTCTTTTAGGACTTCGCATACTCCCACTACAATAGATGAAACCCAGTGATTTAAATATGGTTTAAAAACCTAGTACTGTAGACAGAATGGATTTTAAAACAAAAATAAAATGAATTTTTGTTTCATATGCACTGGTAGGTCAGCTAAGATCCTGCAAAGATACTAGAAGTGTCCCTCAGAGATTCTGAGCTGGAATAGCTTTATTATGGCTGACAATTCTGCTTCCCAGGATTCCCAGCTCAGAAGCAGATATTCTTTTACTTTCTTTCCCCTACACCTTCTGGAAGAAGGTAGTCTGGGTGATAGGGACTGACAATTATTTCAGTTTCAGGAGATTATTCTTTATGAAGCTTAAGGACAATTTTACATATTCATTTTCTATTCTTACTTTTGAAAAATATTCTTTACTTGTTCTGGTAAAGAAGAAACCTCCCACATGGGATGGTGAGAATTTTAAAAAGAAAAAAAAGGATGCATATGATGCTGACTGAGGAAGGTTACTAGGCTTTTGCTGAATTCAACAGGGTGTTAAATGGTACTAGGAGTAGAACGTAGGTCCAGACTATGAAGAAAGAAGTAGACAACCTTGAGCTTGCCTGACCCAGTACACAGATCTTAATTATAACATCAAAATTCTAGAGCTGCATATGCGTACATCTACTAATGCAAAGTGGATCTGGGTAAAATTATTGCAGAGGGAGGAAAGAAGGACAATATTTTAACTGTAACTATACACTAAAAATGCTATTTACTTTATCCATTAGCCAATGCATTCTAGAAAGGTAGGATCAGAGAAATGACCTTCCACATTTAATCTTTCTTCTTCTCTTAATAGTTTACAGAGTTTTCAGGGAATTTGGAGGAGCAGACTTTGATTGTATTTTTAAATAGAGAACATGGCTAGTGGTTGGTGAAACACCAGCTGACAGTACCAGTGAGTATCACCGAGAGAGACAAAAAAAATTTTACTGCTTGGTTAGACTGGAGTGAGGTTTAAGCGTAAAGATCCACAATTTAAATCTGATTTCATGTTAACAGACCCTCGTATGCTTCCCCTAACACAGTCTGAGTGCATTTCAGAGCTAATTCTGCACAACAGTCACTCCAGCTTTTAATATGGAATAAAGCACTTGTTCTGTCAAACTCTGTGGCAGGGTCAGATCCAGCCCTGGAGGACGGTGGGCTCATGCAGCCTCAAGGCTGCATCCCTTTTGTGTGACCCGAGGCACTCTCCCATCTCACCAGTGGGTGATAAGGGGGAAAACCTCCAAGGGAGAGAAAGAAACAACCACACTTTCCATAGGTCATCCCATGGGCCAAGGGCAGAGTAGTCCTCACATATGTTCATGTGATCCACCTGTATATTCACACGAGGTAGAACAGCAACACTGTGAAAGGGACACTTAGGATAACAGTCTGGCAGCTGCTGTCTGCAGGCAGGAGGCTGGTAGAGAAGGGACTTGAATTTGGGTCTTTCAGCTCCAGGCAGCACATGTCTCAGCCTGAGACAGGAGATTTTCTTGTTCATTCCGTGCACATAACAACCCTCCCGCTCCCTGTAATGTCCTGGCTTTGTTCCAGGGAGGAAATCTAAGAAAGCTGGGAAAGTGTAATGGATGACAAAGCCATTTACCTCTAGCTCTACTAGAAGAAATCCATGCTCAGTCAACTCCAGCTCGCTGTGCTGTTCATCAGCAAAGTACATAGCTCAAATTTTGCCCAGGGCCTTTTATAATTTTTTTTTTTTTAATCAACTACTGTGTGATGAAGTTAGCAGCACTCACGCTCTGCTGTTATCTTCTGGGCCCTGAACATCCAAGGGACCTTGGTTTTGTCCCCACTTTTTCCACTATTGCAATAGTGAAAGAAATCCTGATACCAGCTGCTGGAAATGCATTTTTCTTGTATTGTTGAATAGCTGACAGTCTTTGTGGACAGCCTTGTTCTTTTAGTTTGTCTGTCACCCTGCTTGTAGCCAGGATTTTAACCACTTCTCTTACAGAAATTTGAATTAATTTTAGAATTTTTTAAAAAAATAAAATTAATTTTTACTAGCTTTGTAGCACTTCAACTTTTTTTTCTTCTGAGGCTGTTGTTTGGGGTGGAGGTTGAGAATATTAATTTTGAGTTAGAGTATCATCCCAAAACTTCATAAGCACAAAATTTCTTTATGTCCATATTTTCTAAACTAGGACCAGAAATGTGATGGTCTTATTCTGTGAGGTGCTGTGCCCTGTAGTCAAGTCCAACCCAGGATACAAGCACCTGCTCACAGGAAAGGTAAATCTAAGTATGTCATTAATTGCCTGTTGGATTGGATCAAGCACTTTGCAGCAACAGCCCTTCACAGGTGCTTCTTTCCCTCCTTCCCAAAACCCATGTGGTAAACGGAGCTGCCCAAGCTGCAAAGCCAATGGTCTCTTCCATGGCAAGAGCTCTCCATCTTATGAGCTGTATGATCAGCTTTTGAAACAAAAAAGGCTCTGACAGACAACTGTGCTCAAGGTTTTCCCTTCATTATTCCTGGCATTTACCTGATATCATGCAGGATGTGCTTGTGAATAATCCTTTTGTACAAAAATAACATTGTTTCAGAAGTGCTTATTTTACCAGTGATGTCGGCAAGAAAGCAGTAGTTTACTGTGGTTTCATTTTAAACTTGCTTCACCACCGTGTGTGTTAGAGTCTACTGGAGAACCATGTAATCTCTTATTACTTGGCTCTTTGGTTTCCTCTCTGTATCTTTCTGCGAAGTTTTATTACGCTCTTTGCCATGTCATGTCTGAAATTAGACTGAAAACACTTTGGGAAAGCAACTGAATGATCTGATTTTTATCAAGAGATGCTCCAGGAGAACATAAAACTCTCTCCAAAATAAAATAAAACCAACTGCTGCATCTGGAAATAAGGAGAAAATATCAATGCAATAAACACTCAACAAAATTGGCCAGTTTTTTAAAAGCTCTACAGGAACATGTTTGGATGTAGTAATGTCCTTGCATGATAGCAGGAGGCTGATTAGCTGTTTTGTACTCAAAGAAAGTATTGATACCATAACTTTTCCTTGTATGCTTAGGTAAGACTACGCCGAGGAATCCTGTTTCCTACCTCTTCTGACCTTCACACTTCAGGAGTTAAAATTTGGTCTCTAAATCATTGCTATGATACAAGTATTTTTCCTTGCCTTGAGGAGCCCAGGAGTAAAGTTTAGCTAATCTACCTCTCATCACTTTTGTGGGTCACGCTGGAGTAGCATCAGTGTGAAAAGGAAAAGCTTGGAAAGCAAAGGAAAGACTGAGTTTACAGAACAGGGAAAAAATTGGCAAAATTTAACATTTTTATAGAAGAATGAGTTCTGTAGAACTAAGAAGTGCAGGTGGAACACAGGAGGTACTGTGTAGATGTGACAATCATAAAAAGCTATTATTTGGGGAGCAACATATAGCAGTGAGAAGAGAGATTTCAAGAAATTGGAGTTACATAACTGAAAATTATACAACATAAAAATATCATTTGTCATTTCAATCACAGGCCTATACAGACATAGTGCTACTTGTGGTTTCAGCTGCTCTTGTTAGAGAAATATGTCATAATTCTTATAAGAATACACATTTAAAAATTCTATAAACTGTGATAGCGTGAAAAAACAGAGAAATGTTATCGTATTTCTCAGATAGATAGACAGGTATCATCTGCCACTTTCAATCCTATTTCTGTCATATTTACTCCACAAGTCTGAGAAAGAGTTGGACATTTACCACGAAATGTGTGTTAAAGTAGGGCATAAACTCTCAGGAACAGGTACTAGGAGAACAGGATGTCTTCCTAATGAGGGGAAATGTAGAAACACAGCTGAGATAGGATAGGAAGCTGTATTACGTGAAGTCTTTTAGGAAAAGAGTAATGGGGGAAGAGAAGGGAAGGGAAGGCAAGGCAAGGCAAGGCAAGGGATACACTGTAACTTGTCTAATGAAGTGATTGGGAGACCTGGAGGTCTGGTTTATGAGCACGTGAATAGGTCATTAGAGAAGAATGAGTTAAAGAGCAGAGTGTAAAATGCCGACATGGCACAGAACAAATGATGAGAATTGTAACCTTGTTAGTACAGAAAACTATGAAACAAATTGCACAGCTAGGTTTTCTTCTCCACAGTTGTCAGATGTATAAAGACTGTGTACATGACTGCTGCATCCACAAAACATAGCATTCCAAACAAGAAAGAGACCTTGTTTGTTAAAACCAACAAGCATTTTTTGTTTTATGGTTGGGGCAAGTAGAAGGGAGCAAAGTGGGCTTTGTACTTTTATTTGAGGGTTCTATTTCCTTGGAAAGATAGACCTTTAAGGCAGTATGGATTTCTAAAATAATTCACCAAGAACCAAGTTTTGCACCTGTAGGCATGCAGACCACTGACAGAGGACAAAGCTTTTACAGTGTAGTTAAAGGAATGACAAAGATATCCTGAAACTTGTTATTTAGAGAAGGATAATGAACAATGAAGAAAAAAGGTGATCCACTATTTCTAAACAATTGTGTTGTAATATTGAGTGTCTTACAGTTCTTTTATGGGAGGACCATGCTTTCACTTCTCAGGGTATCTTCAGTTTCTCACAGAACTGCACCTTGTAGTCTTCTGAATAAGCCCTCATGACAATGTTTATTTTTTATTCTATTTCTTACAACATTTGATGACAGAGAAACAAAGGAGTGGGATGCTGCCAGTGAGATGTTTTGAAGCTAAGCTACTTAGGTTTGAGCCAATGGTTAGATTGTCTTTCCAGATTAAAACAGTCCTGGAAAAGGAGAAAATGAGGTTAACCATCTAGTTTCAACTGAACACATTTGTGTATTTCATACCAACTAAAATTTGTTCTGATTAAAAAAAAATAGACAAGTGGGTTTAACTTAATTTAGTAATTGCATATGGTATTTTCATGTTAAAGGAAAAGACTAATTAATAACAACTGTCATTTAAAACCCTGCTTTACAAAAGTACATTTCTCCATAGATTTCCATCATGGTTTTTACTATGACTAGATTAGGACACAACATCAATACCTAAATACTTCATTGCTTGATAGACTAAGCTTCATTTGAGCTGTTCCAGTTTATTATGCAAATTGTATAATATTAAAATTTATTGATACATATTTATTTGGAAGATGATAGCATCTCTTATTAGCTACTTATACTGAGACCAACAACTGAAAAATATCAGCATGAAAAACAAAAATCTTGCAAATCAAAAGAATCATGCATATTTGCTGAGATCTTACACTGAACAAAATCACTTCAACTCACAAATAACAATCATGTTAGTGAGTAATTAAAGCAAGGGGCAAAGTCAGGACTACAATATTCTATTCCCAATTCAGCTACTGACTCACAGTGTGATTTTGCTCATTTACCACCTATAAAATGGAAGATGTGATAATGGTAATGACAGGGATAATAATGCCTACATAAAAGAAGTGCTACGAGTCTTAATGTTTGAAAAGAGCTTTGAGATAGGGCTGCTATATAAACACAGATTATAATTAACAAGGGACTGCAAGCTTGCACAATTTGTGCATTCTTTGGGCTTTTAGAAGTAAAGATAGGTGAACTCTGTATATCTGAGATACCACGAGTCCTCTGTTGTAAGAGCTTATTTGGGAAATTATGTTTCACAGCTGCCATTACACTGTATTGGAGCCAGGATTTTAAGAGGACCTAACTATTCGCCAGTCATTAACACAAGAAACTTTAAAGGCAGTTCAGAATAATCTCATCACTGTGACTGCTGGCTACAGCTTGTCTTGTTGTATTCTCTTCTTTGTAGATATGTGTAACAATGCATTTATATGAAAGACAGGAGAACATGAGCGCATGAACCCGGAGAGGAGGCTCTGTGCCTTAGTGAATGCTGAGTGCCTGAGGCATCGGTGAGCTTGGAGATTTTCTTATACTGTAAATCCACACGACAAAGTCTCTGAAAATGGTCAAACACAACCCCAACAATCATTTTCCTGACCAGTTCAGACATCTGCTCTGGGCACAATGATAGTCTTCTATTGTTGAGAGCCTTTGAAAATAATGGTTGTATTAGAACAGAAACCTCGTAAAAATATGGACAAGATACTTTGGAAAGGTGAACTCTCCCTTGCTGAAAGGCAAATCAAGCAGTAGGTTTGGAAAGATAATATACGCAACAAAAGTTAGAATAATAATGAGAAGCAAATGTATGGATTATAGGACTTTGTAGACCACAGCACACTACCACTCTAAAACAAATCAAAGGCATCTGCAAAGGTACCTTGGTCTCTTTTTCTTATATAATCAATTAGATGTTTTTAACAAACTAAATCAGCTAAAAAAAAGAACAGTCTGTAAGTAATCTTTGTGTGCAAACAAATGATTAGTGCAGAAGAGAAGCAAAAACATCTTTTAATAGCTTGTTTTGTAGGAAAAAATTGTACAGGACTAGATTTGTGTAAGGCTGGCAGACTACAGGAACATGAAGTGATACTAAAGGGGTATTTTAAAGTATACATTTTTCTGAAAGATATTCCAGTGCATGACATTACAAATCCATTTCCAATTCCCCCCAAAACATGCAAATCTCTCAGACTGTCATGAAATGGAAAATGTACTAAGTAAAGTCTGTAAGAAAATGGTTTGATTCTTCTCAGCTGTTTTATTATCATTAATTAGGCTACAATGTTAGAAGTCTTCACTAAGTTAATGTCATGATGCTGAGACATTAAAGAGGGATCACACTTTACAAGAGCACAGTTTGATTAAAGAACCAGCAAGGTAAAGCGATTTAGCTAAAGCCACAGAAAGGGTCAGTGGCAGAAGAAGAGCAGTCCCTGGCTTGTGGCATTGGTGACGTGCATATGGAGCATAAAGACAATGCTTCCAGCATAAGCTGGTAGGCCATTGCAAACCTACTGGAGCTTATAAAGCTGTAAATACCTTGCATCCAATCTAGCTGCCCTGCCATGTTAGCTTTCATTGCCCCACTTACCTCTGTTTAGCCAGGTCCGTGGAGCAGCATCCTCCTTATTTCATATCTCCATTTTGTTATTTAGTATGCCAGAGTTGGAGAACAGTTAGCTGGTGACTGGAATAACCACAGGGTTCTGAGAAGAGTTACAGGGAAGAAAGAACAGGATGGGCACCAAGCATGTCACTTAGTGTTGCAAGATTTCTCACTGCTGAAAGAGTTAATTTTGTGACAAAAAGTCCAAAAAACTCTCACATTTCTGGGGAAGAGAAAAAACAGAATGCTGAGCTTTACTCTTAAAAAAAAAAAAAAGAATAAATCCAAACGCTATTGGGCAATGATCATGTGTCACTGAGTAAGAAAGACTGAGAGGAAATGCATTTCATGAAAAATTCTGTTCTGTAGCTGCCTTATAGTCTTTCCTGAACATCTACATGAAATGCTCAGCACCATTCTCAGCAACAGCCTAGATAGTGCATGTGTGAGCGTTGTTCTTCTGTTCTTAATTGAGCAGAAAGTATGGTGTGTCTCTGATTTGTTAGTTAGTCTGATTTGACATTACTGGGGAGTAGGATCTTGGGATAGATTTATGAGGACAGCAAGTGGGATAAACCCAGATAGAACTGACATAAAACATGAAATGTAAAACACGAAACTTCTGTGGATGGAAAAGAGCCATTTATGCTGTTGTACTAAACACAGTGTTTGCCAGGATTTTTGCCTGTGAAACACTGAGGACTATGGGAACACATGAAGACCCCGAGTCCACAGTGATAAGAGCAACAGTTCCCTTATTTGTACCCATGATAAGGTTCACATCATTTGCTCCTCAGAACCCCTTTGCCACTTTTGGTTTTTTACATTAAAATATCTTTGACAGGCATTGCTTGCAATAAGAAGGAAATTGTTTCTTTGCTTCCAGAGATGATCCAAAACCACAAAGAAGAGTTGCAATGAAGGCTTTAGAGACTGTGGAAACAACCTTGTCTAATGGTTGTTTTGTGTTGTATTGATCCTGGCACTGCTCTTTTCAGCTCAGAAAATGGTAGATTTCCTATTTTTCAGCCTCATTTTGTCACGACCCTCCTGAGGAAAGCTGAGTAGGAGGCACAGAAGTGTGAGTGTCAATGGAGAGTGTTCATTTGTGAGGGTGGCTGGGCAGCATCCAAATGAGTATAGTCAATATTTTATGAAAAAAAGCCTTACAGAAGATTCACTGCCTCTTCTTTCTCTCCAGGCTGGTGCTCTCCTTTTGCCTTATCACAGCTCAGTCATTAATACTCGTCTTGCTTCAAGCTTCATTCACTTTCTTCATATTCATTTTGCTTCAAGCTTCATTCACATTCTTCCGAGCATCCTCAGCAGGCAGCTGGTCTGACTTCTTCCATCCTCTTTTTCAGTGTCACTGCTGAGTCTCCCTGGGAGTTTCCAAGCCCTGTGTCCGATCCTGAGTCCCTGTAATGGGAATGGGAGAGCTTTGTAGGCTGGATGTGTCGTGTGTCCATCGCTGGATCTCACACACGCTTCAGTGGTAATCTCTCCGTTCTGAAAATTTTGTATCTGAAGCCTAAGATACCCTTCAGATTTGAGCTGGAGAGGAATAAGGTCTGTGATTTCAAGACAGTGGAGTCAGGATGTGGGGAACACAATTCCTGTAAATGGCATATATGCACTCAAGAGAATTTCTACAGCTGAATAATGCATACATAGTATTTTATATATGGTTTGGTGTAGGTGAAAGATGTCCTAAAGTTCAAGAAGCAGCATTGAAAGCACTGGCTGCACAATTTCAGATTCCCATGGTGGCTGGCTGAAATACGTTCTTAGCTTCTTGTCGGGTATCAGTGCCAGCTGCCAGGGGGGCTGCTGAGCCTCCAGTGCTGTTCTTGCACTTTTAATTGCCATTGCCACCACAGAAAAGCTATTTGGCATATTACTGCATAAGTGACTAAGGACTCTAAGAATGTTCACACATTTATTCTTCAAATCTAGCAACTTTCTTAATTGTGTGAAAACTAAGGTGTTTCTCCTATATTTAGCTCTTTGCAATGTATCCTGGTGATCTGTTCTGGCCTGGGCTTTCTTCCCTCAGTGACCCCCTCTGGCTTCTGAGTCATTGCCCTGCAACAATGTCAAGATTTCAAATGAGCAAATGAACATAGTTCACACCACTGTATTCTGGTTTCTGCAGTCTTTGGTTTGCGCTGCCTGCTCATCCCTCATATCCTATGCATAAGGCAGATTTCTCAGCATCTTCGGCTTACTTCCTTTACGGATGGTGTTTTTCAGGTTGTCAGTTCCACATCGTCTTCAAATCTGCACATCTTGTTCTACATTTCCTTCTGTAAGATAACCGCTACCTCCTATATATAGCAGCAACAGAACAGGCTCAACATATTGCCACTTGTCACTCTTATCCCACTGTCTCTCTCCAGCCCTCTGTCCCATTTGCCATCTCTGGTTTCTGTTAGCAAACCAACTGAGCATTTCATCACCAGTGTTCATTTGTTAACCTTACAGATTACTCTCTCAGTGGTCACTGGAAGCTATCCAGAAGTCCTTGTGAAGGATGCCCACACATTCACCCTGTTCCATTCTCATTTTCTTTACTTGGGCAAGATGAGCCAATGTGGCTGAGTTTGAACTTCCGTTTTTCTGCCTGTCCTGAGAGTCTCTAACTAAATTGTGTCTGTCCAAGTGTTTGATATTTGCCCCTCACCAGCTTTGCTGAGTCTTTGAACAAAAGCCAGAAAAAGGTTCTGTAGTTATCACTCCTTTTGATTTTTTTTTATTTTTTTTTTTTTTTTACATTTTAGACGCCAAAGTAGAGATCTGTTCTCCAAATGCAATAGGCTCAATCTTCACCTGGCATCAGATCAATAGAGCTGCACAGTTTTTAGCCCAGTATAAGTTTTCTGTGTCTTCGGCTTCTAGTTCACCTATCGCTGCATATGAGATCTGTGAACAGTTCATGTCACTTTAACAGGTACCACTTGTCGCTGAGCATACACATGCTCATTGCTGAGCTGAAATCCAACATGCACCAGCTTTGGTTCCATGAAGGTGGTTTAAGTTAACACATTTTTTCTCTTACAGCCAAGAAGGGCTAAGACCATGCACCCACACACTTAGGAAGCCTCAGCATATGAATGGTAATTTATTAAGTGGCAGGACCCAATCACTTTCAGTTAGTGCCTATATTCTATAAGCAAACTACTCTGTCTCTTCTACTTCTACTGGGAAATTTAAGGTCTGTACCAAAGTGCCCTCTTGGAGTTTTGTTTGACTCTGCTGTGTTTCTAATCCTTCAGTCTTCATAGATTTTTACCACCACGGGTATCTTGAAGCACACATAGCAGACAGCATGAATCTTCTGTTCTGCTTTGATTTAAATATACTCTTCTCATACCACTTTCTTAGTAAAACCTTTTGCCTTTGGGTACTGGAAGATACAAATGAACACCTCTCTGAAGTGTCAGAGTCTGTGCTTGACTCTGATGCCGAGGTGACAGGAACAGGACAGGTTTGTTTCCTTTTCTGTCTGCAAATGTCAAAGATTCCATAGGCGATTGCCTATAATGGAATTACAGAATACGTTCACTGTGTGTCGATAAACACACATTTACTTAGATTACACGTTTTTTCTTGTTGCGGGTGAGCACTTACTTTCTCCCAGTAAGAGAGAACAGGATAGCACAGGAGCCCTCCTTCTCAGCACCTGCTCCCCCAGCAAGTCTGGAGGAAACTGCTTAGGAAACATTTCGAGTGAACACATTTTGGATGCCCACAGAATATACTGGAAACAGGATCTTCTTCATGATGAAAAGGCAAGTCAGACCATACCCCGTGGCAGAGTGAGGCAGGAGGACACGGTTTTTTGGCCTCTCCAAGTCCGACCTTGCTGGAGACAAACTTGGTTTCAGGCCTCTCAGTGTGAGACCTGTCCACTCAGAGCAGAGCCTGAGCACCACCTCCAGATACACCAGAAGGACAAATGGTTGAACAAGCACCAGCTCTGCTCAGATCTGCATTTCCAGCAAGCTTGAGCTGCAGACCATTTACTGTATACCCTGCTACAGGACTTCCCCCTTCCTTGTTCTGGGGTTAATGTTAACTCACCTGGTAACACTCTGGTCCATGTTCTGATAGTAATTTTACCTGAAATCTTTTGTCCTTGTTCTAGTCACTAGCCTCCACTAGATTTCAGTGGTTTGATGGGATTTATTAAGAAATACAGTCATGTCAGGAGACCATGTTACCTGATTTTTCGTAAAGAATTTTTGGAATCTTCTTCTACGCATGAACATATGTGATCTCAGTTATCTACATTTAAAGCAACTTCTAGAGGCTCTGTATTGTGGAGCCTGAAATATTTTTACAACTTTTGTTTATAATACTTATAATACAACTTCTGTTTATAATACCATTTCTGAATATAATTTGGAAGTTATTTCCAAATGTTCATTTTATAATCTGCTGTTATACACTCATCTTAAAACATATCCTGTTTTATGCACTGCTGTTTATAACCTCTCTGGAAGCTGAAACTTCAATATATTGGCTGACCAAAATGCATTTCTTCCTGATGATAAGATACGTATTGTTTTATGATGCCAGGATTACTGACATCTGTTGGGCTTTAAGCAACTTAGCAAGATCAAAGGAAGAATCAGATTCTTATTTGCACAACAAGTATAGCCAAGGCTATAACTGTTAATGCCAACCACATTAGTAGGGGAGATGTTAAATGTCATGTCTTAAAACAATCTAGCTTTCAGAGATTAGAATGGTATCAAAAGTGTGGGCCATATAATCTGCCCACGGCCTAGTTCATAATGCTGATATCTGAATCACATCTTCCCATCTTTTGTTAGGATCCAGCTACCTCTTTGGAGAAAACAATACGTGCAAAAACACAGAAGCAATGCGAGCAACTTCTGCTCTTGTTGGATTTGGCCCTGTACTCTGCAGTGCGATCCACTTAGCTGGATGTTCGCTAAGTGGACAAATATGGGCCAGAAAAAACTCCCAAGCAGACTGAGGTAGGGTCTGTGCATGACTCTCTACTTCTGCCTGTGAGATTATTTTGCAAGGGTGTCTGTGGATAATATGCCCTACGGTAGCAAAGAAAGTTTATTTCTGGTTTGGGAGGAGCCCTTTGAACTGCCAATTGATAATGCAAAGAAAATGTTATAGACAGTTAGTTAACTTCCTCCAACCTTTGTTTCAACACAGAGGAACATATCTGTGTTTCATCAGCCAAAAATTACACACCCTGAACTCAGATTCTGCTTTGAACTTCCTTTGATCATACACTTCCCAGGAAAAAGGAACTTGCTTTCATTTAGAGTTTGACTGCAGAACAAGGAAACAGACACAATGAACAGGAGGTGGACAACACATTGTATTGATTCTAATTAATAAGCAGTTCAGTTCAGATAAATATATATATATATAGGTGTAAGTGGAAATAAACATTAATCATTTGAAAGACCATGGACATGGAAGAGGGATATTTTCTAATATTTTTGAAATCCAAGGTTCTACTCTTCCTTGGTTCACAGTCAGTGGTATATTGAGAGAATATTATTGCAGTGGGTTCTTTCATTAGTTATATACCTCATCTTTCCAGCGTGAGGGTACAACTGAGCAAGATGCAAATTCACTTGTGGGAGATCAAACTTTATAATGTAAAGTAAAGCCATCCCCTTCTCCATCCTAGATGAAGCCACTGTTAAATGTGGCTTCCCAGCCTGGAATTGTCAGTGAGCTTAGCAGTGGCTAACTGCATTTTTTGCTGTTACAGTTCTTATTTTGTGGAACACTAGAAAGAAAACATAGTTTAGGAATACGGCAATGTTTTCCTGATTGGATGGTGAGGTAAATGAGAAGCCACAATTCAGAGAACGTCTGCCATGTCTAGAACCCAAATCAAAACACAACATATTCACAGACACAGAACCCCAGCAAAACCCTTGTCCTTTCCCAGCTGCAGCTTGCACAGCTGTGGACACCAGTGCAAAGCTCTGCTCAGCACCGTGGAGCAAGAACAGCAACAAATAGATGTCAAAGTTACTTATGCTGCAAGTCAGTGAATTAGCTAAAAAACTAATTTTTTAATTAAAAGTTTTAATTTTTTAGTTACAAGTTTTTCAAAGTAAACCTTGATTTTTCAGATGAGTACACAGAAGAGTCCATAAGATCTCACACTAGGATTATAAGATATGTAGCTCTGGATGAACTTGCTCTCCAGGCCTTCCAATATTTATTTCTCTTAGGAGAGGAGAAAGGTGTACTTCTTAATGCACTGAAGTTCAAACCAGCCAAGGGAGTCAACTGTGCCTCTTAGATAACTTCACCTCCCTATCTCAAGGCAACCAAACTTTACTTTCTTAAATGTCTGGCTAATATCTTACACCAGAAATGAGGTTGTGTTTGCTGATGTTTGGTAGTAGCCAAATGCACAGGACAGCAGAGGAACTGAAAGGTCAGTAGTATTGCCCTTGTGGAAATAAAATTCTAAGTACTTTCAGAAGCATTGCTTAATGTACCTTTCAAATTTGGACATGGCTGCAGAATAACTCAGGAAGAAATTAATGGGCCAAATCTAGCAGTGTTTAAGCCAAGTATATCCTGATCATCTTCTGGCACATAGGCATAAGATAGTCACACTCTGGTAGCACATCCTTTAATACTTCCTGACAAAAATCAACTGGCCATGAGAAATGGAAACAAAAAAAACTAAGAAAACAAACATATGATACAACTTATTCTTCCTAGATTCTATGAAAGCTACTATAACATTCACCATAAATTATCTTACAAAGTGTTGAGATTTAGAAGCAGCAATGATGGCCACATTCCGCCACATCTCCTGCACCATCAAGTGGTTAGAATCACACACCACAGGTGTGTGGAGGTGCTAAGAGCGGAAAGGAGACAGCTATGTCTTTGTCCTCCTTCTGCCAATGCCGAACACAAAAGCAGATATGGCACTGTCTCCGCATTCATAAAAGAATGAAGAAAATTCTTACTAATTACAGTGATTTTCATTTAGCTTCTAACCCTGGAAAAAGACAAAAACAATAGAAAAGGTCTTCTTAAGAAATAGTTACTTCATTTGCAGAGAATAATGGAATGATGAGCAATAAGAGGGAGGATTTATAAAGAGTAGATCTTGCCTGACAAAGATAATACTTTTTTATGGAATTACCAAATTAATGGATGAGTGGAACGGAATAAATGTAATACTTTTGGATTTAAGCCATTTTTTTTAACAATTGGTCTTATCATCCTCTGCCTCAAAGCCAGGCAGCTACACTGACATGAAACTGGAGAGCACAAGAATGGAAGATTGCCTCCTATGTTTCCCAAAATTATCCTTACAAAGCTTGACTGAACCTGCTTGTGCAAAAAAATATCTCATTTGGTCTGAAGTCTGGAATGAAGGACTAAAACAAGGCTAATAGACAAAGAGAAGAACACCATTTTATAGGGAGGACAGGAAAATATTTAAGGATCAGTCTTTGGTTTTGCCTTTTTTAATACTTCCAGCAATCACAGAATTACAGAATAATCTGAGTTGGAATGAGCTAGAAAGAGGAGTAAACAACATACTAATGAAATTCATAGGTGATATACTAAATTGAGAAGAGACAAGAAAAACAAAGACATGGGACAGAGGAACTGGAGTAATTACTAA
The DNA here is from genome assembly GCA_013400235.1 of Oriolus oriolus. NCBI lineage: Eukaryota > Metazoa > Chordata > Aves > Passeriformes > Corvidae > Oriolus > Oriolus oriolus. The sequence continues at coordinate 93,065 of VXBT01013918.1, forward strand.
CACAGGCCAAAAGTAACAGAACAAGAATCACCTTGGAAAAATACCGTAAAGGACAAGAACTAGAGAAGGGAAAATTAGCTTGGAAGATGATTTCTATTAGAGGAAGGTTCTTTGATGACTGAAATGTTGTAAGGACTAAGAGGATAAAACCCAGCAAGTCACATTCAAGTGTCTAAGAAATATGGTGGTAGAAAAGGTCAACGTAAATTTGTGTGTGCATATGCAAGGACGCAGCAGCACAGAGAAGCAAGAACCATTCTCTGCAAGACTGAGATGAAATGTGTGGGGAATATTGCTTCATTTCTAGTGAGATTTTCAGAGACTACGGGGCAGTTTAAAGAACCACAGCACAAATAAGAGCACTGAGAGGAGCTGGTGCCCAAGGAGTGATTAAATTAGAAATGTATAGATTGAGCAGTGACCAAGCATGTGATATTAACACTGAAAAGGTGCAATTAGCAAGCAAGGGAAGAATAGAAGTAGAGGCAGCAACAGGAACAAAAAGTCAGCAAGAACAGGTTTGCAAGAGAGACCCAGAGGACTTTTATCTCTGGACTGATTTCATGATAGGTATAACAGACATAAGAGCTACACAGCCTGGGCTTGGCTAGAGGTCCATGCCAGACTCAATGTGCTGAGTCTTCTTATTTCCCTCACTCTTTTGGTTGTACCTTGGGCTCAGTTCTCAGTGTCCTGGCTCTTGCTCTGATTGCCCTGTCCTTGTTCCCAGTCAGGTCTCTCTTGGCATTGAGCCAGAGGTGCATGTTCTTTGTTTGAGATACTATCCTGTAACATGGAGGTCAGACCTCACTCCCATCAGGACATATTTCCACAGGGCCTATTTCCCTCCTAGCAACATAGTACTTACAGTGATTCCTGCATTGGTATTATTTTGAGATCTCAAGACCTTTGTCTGGATATTTCTCATGTAGACCTATTTGAGATTCTCTCCAAGCCTATTTCCAGCATGAAAGAAGATGCAGAATTTGCAGGTAAAGTTGTGCTCCTAATGAAATAAGGAATGGGAGTCTGGTGAAAAGAAATGAGTGAAACCCCAGAATTATATTAAAATCTGTCTGAGAATGTGCTGGGGTAAAAGGGAAATTGTCCATAAAGAAGAAGCCTACAGAGTGTTTGGCACAAGTCAGTGAACATAAAGGATTACACACAGACGACCAAAGCACCTAGATGAAGCCAAGGTTAAAGCAGACACAGAGAATTTTCTAAAGGGTTAGGTGCAACTCTGGTGGGTCATGTTAAGGAGGATGAAGAAAATGGTGTTTTTTTCATCCTAAAATATCTAAACATTGTCTTATCTTACTCCCTCTCTCAAGACACAGCCTTTATGGTCACAGAACAAATGAAGAGCCAGAGATTTCTGCTGCAAAAAAACTCAAAGAAGCTTCTCTCAAACATTTTTCCACTGGAAATAGCTCCCTACATCCACAATCCTCCTTTTATAGAATGAATTTTAATAGGTATCTTTTTTCTTTTGTTCCTCCTGACTGCTTCAGTTTTATTGTGGCTTTGCCTTTGTTTTCATTTTCACACTCTTTCCATTCTACTGCATTATGAATTCTCATTTTACTTGCTGAAAGTTAGAGCTACTGTACATATATTTAGAATACATGGGGGTGTATGTGGATACAGATATTAATAGATACATAAGCATCACATAGCTCTCATTACTGTTCCAATATTATCAATTTTATTCACCATATGTCATGCTATACAGTTCTCACCTTCACTAACTTTATATGACTATTTGCACATGGTCCATTAAAAACACATACAAATATCTAGTATTTCAGTATTCAGGATACCTTTTGATTATGTTTCTTGGCTCAAATGTGATACAAAGAACCCGATAATGAAAGAATATCAAACTAATGTGACTGAAGTTTGCCTTGAAGAAGGAATTTTATGATAACTGAAGCAGCATCAGCATAAAGCTGTTTTATCACGTTTAAACAATGGGCAAAGACATCAGCATAGACAATCAGAAAACAGGTTACATCCTGCTCATCAGAGGGAATTCATGTTCATTTTCATTCCACAGCATTTGTCCTTATTTGTATATCTTAAGGCAAAGAAAAAAAAACAGTCTACTGTCATCCAGTACGTTATAAATCATAGCATTTTAATATTTTGTTCTGTATGAATGGCTGATGTTCCTAAAACTAGCACATCTTTTTTGTATTTTAAAACTTCATTTTACATGAAGACACTGGACAGAACATAGCATACTGCCATAATAGGCAGGAACTGATGTTTTAAGAATTCATCTCTGCAGGTAACAAGAAGTTAAAAAGCAGGAATAAATTCCCTTTTGATATAATTCAAAATCTCACAGCCAGACACTGTGTTTCATTTTGATCTCTATGCACTGCACCTTCAGCTCCATTTTCTAAGGCATTATAATCATTCAGCCATTAATATTTCTCATCCCTTTCCAAACCTCACACCAGATAAAATCAGCCCCTGGGGAACATCTCCAGAAAAGGAGATACTGTGGCAGCCCAGAGCAAAGAGGTTTCCCCATAGCACCATGCATGGTCGTAAAAGGAGGGAGGAACCAGCAGTTTTTAACCCACATCCTCCAGCAGCTGCAGATACGTACCTTGCTCCGCAGGATACAATCACAGTCATGTATCACCCCCATTAGGATCCAGACTGCACATCTCTGATTGTCATGGAGACTGGTTCAAAGTCTTGCTGTGCTTCAGCAGCAGCAGCAGAGGACAATAGCACTTGGTCTTAAATGGCTGAAAAGAAAGCAACAAAGCGCAGTGTAAAAGGGAAGGAGCCGTGGCTGAAAGGGATATGAGTACAGCAAGAAACACTTCCAACTGCTGCAGAGGGCTAGAGGTGTAGGTTAGAGCAGCCTTCCAGAGGTGTATAATTGTGCCTTCAAGATAAGCACAGGAAGAGCTTTCTCGAGGATAGCACATTTCTCCTCCTTCTTTCTCCCCCTCAAGCTAAGTTGCTGGGGTGTTTTAGATTAAATGTGTTAATTAGGAAACTATTTAGTTTATGAGGTCTTCTGCTTTTTCATTCCCGTGGGCAGTGTAAACATACTGAGTACTGGAGTAAGTGATATACAGTGTCTCGGAACGAGAGACAGGCAGAGACACAGGTAAGTGCAAGGCATTAATAGAGTTGATAGTTTGCAATACCTGAGGCAAAGAAGTGATTTTCAGAAGAGCGAGCAGACAGTTTTGTGCCAACTAGCAAATTTGCTAAGAATTGCAATTTATGACCACACATAAGCTATTTTCAAGTCAGGTCAGTTCTCAGAAGAAACAGGAGTGAGAAGTACAACTGAGCAACATAAAATGCAAACAAACATAAAATGCAAAATGCAAATGCAAAACCAACTGGATTTAATCACATCTCAGAAAAAAGAGTCATCAGGCCAAACTCTCACTGTAAGTGTACTTAATAAAATAGAAGTATAAACCTCTGAAAAAATGGTTGGTGACCTGCCTGTCAAGATCTATGTTCATATTACCAAAAAAAAAAATCACAGCATTTCTCCAAGGACTGAGCAAAAGCCTTATGGATGATTCCAAAGTTTTGATGTGAATCAGTACTTTGAAAATGTGAAGGACACCATGACTCGCAAAATGGGAGTAAAAGGTTACACTGAAATCAGAGAAATAGTAGATCAAAAGATGCTTCCACAAGCTCTTTCCAAAGCATTTAGATCAAACTTGATGTAAGAAGCAGATCTGCTGTGGAACAAACTGATACACAGGAAAATCAAGCTCAGAGTAAAAATGAAATATTTTCCTGTGGAAAATGAAAAAGGTGAGTTTGATCAGCACATATACAATCTCACGGTAATAAGCAAAGCAGGCTTCAAATCTCCTGGGAATATCCTAGGCAAAATTCTGCACCATGAAAACTTCACTGCTTGTTCTTACAAGGGTACAGTTCTTTGAGGGGAGAAAATTCCTGTAACAGACCCTTTCTCAGGGAAGTCATGGAGGAACAGGAGCATGAGATAAAACAATTGCCAGTATCTGCCAAAAGAAAAACCTGCAGAAATTATGAGAGTGAAAACAGAGTGAGATTTCTAAGAAAAATGTTGAGATCAAGGCACCCTGCATAAACCCAACAGCTTCTTGGTGTTGTCTGTGACCTGGAAAAGCAGTTCACTGTCGGCAAAGCAAAAGGAAAAAAATATTGGAGATAATTAGTTTAGGTGCTGCTTAGGAGTCTAGGAGCCACATGGGTTTAGGGGCTATGTGGGCCTCTCAGCTTGGGATGCTGGAACAGCCTGCAGAGGAATCACTTTGCTCCCAGTGGTCATCAGAACCAGCAGGACACTACACACACCAGCACAAGCATTAGGTGATGACACTGTACTGTGCCTGTGCTTACGTGGAATGCTTAATTCAGCTGGGAGAGATTTCTACCTAATGAACAGACAGCTCATGATTAAGGTCCACTGCCTTGAGCAGGATCACTCTGGCTGGTATCTGCAGACTTCTTCTGGCTGCAGGACTACTGTGTTTTATTTGCACACAGAGGAAAAGGGGTGAAAAAGTAGGTAAGAAGCAGTTCTGGAATGCTGAATTTTGCACTCTGCATTTTCCTTTCTCTGTGCTAGGTTAAGCAGCTGAAAGTAGGTTGTCGTGTTTGAAAATTCAAAAACTCACTTATTTACCACTCTGCTGTGAAGGTTTCCATCCCTGGGAGCAATGCCTGAGAAGACACTGCAAATCACAGATTATGGTGGGGCAGAAGAAAACACTATGTGAGAGGGTCAGATTTTCCATGTGAGACATTTCATTTAATTCTGAGACAGATTTCATTCTGTGGGCCTCTTCCTAAGAGATCATTTCATACATATAACAGAACACAAACTCCCCTAGTTTCTCGCATATGTATGAGGTGCCCTGTAAAATAAATACCAGTTACATAGAAAATTGCCTTTACTATACTGTGCACAACTTTTTTTAAATGCAGTCAGTTACCTGGCTTCATGTAGAGAAAATTAGCGGTAGTCTCTCATGGACAGAATTATACTGTCATTTACATGTCAGACAGCTGTGGGGTGACTGGTTCCCAGGAATGCTGTGAAGCTTTCGATGCCTGTCCGTTCCCAAGCTTTTTGACCCAAGCACAGAGCTGCAGCCATTTTGTTCAGAAATAACACACCTCCCACATGGGAGGCCTTGTTTCAGCTTTCATTAGCATGCAATAAGTACTGTTTCAAGAAAAAAATATTAATTTTATTCTCTCTATTCATAAAGCATAACTGCTCAGACAGAAGGTGATTGTGTTAATAAACATTTTGGCACCTCTTCTGTGAGGAAAGGGTAAGAGAATTGGGATTGTTCAGCCTGGAGAATAGAAGGCTTTAGGGTGACTTCATTTGGCCTTCCAGTGCCTAAAGAGAGCCTACAAGAAATGGAGAGACTATTTCCAAGGGCATGTAGTGACAGGACATGGAGGGCAGGTTTAGATTAGGTACTAGGAAGAAATTCCTTACTGTGAGGGTGGCGAGGCAGTGGCACAGGTTGCACAAAGAAGCTGTGGATGCCCCATCCCTGGAACTGTTCAAGGCCAAGATGGATGGGGCTCTGAGCAATGTGAGCTAGTGGAAGGTGTCTCTGTCCATGGCAGTGGGGTTGGAACTAGGTGATCTTTAAGGTCCCTTCCAATGCAAGCTACACTATGATTCTATGAAATAAAAACTCTGAAGGACAGAGCAAGAAGGCTGCTAGAGACCAAAACAAATCCATGTGAAGCAGATGTCAACAGCAAGATACTGAAAAAGACAATATAAGCTGATCAAAATGAGATTTGCAGATGAGCAGTGTGATAATGTGATCAGATGCACAAAATACTGAGGATTTTATGGGTTTTGCCTTGAATTTTTCTGAGAAAATCAGTCAGCAAGAAAATCAGTTTTCTTATGCATTAAAACCTGTACTTTTGCAGCCACCACAAAGCTCAAGCCCCACTTAACTGAGATTTCCTCAGACAAGGACAAAACATATCACTCAGTCAAATTTCTAAGAAAAAAATCTTAGTTTTATCCCCAAAGCGAGCAGTTTTGATCAAGTCCTCCCCAGGAGTTTACACATACTGGAGGTGCCTCTGCTGCCTGTGCCGGGCAAGGGCTGCCTGCTCCTGGAGTTCTGGCATGCTTGCAGTGGCAAACACACACATTCCAGGAGAGAGAGGTGACTGAATCAAGCGACAGGGATGCAGAAGAAGGTGCATTAATCTTCAGTCTAGAGAGATTCGCAGACCATTGTTCCCAAAAATGGGAGAGCTTTTAGAATGTTTTCAGCACTGAAGGCAATGATAATTACATTCCTACCTCCAGCATGGTTTGGAAAGGAACTGATTCTCTGCTGTACTGCCTTGGGGTAATACAACAAGAGCAAATAAACTTGAAGAATTCTGGTTTTCCTTTTCAGCATGCACCACACACGCTGGCTGCTCAGGTCTCATCGTGGAAGGTCTACTGACTGACTCAGGAAGGATGAGAATCAGTGTTTTGTCTCCATGAAATATCCATGGCAGGTAAATATCACAGCCCATGTGCAGCAGATGTGCAAGGAGAAGGCTGGCATAGTCCCATTGTAGTTAGCAAGGCTAGAGAAGGAAAGCAGAAACCCTCTAAAGTCTGGCCAAGCTGGGGACTGGTGCCTGGTGCTGGGGACTGATGCTCCCTCCCACTACAGCCAGGCTGTCTCTAGCCTTTTCCCTTACCTGGCCACTGCCATGGGGGTTGCACATTTCCACCTTGGCTCTGACACTGACTGATGGCTGCTTAGTTTGGATGAGCAGGTCTGGCAGAAGCAGACCTTCCTCTCTATAGTTTGCACAGCAGCTTCTTGAAAGCAAAACTGAAAAACTGCTTTGCAAATTAACTTTGTAGAGCCACAATAGCTTCTTTTTCTTTTGTACATTCTTGGCACATTTCACCCCTCTACCCTGACAGTATACTAAAAGCCCAGAGCTTCTGTGATTTCAGTGCACACACTAACTCTTAGCTTCTTCCCCTAAATACATAGATTTATGATGAAACACAGCAGCTGTTAAAATGTTATGCACAATTAGCAATATTGGAAGCTTGTTTTCCACCATATTTCAAATCAATTGAGATACAGGATTTCTAGGCTGTTAATAGCCTAGCTGCAGCACAAGGGGAAAAAGTGTTATGATTGCTTCAGGTAGACTTTTTATAATTTGGTTTTGCAGTTTTGATCATCAGTGAAAATAAGACATATGCTCTATGGTCTCTGCAACCTAATGCCATTAAATAAGCCACTGGAGCATGTTTTCATTATAAACTACTTTCAGCTCTGGTCAGCTCTAGTTCAAAAATCACAGAAAATTAACTGAATGGCAGAAAGACAACAAAAGGATTAGAGTTAAGGAAAGGTTTTAGGACTTTTTAATTTCTCTTGAGGAGAGATTAATAGTATCAGGACCTTCTGGGGAGTGCTTCTGCTACAGGCGACACAAGGACATGCCACTGCTGGTGGGCAGCCCGCAGGCCACTTAGGATTTATTGCATAGGTCAAACCAAACTGCAAACACCAGGAGACTAATAGGGAGACAGCTTAGGTCTGTGCAGCACTGGTGTCTTGGTTTTTATTAGATTAATTCCTCAGTTCATGGGCTGCTCTTTTGAACCAAATTTTTCCTTCGACTGGAAACCTGAAGAAAAAGTTTTGCACGCAGGGAAAAGGCATGTGTCCCAAATCAAAAGAGGTGGTCACAAGGTGTGAGCAGAGCACAGACACAGAGGCTGCAGCCTCCCTGGATACTCATTCTATACAATCAGGCAAGGGACTGTGTCATATTCCAGAGGTGGAGCACTGCCGACAGCCAGCGGGATCCTTCTCCCCACCACACAGCCTGCGGACATCCCCATCACACATCCCAGAGGTGGAGCACTGCTGACAGCCAGCTGGATCCTTCTCCCCACCACACAGCCTGCGGACATCCCCATCACACATCCCAGAGGACACAGCAAGCTGAGCCACGGCCTGGGCTAGGGAGGTCTAATGTACACACCTTGATGGGGGGATAAACAGTTTAAAGCAAGAAAACAAATTCCTTTGGTACAGTAGACATCTACCCAAAGTAAGAAGCAGTTTTTGGTAATAAATATTTTTATGGTGTTTCAGTTGGTGCTGAAAGCAGAAGGAACTGGCGCCGTGTGAGGGTGCTCAGATATGTACGATGACTAGCAGAGGTTTATGGGGCCCAAGGGCCAGGCAAAATCCCTGGAGCCTCCGTCATCTCCAGCAGCTGAAGGTAGCCACTGGGGCACCACGCTGCCACAAGGCCATGCTGTTTAGGAACATCTCTCGCATTTTCACATTTGCATTTAATCGCACCACAGAGAGGATTGATAGAGATGTGAAACATTTGTACAGTTCCTCAGCCCAAATGCATCACCTCTTCACTGAGCAGCAAGGCTGGCCAGTGCCCAGGGAAGGGGCACAATCCAGACAAATCCAGATGCAAAGCTGTGAAGAAACACCCAAACCTTTTACTTGAAAACATTCAAATTAAAAGTTCAATCTTATTTCTAAGATTTTTCTTCTCATTCCCTCTCCGGAAAAGCTCTCAGTCCATTGACAACTGTCATTTAATTTACTTCAGTAACTGCACTGATGTTCATTTCCAGCATTTGCAGCTTTTTGCGGCCATTGTTTGCTGCTGGCTTCACAGATGATTTTCTTTTCTCCCATTCATCTTTTTCCCCAGTTCCACTCCATAGTCACAGTCTGGCAGGATTTGTCTTTTCCAGACTCTGCCTTCACTCCCATCTTGTTCGTTATTATTTCACACCATCACAAATCCTGTATTTGCATCTTGCAGGCAATGAGATTGTTATGGATAACTGGCTTTGCTGCTCCACAGACAGAACTTCATTTAACTGCTCTTTCCTCTTTCTGTTCTGCCATGTGGATGATGTGGTTTTTAAGACTGTCCTTCTAGTCTTCATGACTGTGAATAAGAAAACTCTTGTTTGAGTTTAGGATTACCGTGGTGACGGTTTTGTTACCTACCCACTGGGATTCCAGTTATCCTTCTGGCAATTTTTGGCATGTGTCAGTCAGTCTGTGCTGATGTTAATTGCTGTTTTGTTTGGATATGTTTGGAAGTACAGCATCCATGGGGAAATAGGGAAAATAACGTCTTTTTGTAGCAGCAAAAAATGCAGACTGGGATCTAGCTTTTAACAAATATATTGCAGAGTGATCAAGCTATGGAGGCAGAAGTTCTGAGCTGAGTTGCTGGCTGTGATACAGATTGTATGGACAAGACTTTTCTCTATTTATATCTTAACTATTCCACTTCAAATAGAGATGGTGCTGGCAGGATTATGATCTAGACTGTTAGCATTATCACGCAGAAAACACCAGCATTATCACACTTCATATCACCTGATTTTTTCTTTACTGGGCCTTTCTTACATTTTGACTGCAGCAGGCCAAATGTTTTAACGTCCTCCTATTCAGTCAGTTGGGTTCATTTTACAAGAGGATCAGTTGATACACTCTAAAACTTCACACCGAAGATATGTAGAAGCTCTAGCCACACGATACGCAGTCTGAGGCCAAAAATAAGTTACCAGCTCCTTTATGCCGCACTTCTGTGGGGTACATGGATGTGCCTGGCTGATCCTCTGCTGTCTTATCCCTCATCTCATCTGTACCTGTCCCATTCCCTCTTGGTCATACCCATCTCTGGGAAGTTCCTGGTGTGACATGACCGCCCAGAAGCCCTGCTGTCGTGTTGGTATACATGTACAAAACTCTTGGTCGCAAAGCAAGTGTGAAGGATGCAAGGCCTTTAATCTGAGCCCCTCTACCACAGCAGGCCCAAGAGTGTCAGCATCCCTGTTTGTCTGTGTGGGATAGTACTGCATCAAGTGGAATGCTGAGCACCACCTCTTCAGGTTCTCATTGTCAGTGTTTTCTCAGTCAGGCCATTAAAGCCTGAGGTCTGTGCTCAAATCTGTCCGGACATGAAAGCAATGGTCCAAGGAATGAGAATATCACACCATATCCATCGGATTTAATATCCCCATGGAGATGACTTACGTTTGCATCTCCTCACATTATCTGAAACTGGTTTCAGGTGTCTATTTCCCTCTGGCTTGTGCACCTTCTCTATCCACTGCTGATATACCAGCAAGTTTCCCCTCCTTATGCTGTGCCAGATGCAGTCACAGTTTACAAGCCTGCACTTACTCCAGAACAAAAAGACACTGGGGAATATTTTGATTTAGACAAGAATATGCCTTTCCCTGGTTGTTATGAATCACCCTGAAGATATTTATCTTTGCCGATTGGCTTTGTGCATTTTGCCCTTTGACTTAGGATGGTGGGGAAAAAAAATCCTCTGGGGTGAAATGAAAATAAATTGAAATAGTTCACAGATTTTTCTTTAACAGAATCTTAACAAGATCTTGCTTTACAAAATTTCTAAAGAGTCTTTCCATTATTTGATAATTGCAATTATAGTATGGGGATTGATTAGTTGTAGAAAAATAATTATGCACCCAATTAAAGCAAATTGAAATAGACTCAAAATGTTGGCACCCATTCCTGCTGTCTCCAACAGGAAGATTTAATTTCACCAGGATGGTTACATCACAAAAATGCTTGACTTCAGATAAAAAACCCCATGTAATTCATTTTTTGGCATTGCAACAATGAATTTTCATGAAAGAATTAATTGTGGGGCAGTGCTGACTGGGCAAAAGGCAACATATGAGATTTGATTGCAAAAATCAATAGTTAAAACAGAAATTGATAAATCCTCAGACAGATCATTTGGCCCATTTGCATAGCTCAAGGAGGACTTACTGCTGCTTAAATCTAGCAGAGAAGGCTGGAGCTTAGGATGAAGCAGACTTCTCTTCAAACCCCTAGAAGAGGAAATCTTTATTAAAGGCATTGGCCTCCTCCCACGGCGGTAGTTTTATGCAGATGTGGCTCAGGGCTGGCACAAGAGATGTTCAATGCACTATAATTTGAACAGGAAATGTGTGGTGTGATCAAAGTAACGTGTGCAGGAATTAAACACAAAGCTGCCAAAGAAGTGTCAGTCAGAGCACACATGCCCCAACTCCAGCTGCAAACGTATCCAGACTGCAGAAGCCCAGTGTCTTAAATAGCAGCCCCTCTGACTCTGTCAAGAACCTTCTGTCAGTTAGGTGCCAGATCAAAGGACAGCAAAAGCACAAAGGAAAAATCCTTAACCCTCTTCCTTCAGGTTCTTGCCTTCAGCCATCATAAAGTACGATTCAATCTCATTGATATTCCCTGTTACAGACCACACTGGTGCTGGGGGACAGAGCACCCTGGAGACAGCTTATGTAACCTGTTGACATCCAGAAGCCATGCAGGGACAGGTGTCCCTGAGCTACATGATTTAAGTGACAAATACCCATTTTAGAGCTGGTATCTTTCAGAAGAAATCAGCATAAACCCCACCACTGCAGTGCAATCCAAAACAAGTTACACTCTGACTGCAAGGCAGAAACAGCTTAAAATAAAGCAATGAAGTAATATGCAGAGCTTGCCTGTTGCAAACATCAGCAGTGGGCTTCACATGGAGAACCTAAACCCCTTCTCTCCTGCACGGAACCACGTGGCAGCAGCAGCAGTTTTTCCCCTTCCACCTTGCCATCTGCCACCAACCACCACTATTTGCTTACACTCTTATCTTAATAAAGCAATGAAGAATAAGGTCCTAGCTGCTACTTTCCTTTCACACCTCCAACCCTCCTCCCAAATAAATATATACAAACTTCAACCAAGGCTCCCTTTCTGTTAAACACCTTGGCAGAACTTGATACACTCTCCTAGGAATATCCCTCTGTCTTACATCCTTCTCATTCCATTATCAGATATACAATCATGTAAAAGTTCTCCTACATGCTTCACTCTAAATTTTAAAGGACTCTGAGAGTAATGGGTGATTTGGCCCCAGTGACCTAGCTAAACTACAGATGCATGAAGAACAGCAGCAACCAAAGCACCAACAAAACAAGTGTGTAATCTACACTTTCTACACTAAAACCAAATGTTGTTTCAGCTCTGGTTTATCAGCAATTAAAATAAACGATTAGAGAAATCAAAGAAGTATTCAAACCTCCAATGTGTTGGCAGACTTTGATTGAATTATTTTATTAGTTCATCACAAGCACAGCAAATAACACCTGCAAATTAGAACTACTCCAGATTGCTAGGTGCCAGCAGAAAAAAACTGTCAAAGATACATTAACTTATTAAAGTATGCTATTAAATGTCAAGGAGAATATCATAAAAATGTTTAATTTACGGAATAACTGTATTTGCTGAAGGGCATCAACATGATAACATTAGCATTTTACACAAAATTCATCCTGCAATACAGTAGCTTTACTGCTAAAGCCTGTTATAGCTCTATTCCCTAGGGCAGAGGCTGGAGAACTGCCATTTAATTGCCAGTGTTATAAATTAAAGGAGTGCTTGAGTCAGATGTCATCCAGAGCTTACAGACTGAGCAGAGTGGGTAGGAGATGCTGACAAGAAGCTTCCCAATGGCTCTCCTAGCACTCTGAACATAATTAATTCTGCTGATCTTTTATGTGCATCTGCATTTGCATTGTATTTAAATTAAATACAGCTGTGTGCACTGAGCTGGGCAAAGCCTGGATAGCTAGGAAACTAAAAGCATGAAGGAAAAAACAGTAATTCTGTTTTCTTGGCTATTGTTTAGCACATTACAGAGGGAAATGTAAGTCTAACAGCTTAGAGAGTGCTACAATCCCCCCAGGTGTTAAGAATTATGTTACAACCCAAAGCCAGGAATCATTTTTAGGAAATAGGTGAAGACAGGATTGCTCAGCACATGGAAGTCAAAATCCTAACTGGCAGAAGTAAAATAGATCAAATTCCCTACTAATGACAGAAATCATCCTGGAATGGCAGCTCTGTGTCTTGTTTCTACAGACAGGGAATAGTGACAAGCTGAAGGCATTGGTTAGAGCCCATCAGATTCACCCACAAGAATCAATTTATTCATATTCAGCTGCCTGCTCCTATGATTTGAGCTGTTTGCTTGCTTTTTTCACCAACATGTTCTATCAAACAATAAAAGAAAAAAAAAAGCACAGTATAGTCACTGCAGCCCCAATTTTGTATTTACAGGTTACAATCGGAGAGGCAGTGTTAATAAACACAGCATTCCCGCTGCAGATGGCACCTCACCTTTCCCTTTTTACTTACAATCTTGTCATAACATGAGCTTTTCCCCTTCTTTTTCCTAAAAGAAACAGGGTTTTAATCTAACAAAGTACTCAAACAACAACGTTAGGGATGGAAATCAAGGTTTGTCAGTGATGAGTGTTGATCCTTGAATGAGGCATGTGATTACAAGGCCATTTGTTTCATGATGGAATCAGATGATATAACAGCATCTAAGCCTGAAACCAAGGTCATCTACCACTCAGATGTTCATGATGTGTGTCAGGTGCTGGTGGCCCAGCTCACCAGAGGACCTCTGTTCCAGCAAGGCTGAAAGTTCCCTCAGAGCAGGTTATTTTATGATGAGAGTGTGTCACCACTGAGAGCAATTTTCCATTTCTTTCCCAATTTGATAATTACAATTTTATTTCCAAGAGTCAAATACAAGATTTAAGTGCTTTCTTCCATTCAAGTTCACCTAGACCAGCTGCAGAAAACAGCCATAAATCAACATTTAAAAAAAATCTGAATCATTCTGATGAGCGGTGACAAATTATATGGAAACATTTGAAATTCAGTATGGCTGGGGGAAAGCTGCCTCCACTTTCTACTGGGTTTGTGGGAAGTGGATGCAAAATAAAAACTGAACATGCACAGATTAACATGGACACAAACATAAAAACTATAATATATTTTAATTAATCTGCATAAAAAAAAACCCCAAACAAGCCCTAAATAATTAACTAAACTCACATAAGTGCTAAGAGCTATTTCCATGGAAGGTCTTTGTCACTGCCACATTCCTGTTTGCCACACCTAAACGTGAGGCAGCTGCAGTCAGGAGTGGCAAACACAGCCCTGAGCTCTGAAGCACCAGCGGAGGAGGTGGAGGAGACTCCAAGGGACTACCATGAGCCAGCACCTGACATTCTGGATGGAGCAATCCACCAAAGGGGAATATTACAGAGCACAAGTTATGGTATTTCTCTTCAGAGATGAGACTCCATCCTTGTACTCTGAGTGATGCCTGGGAGATCAGGTATCACAACCCACAGACCCAAACTAGACTGAGGCAATGACATTCCCCGTGGGAAAACAGCTCAGCAATTGGGGCACTGGAGACCAGAGCCCATGTCCTCTTTGGCCTGAAATATTCAAACCCTCAGATCTCATCACAGGGACAGCTCCAGACACCGTTCTGGGATAGCCCATATGGAGGACAACGGTGTAAAAAATCAACCACAGTGTCTGGGAGCTGTTGTTCCATATGTGATACATCTCTAGTCAAGTGGGAAAAAATGCAGGTTTGCAAAAATAAAAATCAAGGACTTTCTACACAGCCAAGATTAAAAATTAGGGCCAGCAATGCTGATGCTTGCACTTCCTGATGGCCAGGGTAAGCTAGCACATAGCCAACTCCTCATTTCACCAATCCTAGGACAAAAAAAGACTGAAACATCTCCCAGTGTTTTCATAATCTTGGAAAGCCTGCCAGGGGAGGATTTGATTTTCTGTGGCAGAACATCCTAAGTGACCTTCAGTTCACTAATGGCAGGTCATTCTTGGCTCTGATTGCTTCTTCGAAGAGTGCAATGGTATAATCAGTACAAAAATTTACTGAGAAATATAAGCTATTTCCAAATGTAGGAAACTAAATAACTCAATAATTTTAAAAAAATGCAAGCAAATATAATAACAGACAAAAGGTAAAGGCTATAGTTTCATTCAGTAATTCAGAAACAGCAGTTATATTTCTTTCAGAAATTAAGCTAACCCAGAGAAACAAGGAAAAGATGAGGGAACCCTGTCTTCCTTCATGAAAGTCTGGAAAATCATGCCGTATCCCAAAATACGCAAAGATACTGAAAGCTTCATTTTTTTCTGTAACAACTAGAGGATATGAATTGTGGGAAATCAGTGGTGCAGACAGTTAGAAAATTGAAGTTTTTGCACTGTGGCAAAGACAAAGAATCCTGCATCTCCTAGAGGGAAAGGACAATGATTGATTGTAATAGAAATATTACAAATACTAGTGTAGAAATGCAAACTGCATTAGAAATCACTGTAAAAAGATGCACATTTCTGGTTATATCAATCAAAGACAAAAATCTAAGAAACCAGAAGATGCTGAGGAAGCAAAGTTGCCAGAAGGATGTAACAGATGCTGAGTGGAGCAGCACCAGCATGCAGAGTTACCAATGAGACAAGGAGATTTCGGAAAGTTTAGCCAAGATAGCACTCGTGCTCACTTGTGGGTAAATGGAATTTGACTAGCAAGTGCTGATCAAAGTTTTGCTGGCTGCTTTGTTACAGGAGCTGGCAAGGATCACTCAAGCAAGCTCTGAGCTTGTGAATTCCCAAGACACACTGTAGGATGCACGCCCTACAGACACCCAAAGCACGCTTCAGTGGTCTAGTCACAGCATTTCCCATCGCTATAGGCACTGATTGGAAGGGACCTTAAAGATCATCTATTTACAACTTCCCTGCCACATACAGGGGCCACCTTCCACTAGACCAGGTTGCTCAAATCTCCCTCCAATCTGGCCTTGAGCACTTCCAGGGATGGGTATCCACGAAATCTGCGGAGCCCATGCAGATGTTTCGAGCAGACTGAGGGAAATTACTCTGAATGGCTGCGAACCAACATGCACTTTTTGTAGTCTCTGAAGCAGCCCTGATACATTCACCCACGGTAGGAGAGGGGCTAACCTGATCTAAAGCCTGCCATATGCATCTCAGCTTATCAGCCCCTCCGAGGCCAAGAGGGAGTAGGAGGGAATCTGGAGGGGTGGATGGGCCCTGCTCTGCTGCCTCTGGCTCAGAGTCAGGGCAGCTGGCACATGAATGCAAAACAGCTGCTATAGGATGAATGTGTATGGATGTCTGCACATGTGCACACAAATGGGATTCTGCTTGTGGGATGAAAGCTGTTGTGTTTCCCTTTATGACAAAAGGTTCTTCTGCACACAAGGCTATTACTCTTCACTTGTTATTCACTATTTACCCATTTTAAAACTTTCAGTTCTCTAGTCAGGCTGTAGAAACACTGTGGCATAAGAGCTCAGTTACACCATATGAATAATGAATTGTTCAGGTTTACCAGACATCAGCAGGTTCCTCCAGACTACCAACCACTTATAAATACCAACCACATTTGCAGAAATCCCTGCTGATTCAAAACTATTTTCAAGTAGGAGCTGGCACATTGGTCAGATTTTATATTCCCAGTAAATAATTTATTCAGCTTCAGCATCTGGCAAACAACAGAAGACAGTACTAAAAAGTCAGCAAAAGGAAAAAGAACTGTAAAAACCTCTTTCTTCCTTTTTTTTTTTTTTTACTGGAAATAAGATGAAGCAACCAAAGAGACATTTGGTAGCCAGAAGATATTGTTACTTGCTGAAAGGTATTTGATTAACCAGCAAAAATGATTTGCAATTCTATAGCATTTCTCACAAAATAACCACGACAGAGAATTTCAATGAGCTTCATCTCTGGGCTGGCCAGCAAACAAAAATGATGAACTGCGCAGTGTTTTATCAGTCAAAGGAAGGGATGCAGCTGGCAGAAGCAGGTTTGATTTCTGATTGAGAGAAATGACAGAGCTGAAACCTGAATTGACACTTTTACAGTGTTTTTTGCTAGACAAGGCAACTAAGAGACAGCACAGCTAAGTAAACTGTAGTCCATCCTCTATCTGTGCCCACTTTCTCTCTCACCCCTAAAAATACAAAAGTACGAACCTCAAAGTAAAAGTAAAAGTTGCTAACTTTTGCAGTAAAAGCATCCCAGGCAAATCACCAAGGAATGGTTTTTGCTGCTGTCCTTATTAGACAGCCGTGAACATTTTCAGAATTTTCCTTGGGACTGAAGTTAACCAGACTGGAAGAGGTTTAGAGGTTATCCAGATCATCACGATGCACAAAGCAGGATTGGCTCTATCTCTGCCAGCCTGGCATATGCTCGTCTGTTCCTGAAAACCTCCAGTGATGAAGAAGCCCAGGCCCCCCAGCAGCCTTCTGCAGAGTGCAGCCAGCCACGTGGGTAGCAAATGTAGTCTAACTTTCAGTTCAATGTCCCTCGTTGGAATTTCAGATAATTACTTCATCTTTGCAACGGATGCGGATTGCCTTCGACTGCCTCCAGTGCAGTTCTGATTTACATATTTGAAGATTATTTGGTGTCACTTCAGTAACTTCTCTAATTCCTTATGTCCAACACAGTTCTTCCAGCCTTCCCTCAGAATTCATGGGTTTAGATTTCAGGCATTTTATTACTCTTCCATGACTTCTTTGCAGCTGCTCTGCTCTGAACTTATAGAATGGTACTTCAAATAGGACACAGTGCTGCTCCAGACATCTCAGTGGAGCTGAGCAGTTTTTCTTCATGTGCCCTATGGCATTCTGTTCGAATCTCATTGTTTAGTGTGGGCTATTTTCTTGTAGTTTCAACAACAATATAATATTTTTCCACTCATTTAAGTTTAAATTAAGATTGATTGATTGATTGATTGATTGCAGGAATGTAGCTTATCAGCTTTCTTCACAGCTTGCCTTTGCACAGGATCCTTCCAATCTGGTTTTGGATAGAAATCCATATATATACACCTAAGAATATATAGCCCAGCCTCCCTCCCTCAATGCATAAAGTGGTATTATAGAACTTTCTTATCAGATACATCTCAACTGACATCATTAAAGGAATTCTTAAAGCACAGGAAATCAGAAGAACTGAGATATTCAGGTTATCAAGTTGCAGAAATCTGCATGCACAAACCTCGTGTACAAGAGCTACTGAAACACTGCTCTCTGAAAGAACTGGAAGTCTGCTTAAGGAATGGAAGATTCAGACTGGCCTACAACCGACTGCACAATACACTAGTGAGTAAAAAATGGAACAAAAAAATTACAGATAATATGATGGGGCAATCATGTAAGCTGGTGAAAGAGCAGGAACCATTTATTATCCTCTCAGTCCAGCTCAAAATTAACAGGAATTGCCGTTTGAAAATAACCACTAATTATTTTAAGTGAAAAAGTATGCATAGCCAGTGTCCATTCCCTAAAATGGCAATTTTCAGACAAGGTACAACAAAAAGTGAATGTGCAGTGCATTTTCCAGGGTAGTAAAATTTTAGCTCGGTCATCTTATTATAGAGATAAAAAAGCATTAGGCAATGTTCTCACACTTCCATTTCTGTTCTGTAATAAATGTCTTCCTAGAGAAGAGTATTAGCAAATTCTGTCGTGTAATCCCAGCAAACAGTCCCGACGTTAATTTTTTGCAGAGGTGCCATTGCAGTCCTGGGAGTGAGCTGCTGATGCCCTCCAGTGCTGTTGGCTGTGGCAGTGCCAGGGCACTGCAGGAGCAGCTCACGTCTCGTTGTTCGGGGGGTAGTGAGGGATGCCGAGTAATGAGACATGACACTGAATAAATTGATGGAGTGAGATGCAGCAGGAAGCGTGGGACTGAGCCCTACAGACGAGACCTTTGTGTTGGTTAATCTGAACCTTTAATTTAATTAGATTTACGTGCAATGACAGCAGGGCATGAGGGCACAGTCAATCTCTGAGCTGCTTTCTGGGAGACACTGCTCTCCCAAAATGAAATAAAATAATGTAAAAAGGTCTTTTATGAAGGGCATGCTGCAAGTTTTTTTATTACACTTTTTATTACTATTATATATACTGTTCCTAGTAAGTACGGGGCCTCACTTTGGGAAGCAGCAGAGGACAATCCTCAGCCTAGAAGCAAGGAAGAATATCACCTTGATTTGTCAGAGACATAGAAATAAAGGTCTGATCCACTCATTATAGTGCCTAAAATAGACACTTGCATGTGGGTTCGAAAGAGTGACGAGCAGTTGCATCTCTGCATCAGCCAGCCCAGGCAGGCCCTGGCTCTGCCTCGGGACAGTGGGGACATTTGCTGCCCATGCTCGGACTACAGGTTACCAGCAGCTACTAAAGGCAGCCCTTGCTACATAGAAGGCTGAAGCACTCCACTCTGGTATTGTACTTCAAGCCCATACCAGGCACTGAAAGGTCTCACACAGGGTCACACATTACCTGCTACACCCGAGTACCAGGCCAGGGACTGAAAATCTGACAACTATTCTTTATTTCCACTCCTTTTTCCCCACACAATAAGGTGGTTAACTGCTACTGTGAATCGTGTTGGAATTACCTTTTAACTTCCATATAAAGGAAAGGTTTTAAGGATTAATGTAAATCCTTACATTTTCGTGCAGAGCAAACAGACATCTCCACTGCACTGGTGGGAACCTGGAACAGCTCTGAGGCTGTCCCCACCTGTTACCTTCTGGAGTTGAACTTCAGCATATGGAGACTAAGCAGGCATGGTACCATGCCTGCAAAGTGATGGGTAAAAGGAGATGCAAACAAACAATACCAGTTTATCACCATATCTTGACTGAAACAATGTCAGAAACATCCTACTTCATTGATTTGGAAACAAAGTCAAAAACCATGCAATGACATTCTGACAGAGTAGAAAAAGAGCTTCTCCTTTGCTAATGCTCTTTCGTGGTCCAGGTTGAAGCCAGACCTAATACCCTACAATGGCCCATTGCCTGTGTGCTCACCCATACTCCTCTGAAGAGTGGGCTTGCCTTCCTGCTAAGATGACCTTGGCCAGCTGGAGGAGTGGAAGAGCACTGGACTTGTGAAGACAGTGCAGAAAGAAGAGGATAAAACCCTATACTATTCAGTTAAAGAGATCCTGGGATTATAAGATGGGGAAAAATCAAGAAGAGGCCTTTGCCACCACCTGGGAGGTGTTCACATCCAGTGTGTAGCTTCTTTCCTTACAGAGAAAGTGAGCATAGAGTCTATACATGAATCCAAACAGATGTGGAGCATTTGCATTTGATGTTTTAGTTTAGATCTCTTTTTCATTTGCTCCTTACAATGCTCTTGAAACTACTGAGCTGAATCTGACAGGCTGGAATTTGGCCTTGGTAGTGGTGCATTTGATCCTTTCTGCTCATACCTTTCAAACCTTCGCAGACAAATGCCTGCTCTCCCTGTCAAGACACCTTGCATTCAAGGCTTGTACTGAAGTGCGGTGCCTCGGGAGCATTTGAGCAGAACCTGTTTGCAAAAATGTGTCAGCAGGCAAGATTCACAGCTCCCATGTTATCCTGGTAAAGCTGGTTTCTGAACTATGACACAGATTTCACATGAACCAACACAAAAGAATACAACAGCCTCGACCCTGGACCTTCCCATCACAAAGCAGGGTGGGTGAATTGCCCTTTTAATCCTTCTCTAATTTCTTCTAACCTTTCCATCTCTAAAGCAATCAAATATATTTTCTCCTTCTTTTCTGAATTCTCTTCAGTTTATACAGACTTTCCGCTCTTGCAGACCCCTGGACTTTGTATTTACTGCTTAGCTTCTCTGATGCTTTATTTCAGTTTGTCATTCTCTGCTCAAATTTCTAGTAGGTCCAGATCCCTTTGTAGCATTTATTATCTCCATTTATTCTCTGGTCTCAATAATGCTGCTACTTTCATTATCGTGCAGCCTCCTCTCTCTTTAAGATCAGTAAGGAAAATATTCAGTGAAACTGGATCAAATAAAATCCCACACAAGCTTCTCAATAATTTAATCCATTTTGATTCATTAGAGCACAAATTTTTATTTCCATATTATGCCATTAACTTCATAATAAAGTTAATCCAAACTACTTTTTAACTGCAAAAATCCAGAACATACTGCATGAAATTATTTAAATCCAAATATATTGCATTTATTGCTCATTTATTAACTAATTTTACAACTGCTTGAAAATAAAGGAGATTGTAAGTCTTCTGCATTGTAAATCCAGGTAACTACTTGTTCATAGGTCTATTATTGTCTAAATGTTTCATGAAAGCAATTAAGTTCCCATTTTCTGCCAGGTCTGGTTTTATCACCAAACAGAGAGATCTAATTAGCATAGAGCAGGATAGATTCAATAATTTAGGAAGAATGTCATAACAAATCTTCATCACCCGGATTGCTATATCACACCCCTCACCGATGTCTCTGAGCACATCAGTAAAAGGATCTGTTCATTCACGTTTAAATCACAAAATGCAAATATGTCAGGATACTCACTGATGTTAATGTGAACTTGCAGCTCTGTAAGGAAAGATCACAGAATAAGCAAGTGCAGAGAAAAAGCCTCTGCATAAGCCAGAACACTCAAGCACATGTGCAATAGTGTCATAAAAACCCAAGTACCTGCTGCAAATGACAAAAACAAAAAAAAAGGGAAGAAAAAATAATTAGAAACCTAATGGCAAACAGACTTAATCAACAGCCAGTGTAGTGTTGCAGAACATATGGTTGAAGCCTTCATTTCAGGAAAAATTGTAAGCATTCAGGCACCCTGACATATTCTGCAAGTGTCCATCACTCAGAGATGTTCCCTACTGCACTTCACAAGGGCCACCTAAGGGCCTTCTCAGTCCAACTCATTTCAGCACCAGAGGCACCCCATTTCTTTTGCTGTGTGTGGCACCTCCCCACTGCCACACCAAGATGGCAAAAGAATTATCCACTCCAGCGGCGTCTCCCCAGCCCTGCTGGGGCAGGAGAGGAGGCAGCGTCAGGGCCTGCATTTGCTTGGGGTCTGAAAGTCTGGCTGGCGCAAAAGAGGAGAGGAGGGGAGAGGGGAAGGCTCTTTGGTGTCAGAGAAATAACATTCTACATGGTAATTAATATGTTCTGTTAATGCAGTAACACATTCTGTTTATACGCCACATAAAAATAGTTTCATATCTTTGCTTTAAAATAGTTGTGAGACTTGGCCAGACCAAACATTTCTGTCATTCCCTATAGATCTTCGACCTTCCTTCTGGTCAAGACACGAACTGTACATCAAAAAAGGATAGAAGTTCAAAAGCTAGCATAGATCTTGGTGAGTTGGACAGGCATTCAGGATTGAGCAAAATGGACTTTACACCATACAAGGAACAGGACTAATCGGGAAGGGATGAAATATGCATTCAGCATGCTTTGTCTTCCTGAAGATACTCTTTTCTGAAAATACATTTGTCCTGAACAACAAATACAAGGCTTTAAGGATGTTATTTGGTCACACTATTACTGTTGCCTGTGATGAAAAAGAATTGTGCATTTGAATGTAAGTTTGACCTAGTGAGGTAATCATTGGTTGATACACATAAGACTGCAACTCTGGGATGAGTTGAGGGAGAATTGCCTGGTTCTGTGGCATGAAAGGAGAGAGCTGGAATAGATGTCATGCATCGACCGTCAGATGCAGTACAAAGTCATGCGTTTGCCTCTCGCTAGACAGATATTACTGTTACAGGCCAGAGGTTCACTCGGCTTCCTGATAAATTAAGCCAATGGGGCCTTGTGATGGCCTAAAGCATCTGTAATCACTTAACCTCAGCATTAACTTCAGCAGTCCAGCTGTACAGAAAAAATAGAGGGGGCTCCATATAAGTAGAACATCTTATGTAGCATTTTCACTACTGCCTGGGCTGTTCAAAGACCAAGACGCCATAAAGTACCATGACCCAGAAGAAGAACCACGGGCTGCATACAAATTACTCTGTGGATCCTTGTAGCTATAAGGTCCAGTACTGCAGAAATCAAAACTAGCTAAACATTATCATCAGTAAACAAAAAGCCAAAATACCAGTGCAAGAGCCACAGCTCGTTACCCCTGTAAATTGCTGCTCCAGAGAAATATCACAGAGTAAGCATAAAAATAACTGAGCATGGTTTTGCTGAGCTCACTCACTCTGTGCCCCAGCACAGAGGAAGGAAAAAAAAAAGGAAAAAACATCTCTTTGCAAATCCTCCAACACACAGCACAGAAGCATGTTTACAGTATGTGATTTGCTTATAACTGGAACCTAGCATAGAAATTCCAGCTTCTTTGCTGGATTTAGGTAGCAACACGATTTAGGTTCAAGTGTATCAAACAACAGTAGGAAAATAGATAAACCTAAATTTTTTTTAAATTTAGTTAAATGACCAGGTTCTTTACTGTACACTCTCAAAAAGAGGACACAAAACAGAGGACAGGTTTGCCAGCTGGTTTTTCAGCAACACCTGTTGTTGAAAAATTTATCTGAGTCCAGTTGAGACAGAGATAATTTGGCTGTTCTTGCTCTCTAATTTAGCACATCAGATTTGACAGGACAAGAGGAAATGGCCTCAAGGTACGCCAGGGTAGGTTTAGATTAGATACCAGAAATTTTTTTCATGGAAAGGGTTGTGAAGCATTGTTACAAACTTCCCAGGGAATTGGTGGGGTCTCCATCCCTGGAGGTGTTCAAAAAATGTGTGGATATAGCACTTGAGGCCATGGTTTAATGGTGGATATGATGGTGGTGCTTGATTGATGGATGGACTTGATGATCTTAAAGGTGTTTTCCAAAGTTAATGATTCTGTGATTCTAAATTGTGTTGGTGACAAGATGCAGAACTGACAACCACTGGGGCAAATGTATGTTCTTTTATTTCTCTCATGTATTTCCATATCCAGCCTAATTTCAGAATTCTGGGGTGGTTGGATTTATTTTCTTTAAAACTACCCTAATCTTTGTAAGACCTCTGGTAATTTTTGCAGGAAGATTCAGAGATCTATTTCTTATTTCTATGTTGCCTCGCTTATCTGAAAACAAGAGATTTCTTAATGATCATACAGTGCCCTTCCAGATCTAATGTAATAAAGACATCTCTCTTTCAGGAAAGGAGACACTTTTTCCTTTTCTCTTATCTAAATAGCCTCTCTAACATTTGTCTTTTTTGAGCATTAGCTGCTCACGGTTGTCTCTCTGTTCATTTCTCTCTCTAAACTCTGGGCAGGTATGCTCTCTATAGCTTGGTTGCCATTTCAGTCACAGGGCCCAGTGGGCATGTTATGTCAATACAGTGATATTTGCAGTCTTCTCTATCTGTGTGTGTTTTATTGAACAATTTGATACCAATTGCACAAGTTAGGCGTCTGTGCCTTATGAATGTTTTATTCTCCGTCACCCACCAAGTGACATAACTTTGGGATTACAGAATGAACACGTACAGACATTTTTGCTCTTGTTTTGCATTTCATTCCTAGTTGAATAAAGAGGACGAATAGTTCCCTGACTACAGCAGCAAGAAAAGCGGTCTTTCGGAGAAGTGAGTTCGATTATTGGCACTGCCAAAACAATTCTGTGGCTTTATCTGCCCTGCCCAAGAGCATATGATGCAGAGGCCCTTGATTTACTGGTCCTTGATCAAGCTAATTCCTAAAGCAAACCTCCAGAGCTGGCCCAGAATAACAACTGTCCTCTCCTCACTGACCTCTGCTGCTGCATCATGCTGTGCTGAGCAGCTGAAGGTGTGGCTGAAGTGTCCTGTCACACTTTCTCTGAGTGATTCCCATTTTCACACGAGACCTTATTCACAAGTAGGGAAACACATTTTTACTATGAGGGTGAGCAAGCACCAGTACAGGCTGTCCAGGGAGGTCGTGGAGTCTCCATCCTTGAAGACATGCAAAAGCTAGCTGACATGATCTTGGGCAACCAGCTTTAGGTGTCCCTGCTTGAGCAGGGGGGGTTGGACTAGATGACCTTTAGAGGTCCATTCAACCTCAAACATCTAATGATTCATTGAAGAGCCAATAGTTATCTACTTTAGCATGAAGGTAACTCCTCTCCAGGCTCTATGGGGTTGATGAACAAGGTCTCCATCGACTGTAACAGGAGATACCCTCCAGACACGGCAATATCTGCATGTATGTGTTTGAATCTGGAGCTGGAATTTGACTTGTGTACCTCAGCTCCATGCCAGTGAGATGGTGACAATACACTGTCCCTTTCTGACAGAAGTGTTGTTAGAGAAAAATGTTCAGTATTGGAAGAGCTGTACCACTGCTAAAGAAGTTCATGACATTTACCTTACAGCGACTATTAGCTGAAGTCCTATCACTTCTAACTAATTCTGAAATATTGAAGGTGAACGCTTCGTCAAATACACATATGCAAAGCCAGCATATGCAAGTTTTGGTGTGAGGTGGAACAGCTGTAATCCTACTTCCACAATGTCATTTAGGAGGGGTCCAGAGAAGCTGAATCTTATCTAAAACCAGACGGAGTGTGACTAATGTGGACAAGTCACACTTGGGCCCTTAGCCAGATGGAGTAAGTCAATGGGAGGCTTCAAAATGCAGTTTAGTGAGCACTGGTGCGCAGCCTGAGCAAGTCTTGTGTCAGTAGTGCTATCTCCTTTTATTTTTTACATCTGATGAAAGATAAGGCCTCTCCAAAGCTTAATATTGCTCTGTTAATTAACTAATATATGAGCAGATGTTAACTGCTTCAGAAGTGCCAAACATTTCTGCTGTTATTCACTTCAGAGTCAGATGTGTCTAGATGGGGTTTTTTTCAGAGCTATGAGCAGGGTTTGAATGCTTAGAGGTGCAATTGTTACTGGCTTGAACTGCAATTGTGTGGTTAAATCTCCACCCCTGGCTTCAAAAATTGCCCTCAAGGCAGGGCTGTATTCTGCCACTTCTGTGCACATAGAAAAGACAGCACTCACAGAGTGCTACAGAATATGGACCATAGCTAATTAACATTGCCTCATTAATCTCATCTAGCTGAGAAAACGGACTGGCTCCTATCAGATTCTCAAGTGGTCATAGAATCACAGAATGATTTAGCTTGGAAAAGACCTCTAAGATCATTGAGTCCAGTAAATCTGATGCTGCTTGTGCAACATCTACTCATATTTTAAATACCTCCAGGGATGTGACTCCACCACTTCCTCGGGCAGCCTATTCCAGTTCTTGACAACCTTCTCCACAAAGAAGTTTTTCCTGATGTCCAATCTAAACCTCTCCTGGCACAACTTCAGGTCGTTTCCTCTTGTTGCCTGGAAGAAGAGGCCAACCCCCACCTGGCTACGCCCTCCTTTCAGGCAGTGGTAGAGAGTGATAAGGTCCCCCTGAGCCTCCTTTTCTCCAGGCTAAACCCCCCCAGCTCCCTCAGCTGCTCCTCACAGGACTTGTGCTCCAGACCCTCCCCCAGCTCCGCTGCCCTTCTCTGGACACGCTCCAGCCCCTCAATGCCTTTCTTGCAGTGAGGGGCCCAGAACTGAACACAGGATTCGAGGTGTGGCCTCAGCAGTGCCGAGTACAGGGGGACGGTCACTGCCCTGGTCCTGCTGGCCACACCACTGCTGAGCCAGGCTGTTGGCCTGCAGTACAAGTCATCAAAAGGGGACTAAAGATGCAGAGTTTGAAAGTCTGTGACTGATGTAAGCTGAAGCCCCAGAATCAAACGCAAGTTACAGAAAAATGAAAATCTAAAGCTCACTGAACAGATGAAAGGAAGAAAACTTTGCAAGCATCACACTAACAGGGCTGCATTTTGTAAATTGCTGTCAGTTTGGTCTGAAAGGATTAGGGCTGATTCCTTGCTTCAAGGGATGACAGTACCACAGAGCTACATTTTGTTGGATGAATTCTGAAAAAAAGTCTTTCCCTGTAATCAAGCACTGCTGTAAACAGCAGTCTCTGACCTACCACTTCTACAGTTTGAATACAAATCTCCACATACACATCTGAAATGCCATGTGATATTTACCTAATTTCTCATTCTGTTATAAAATGTTCTGCACAAAAAAAAGAAGAGCATCTAAAAGACCAAGCAGGCAGTAACCTGGCACAAAGTGATCTGTTACAGCTCTCTCATCCCTTGACTTCTATTTGTGCTGCTGAGAGACCAAATGTCAAACATGATTTTTGATAGGCAGCTACCCAAAGTGCCCTACAAAGTTTATAACTCTAATGCAGAGAAGCTTTGAAATCAATGCAAGTCCTGCTGTT
Organism: Oriolus oriolus; assembly: GCA_013400235.1. Taxonomy (NCBI): domain Eukaryota; kingdom Metazoa; phylum Chordata; class Aves; order Passeriformes; family Corvidae; genus Oriolus; species Oriolus oriolus. The sequence continues at coordinate 120,151 of VXBT01013918.1, forward strand.
CCACTCCCACAGGCTGTACACTTGCAGCATGTGATAAGCTAAGCAGTACATGCATTCGGGTTGAGACCTGCAATTAAAACCAGTTTCTTTAAAAAGTACAGTAGTTTTAACATCATGGCATGAGCTGTGCCTCTTTCCAAAAGGAGAGATAAAAGTAATGTTCTAATTAAAGTCTCTTCTTTCTTAAATATGCTGTATCACACTGTGGTAGTTGCACTGCTCAGAGTCCAAAAGGAGTACGTGAATTCTGCCTGATAAAGTTTTCCCTTTGGAGCTTTTCAAACTGTGTTGTGGGCTTCTGTAAAACCCCAGTTCATAATTCAGGAACTGGCTGTGTTTCACTATTCTCTCCATATCTTTGCAAAACACTTGTGCGTCTTCTGATGATCCACACAGCCTGCAATAAATACAGAGGTGCATGAGGAACATCCCCAGGCCTAAAAACACTACTGAACGCATCTGAATAGAAAGTATTTCTATTTACTCAGGGATTAGATGATAATTATTTTGATTTTTTTTACTATCTGATCAAACCAAGAAGAGAAAAAAGAAAAGGAAAAATAAATCATTTCCCAAACATTTTCAGGACACTACAATCAAAAGGTCTGTAATCCCTACTACAACAAAAAAAAAATCCAAACCAAAAGCAAACCAGAACCACTGATGAACAAACAAAAAAACCCCAGATCACACGGAACTACATGTCAGTTCCAGAGAGTAAAAAAGCTAAGGCTGCGTTTGACTCTCCTAACTCACAAACCAGCTGCCAAATTGACTCCCAGAGGCTGGCCCAGATATAGCACAAAAAAGAACACTAATTAGTGGGGGCCCATCCATTCCCAGTCAAGACTTTCCCTTATAGGCCTTCAGTCACAGAATATGATTGTTATTATCCCAACTGCCAATATGCTCTGGAACTCCTAAAGCTGTGTCCAGAGATTTTCAAGTATTTTTTATCCTGCTGCGATATACAGAAGATGAATGACCCTTCTGAGCACTTCCTAATAATATTTTTCCTCTGATCTTTAGTCAGCAAAAGTAAGACCATGCTCATCTTTACTCTGTTTTTCCCAATTTAAGAATCTGAAGTGGTTTTAGGAAATGTCACCCAGATATGTGTTAGAAATGCAGGGTGCAGTGGTGCTCAGGAAAGCTCAGTATAACTGTGTTCAAGATTCCAAGACAGTATCACTTTTTTTTTATGAAACAAACCTCAGATTAATGAAATATTGAGAGATATCCTGTGTTACCTAAAACATAGAACATACCCCAGCCTTCCACAAGGCTAGGGAAGAGAAAGCTGTTTGGTACTCGATATTTTTTATAACATCTAGACTAATAAAAGTCAGGCTTTAACCTAAATTTCTGGGATTTACTTTATGTTACAGTAGAACCAAAATATATTAGTTACTAATGAAACCCACAAGACAAGTCTGTTCTTGTCTCTAGGCAAGAAGAAAAGTTTTCTTTTTAAAGAAACTTTGGAATTATTACCATATAACTATTGGCTGTGTGCAAACCTACTGGGAATCTGCTGCTGTAGGCAGAGACCACTGTCAGGAGCACGAGGCATTGAGTTCTGCTGGCTGCTGGTTTATTTCCCAGTGGAATTTAATCCTTAAAGCTCTCTTTTGCCAAACACCTGCACATCCAAATGACTGCTTTTATATCATCTTCCCCCATTCCCTCAACAGCCAGAGCTCCCTCAGCCTTGCCCTTCTAAATCTGAATGGAGCTGATTGGGGCACAAAATCCCAGGTAAGCTTTATGAAAGCATAACAACACCACCAACAAGAACTCCTGATGGATGCCTGAAATAAACTGAAACGGCGTCTCTCCTGACCTCTAATATTTTCTATTTGTCATGTTGCTCCTGAACTTTCAGTCCTAGAGTCAAACCCAGTCCTGATCAGACAGCATAGGTATTGGACTTGCCTGACTTAAGCTCTCAGAAAGAGCACTAACTGTACGCCACAGAGACACAGTCTGGCTCCACCTCACTGCTTTTTTGGAAATAGTTCCTCCAAATCACCTGGATCTTCTTGCTCCAGTGACTCCCCAACCTTTCTGAACTTGCCATTGCTCATGGTGATCCAGCATTCCTTGCTGGACTCCACAAGGTGCAGCCAAAAAAACTGTGAGGTGTATCAGCACCCTGAAATAATCCTCTCCCAGCCCTTTTGTCATCACACAGACCAAATGCCCAAGGACCACAGTTCTTGCTCTGGGGAATCACACTTCTCTTACCTGAGGCTGCCTATTTGTGCCCAGATATCCCAAAGCCAATAATCAGAAATATCAGCCTTTTCAGCAATACCTTACCAAGAACTCAAAATCATTAGTTCTTCTGCAAACTTTACCCTAATTGTTGGCAATCAGTCATCCCTATTAAAGTGCCAGGAAATGTTCCCAGCCACTGGAACGGAATCACTTGGACTGTTAATTCATTACTGTGATCCTTGAGACAGTTTTGCTCCAGGTCATCTAGAAACTTCCCAAATATTTCCTGCTACAGAAAATAGCATGGCTAAGAAGTACCGTCAACAACTGGCCACCCTGTGCTGGAGGGGTGAGAATTTAATGCCATGGACACGGACCACCCCCTACTAGGACGAGTTCTAGGCATGTTTCATTTCCTAACACAGACGTAACCCCAGGGTCTTCCATAGGAAAATAGATGAGGTTCCAAAGTAAACATAATAGAAGCCATTCAGGGTAAAACAAGAGAGAGCGAAAATTTTGTTGATGAGGTCCTCATCAGAAATACCATCCCTTTTCCACCTGCAAAGGCAGTTACCTGAGATCCCTCAGCATCATACTGTCAGAAGCAAGTTCATCACCAAGATGCAAACTATTTTAAGTTGAAAATCAACCCCTTGAATTTCATCCAGAACCAAACTGAAAGCCAGGAAGATTCAAGAGCATAAATGCTACCAAGTCCCCTGAGGAAAGCACAGCCGAGTTGGGAAGCAGCTGCTTCATTTCCCAGGCAGAGCTCATTGCAAGGGTTGAAGCTCAAAGGGCACAGCCTGGATCACTGCAGTATTGCCTGCATCTAAAAAAATTGACAATTTTGTAGACAAGAACAGGTAGAAAAATGGACGGGGACAGTTCAGTTCTACATCAAGGAGAGCCAAGGCCTCATCTTGACTTCCATTTAGGGATTTTGGCTTTAATAGAGGAACTGACTCTCAGTTGTTCCCTCACTTACATAATTTGTTTTCTATTTTTGTCCACAAGAAATTTTAATTTCACCTGATTCAGGCTAACTATCAATCTGATCACTTTTTCCCCACAGGGAAGCCTGCCTTGTGGCTCCATCCCTTCCTCAGGGAAGAGAGGGGGTATATCTGTTCCCAGCTTGGTGGTTGGAGCTCATGCTGAATGACTTGCTACAGTGATAGACAGTGGTCATTGGAGAGGTGTGAAAATAGACTGTGTCAGGCTGGGTCCCCAAATGCAGTGCTAGTAGGCCCTCAGCTTTGTGCTGCCGTGGTTGGGGGGCTTAGCTGGCAAGCAGTAGTTCTGCATCGTGCCAGCAAACTCTGCAGCCACGGTCTCCTTGTCATCCTGAAATGTAAACTATGAATCATAACCACATCACCTCACTACCTAAAGAAGCAAAATCAAACCCATTTTCTGCAACGTTCATGATGTCACTGTGGAACTCGCCGGCACAGAACACTCTGAAGGATGAAGGGTTGAGCAAGTTTGAGAATTCCAGGATGATCAGTCATTCGTGGCCATTAAACTCAGCAGTATGGATGGGACCTTACCATACCATGTGGACAGGACCATATTCAGAAAGTCCCCAAACCACTGAGTGCTGGGATCAGAGGGGTTACTCGAGGGCAGTGATCACTCTTACCTCCTTCGTCCAAGCACGCACTGCTGGCTCTTGGTGGAGACAGTGTCCTGAGCAAGATGGTCCTGAGTCAGCAAGGCCGTTGCTTTGGCCACTGTGTACACAGAAAGGGCCTGGTACAAAGAAGGGCTGAGATTACCCACAGGAAGCACTAAGGATGACAGAGTGTCATCCAAACATTTTTCCATGAGTTGTTTGAGAAAGAGAGAAGGGGCATGTAGACACGGGCTGCCACAGAACACAGAGGTTTCACACTTTTGTTAAAGGGCACCATTCATTTGGCTGATTATGACAGGACAAAAATTTGAGAAATGAAGAACTATGCCTTGTCACAGAAGTAAGCTTGGTACAGACCAGTGTTCACTAACAATTAAAGATGATTACCCATCCAGTTCCAGAACATCATACTTTGTGATACCTAATTTACACAATTACAGCAGGGAATGTAAAGAAAAAGTCTGAAAGAAGGGGACCAGAATGTTGCAGCTAAAATGAAGAATTAATCATTTTTACAGAATGGGCCAAGTTACTGTATGTTAACACTTCAGGCCCTGGTCTGATTCGCTGAAATTACATGCACTTAACCTCCTGTGATGCACAAACTATTTCATTAACTTCTTACTAACAAAGCATGACAAATTCATTTAAGTAGGGAAATTAAAAGAGGACAGACCATGTCTGCATTTAACATGGCCAATCAGCTGTCCTCACCTAATGTCCTATTTCCAGGCTATTTTCTAGGTCCCTTTTAACCCAAAAGGTATAAAATAAAATATTTCTCGGAATAAAATACTCTACCAAGAAAAATACTTTCTAGTTACCTAAGCTTGCTTAACCTGCCGGAGAACTCTGAGAGACATCTAGATCCAGTACGCACTGCAGTCAGTTTATGACCTTTCCTTGACTTCAGGCAGGCTTTGGGCATAAGGTAATGTTCTTATTCAAAAACTATGGATCCTCTGGGGAGGAGAAAGGCTACAGAAAAAAAAAAAAGAGTGTTTTCTCTTACATATAAGTATTTTCTGAAGTGCATTTATCAGAATAAAAAAGCAGAATATCTGAAAGTTTCTGGCACCTTAAAGTCCCAGCTACTTACAAACAAACAAAAGAAAGGAAAAGAACAAAACAGTCATCATTGTTCCAACATTAACCTGAAAGAAGCAGAGACTTCCTTTTCACCCATGGTACCATCAGAATACACAGTTAAAACAACACTGATGATAACTTGCTAGGTTAACAACCAGAGCAGGAATGATGAAAATAGTCTCAGAAAGAAGCTAAAGATGGCAGACAGGCCTCCATTGTAGTTTGAGAAAATAGGAAATGATAGGGGACAAAAGTATGTTAGAGGAAGTGGGAACAGGAAAGGTCACCTTCATTAGAGTTGACCATTAGCCACAAGTCCATCCACATGTAACATGCGGAGAATCCTTGAGGTCTGAGGGACAACAAAATTATTTTTAAAAGCACAAGATGTGAAAGAAAATTCTCTTTATTAAGGTCTGCAACTGGATCCCTAACTGAAGGCAAACAGGGACTGCTGGAGGGTAATAGCAATCCTCTAAAAGGCGAGAGATAAGGAACTTCTGCTGGCAGGGATCTGAGTGAAAAAAGACCTGTCTGTGAATGGACATATTAATATTCCCATATCTAAGTTCCTCTAGACAGTGGAAGAAATAAAGAGCAAACCTTGAACAAACAAGAGTTTTGCAACAGATCTCTGTTCTGTGAAATTTAAACCCATATTTCATATCATGTCATGATTCACAGGATGCCTCTTCACTATTGCGCTTCCCAAGAGGAAGCAGAACGCAGAGCCCTGGAGACTGTGACACCAGCAGTCCCCAGGTACAAAGGACTGGATTTCAATGCACTGATTTTCTGTTGGTTGCTGGCTAGCTTGATTTTGTTTCCCTGTGTCATTTTAGTGTTGCCTGTAATCTGCGTACATATTACAATTAAGTGGCCAGATCAGCAGGGACCTCAGCAAGCCCTCACAAAAAAGGCTAATGGACCCCTTGACACTTCGCTGATGCGTGCTTTGCATGTGTGCCATGTTTTCTCAAGGTGGCTATCTTCCCTAGGAGAGGAAGATAACTGGCACTTAGAGCAATTTTAGCAACTGGATATATAAAGGAATAGAATTCTTCCTGATAGATGTCTGCCACTGGCATCATACTGTGTAAAACAGTTTCATAGCCACAACAAGCTTCATTTTGGAAGCAAGAGCTGTGTATTGTTTGGAAGGCTCTTCCTTGTCTGCTGTAATAATGGGGAGACACCTTTCCTATTTTACCTTGATTTTGCTTCTGGCCCATCTATACATCTTCCGTTCTCACATGATTTTGTCTGTTTTCAGAACATCCCTATTCTTCCCACCAGCATTTTCATAGACAGTAGCTGCATCGCCTCCAGCCTTCATTTAGCTGAGCTAAACAAGAGAAGCTTGTTTTTTCTGATATGACAAGCTCTTCCTTCTCTTGTAACTCACAGTAATTCTTCTCCTGACCTATTCCAGTCCAAAGGCAGAGCTGCAAAAGTGGTCCCAGACACATTCAGAACAAGCCCTTGCAATGAATCTTACCATCTCTCCACTGGAAATAAGGGAATATTCCCTTTTACATACCTGCAGTACTGCTAGCACCACACTTGGATCAGACAATACACCAAGAAGTTTTCTCTGGAAAAGAAGCCCAATCCTCAGCTCACAGAACAGCTGGCTCAGGTGGCTCCTCCTTCCTGCAGTGCTGCCTATTGAAGGGACTCAAGCAGGACACAGAGCAAAACCATTCTCTGAGAGAAATTAAGATACAGCCTACATCTTAATGCTATATAGTAAGATAAAATTGATGGCAAAAGTATTCACCTGCTGGATATCAGGCCTGTGTTATGTACCTGCAGCAAACTTCACATTGCCAAATTTTTCTGAGTCCCTCTCTATTCAACCCGAGGCTCGATGCGCACTCAAACCTGCTGACGTTTCTCTCCCAGCATGAGCTACTGAGCAATTTCAGAGATACTGACTGAATTTGAAGCCACACAGGTGAAGATTTACATGCTAGGTATGCTGGAAGATTTGCAGTGCAATGGTTCTCACAGTAGAGAACAAAGCTGTGACAAAGCATCGATGTCTGGGTGAGCCTGCAAATATAACTAGAAGACATCAGCATCCCAGCTGATGTGAGTCACTGCGCATCCACAGGCACTCCTCAGGACTTGCCTGTAAGCTGGTGAAAGCTTTATAACACTGCACGTGTCCTTCCTTTTGCAGTGTGATGGAGAACATAGGAGAACTTGGTGGCAGAAGCTTGAGTCATCAAAGATATGGCGAAGACTGAAGCTTGGCTGCAGTGGGAATCAAGTGTTCCCTGGGCAGGAACACCACCACACTCTGGTAGGCACAACAGGGCAAGTGAACAGGAAGGGAGATGAGGCTCGATGTCAGACATCCCATCAAACTCCCTGTGCTGCCTGCGAACAGCTTAGGCACACGTGCTGCAGCAAACAGCTGCAGATCTTGCAGATGTGCGAAGACCTTCCCAGACTGTTTGAGAGGATGCAAAAGCCCCCGTTGCTGTTCCTGGTTTTGGCCAAGGGATGAATCTGAATGCATCAAAAGAACAAGGAAGAAAGGCCTGGTGTGTCTCAAGCACACTTGGCTGAGGAACCTGCCACCAAGAGCAAGGCTGGAAAATGCCTGGCAATGAGCTGTGCCGGCATGAGGGTGAGCAAGGAGAGCAGCTCCCAACAGCAGCAGTGAGCCCATCTCAGCAGCTTTACTTCACAGAGGCTGCAGCAATGCCAAGCCAGTCTCAGGTGACAGAGGATGTTCCATCAGCAGGTACCCAAAATGCTGTACAATGGACAACCCTGACACGTAAGACATTTTCTTGCTCTAAAAAGAGAAGTGCACAAGTGGCAATGTGGGAGCCAAAGCCAAATGATCAGCCAGGAGCAACTGTACTCATCAAACTTGTCACTGAGAACTGTGAAGCAAGGGCTATAAGCAACCACTGCCATGAAGAGGAAGCCCTAGATGCTGCATGCTCCCTGGGCATTGATCAGTACTCAAGCACCTGGGACTGGAGCTGTTTATCTACTTGTTTGTTTTGCAGCTTTACAAAATTGTTCTAAAGTGCTTCTCTGTGCCTTCTATTTTCCCACAGATGTTTCAATATAAATTATAGTAATTATGTATTGTGAAGAGGGTAATTTGCTTTAACAATTGTGTGAAGTGTACTTGTTATCAATTTCATGAGATTTCTGTCCTGTCCAGTTGTCCACATATCTTGAATGATCTGTACATCATGGAAGCGTGGGTGTGGAGATTATGCTCAAAGGGTAAGTTATCCGGATGCATTTTAATCCATTTGACTTGGAGCTTTGGAACCAAACTGAATTTGATTTCTGGGGGAATCTGAAAAAAGAGGTGCTAGAAAATACTTTCTAGAGGCAGGCAACAATAGAGAGAAAAAAACCCTGTAGCTTATCCTCATAACATTCTCACATAATAGACAACCAACAGAGGCCAAAAATGCCACAGCCAGCTTCTATCTTTAAAAAAAGGGACAGGACAAGAAGAATTTTAGCTAAAATTTTCATTCTAAGGCATGAAAGAGCACTTTCCAACACAACTTTCTGGAGCTGGAGTTAGAGATTTTCAGCAGGGCATTTGGAAAAGAACCTAAACCATTCATCTTCCGTTCTAATGTGTTAAATGGGACTCCAAAGAAAGATAAGAAAGGCTCAGTTTAAAGCTAAATTAAACACGTTTTATATTTTTAAAGCACTGTCTCCAGGCCTCTCACCCCATTGAGTCCCACCAGAGCAGCAATGTTACAATACCTATGACTGATTTTGCTCAAGTTTCTACTGTGGCTAAGCCCATTAAAATACAGAAGATTTGTGTGTTCTTCTGCATTTGGGTTCCTCTTCTTCTCTTTGCCCTCACAATCCCTTTTTAGTAATGCCATACAGATGTGAGTTCAGAGATCAACAACTCCACTTCTTAGCATTCACTTGTTCCTCAAGGAAACAGAAACTGAAGTAACCCAAATGGGACCTCTATATTTGAGTGCTCCTCACTGAGGGTTGAAGGACCCCCACTTCACAAAGATATTGCATTATAGCATTTCTTTTCCAGTGATTTCTAGCAGCTCTTTTTAAAAAGTTAGATTTTGCTACCTTTTCTTCTTTTTTTTGTCCCTGCTGCCTGGAAAGTTGATAGTAAATGTGATTGCTGTGATGTATAAATAATCCCTTTTGACTTCAACTCTCCAGTTATTTATGGCAAGCATAAACCCAGCTATTATTGTGTGACCATGGCCTTTTGCAATAAATAGTTCCCCTTTCTCTGTGGTGCTTAAATCTCCCCTTCATACACTGCATACAATTTTTTGATAGAACTTTCTGCCTGCCATGCAGGATTGGCGCTCTAGGGCCCCTCTCATCCCTGTGACCCCTCGAGACTCCACAACCTCTTCTCCTATGAATCACTCAAGCACAGATCAGTTGAGGTGGGAAAGCCTTTACAGATGTCAACTTGTCCAATCTCCTGCTCAGAGTAGGGTCACCTAGACTGGGTTACTTAGGACCATGCCTGGGTTGGTTTTGAGTATCTCCAAGGATGGAGACTCCACAACCTCTCTGGGCAGTGGAGCTTCAGTGCTTAGTCATTATCACAGTAAAAAAAGCTTCTTCTCACATTTAAATGGAATTTCATGTTTCAGTTTGTGCCCATTGCCCCTTGTCCCATCACTAGGACACTGCTGAGAAAAGCCTGGGTCCATCTTCTTCACTCCCTTCATCATATATATATTGAATAAATCCCCCTTCTCATCCTCAGGCTGAACAGCCCCAGCTCTTCCTGCCTTTCCCCATGTATCAGACACTCCAAGCACTTAATTGTCTTCATGGTCCTTCATTAGACTTGCTCTGGAACGTCCAGTATGTCTGTCTTGCACCGGGGAGCCCAGAGCCGGACACAGCACTCCAGGTGTCCACCAAGCCTGAGCGGGAGGGAAGGAACAATGCTTTGCCTAATGCAGCCTGGGATGCTAGTTCTGGGATCAGTATTTCTGGCATACCTCATGGAATGGCATTGGTGTTCTCCTACCACCACTACAGACAGCTAGCCTAGCTGAACAGCCTTTTCCCAGACACATAATTTTGGATACTTACAGCAACTCTGACATGCCGGTGCCTTCAGCAGCTTTTCCTCCTCTGTCATTTACAGCTGCTGAGATCCCAATTTGCAATAAAGGTTTTGTTATTAGATAGCAAGTACCTGACCTTTCATTTTGTACCGTCAAATTTCAGTCCCTTTCAATTACTGCAGTCCTCAAGGTCACCCAGTTCTTTCTGAAGATGGTTTGAATACCTTCCATTTGTCCTACACATAACCTTTCTCTTTGTAAGTTCTCATTACCTTTTAAAAGTCTCTCTAGTTGGAAAGCCTCTGAAGTGCTACATTCTTTATTCATTTTCCTGCCCCTTTTTTAAAGTTCTATTGTTTCTCCTTTGTCCTTCATCCTACCTGCAGTCATGCACCACAGCAAAGCCCTCCACCTTCCTCTGATATCAAGAGGAATGCTTGGCACCATCCATTAATTTTTCATTCACTAAGAATGAGGTGTATGTACCTTGCAGCAGGAATAACCTAGGTAGGTACCACAGGTACCTCTAAACTACCAAACTAGATCAAACTAAACTTTCAATCTGGGCTGTTAAACCCACTTAAGAATCTTTCTTGTGCTTACGGTGTACTGTAAGTTCAAAACTAAGGCAGGTAGCTGCTCCTTATGTCTGAAATGCTGGCGTGGTTATATCAATGTAAGATGTAGCATTTAAGCTACATGCTGTGCTAGCCAGAGATCTTCACTGAGCTACAAATGATGACTGAGTGACTTCCTAAGGTCTTACGAATAAATCAGAGCCTAAAACCTCTATATACAGAACTGAAAATGTTGTCTGCCATGGATATATTCTTGCTAATGGAACTGCAGCTGTGATTACTTTACTTCCTTTGAGAACCTCTTAAACTGATTTAGGCATTAGTATGTAGGACATGTACAGGCCATATAAAAAAAATTTGAACATTCTTAACAAAGTGCTGGTTAGATTATTTACCAAATTTAAAGCCAATTCAAAACCTTTTAAAATCTTAATTATTTATAATTTAGTTCTTAGCCTTGGGCAACAACATTACTAGATACTGGATAACATGATAAACACCATATATGCTCTTTGGGAGTGGGGCCAAATGCAGGGAGAATTGTTAAAAGTTAACATTTTTAGAAATTGAGAAGAATACAGCATAGTCTTGGTCGATGTAGTTTGCATGTGAAGCTTAAAGCATTGCAGAATGATTTTCTCTCCTTAAAGTTATTTGTCGCTCTGTGGTCAACATGGGGAAGTCATCTTTTGTGAAGTAGTTGATAGATGTATTTTTTTCTCCAATTTTCCATCTTTAGACTTTGTTTGAAAGATTGAAAAGCCTTTAACTCAAAAACACATTGAAGTATCAAAGTCTGAAAACACATTTGTGTTCCAAACAGTTATCAATAACCAGGAAGTAAATCAAGACTTCTAAATTAAAATTAAAAGGTATTAGTCTTGAGAGTCTTTTTAGGAAAAAAACCAAAAAGCATGAAGGGCAGCGTTTGCTTAGTTCTATGAAATCTGAAGACAGACACACTTTCAAGCACTTGGGAACCTTATAGTCTGTCCACACTGAAAACAAGAGCTCTGTTCCCCCTGCATGAAAATCCTTCATACTTTGTCTTTTAGGTAACATTTCTGATTTTATGAGTACTCAGAGAATAAAAGCAGAAAAAAGATGTGGCCCTGTTAATTATTTTAGAAGGAACCCTACACAACCAAGCAGCCTGTGAGCATTAACCACTAGCAGCAGTTACCAGGTGGCCAAGGGGCAGAGGCGAAGGGCTGGCTGACGACTGTCTCTGCTCCACAGGGACTGGCCACCAGAGACCATCCATCAACTTCTGCAGTAGCAAAAGTGATTAAATATGCAAGAGGTGGTGAAATGAGGAGCAGGTAAAGCTGCTCTTGTGGCAGCATGCTCAGCACAGCCAGGCAGCAGCATGCAGCTTGCTCAAGGTGGGGAGCAAAGAAGACACCCGACCCGTCAGCACAGCTCAAGGCGGTGGAAGGAGGGGGCCACAGGAGAGCAAACTAGAGGTGAAGAGACTGAAGACAGCATAGGAAACTAACTGAGGGAAAGTCAGGGAGGAAGGGTGCTCAGAGACCCTCCTGATCTGAGAGAAGATCTGCCTGTAAAGTCTTTGGAAAGGCCACCTTTGGGGAAAAAACAACTAAACAAACGAAACCAAACAAAAGGAAAAAAGAATAAATGAACTTGAAATTATCTGGTCACCTCTGTCAACACCCACACCTGGACTGCCCCAACACCAGGAACACTGCAGATAGTCCCATTCTCAGCAACTGTGAGGTATGGGAGGTTGGTTGCTGCCAGTAAAGGGAAAAACAGGGTCTGGCATTTACCTTGACATGTCATGAGTTGAGAATGTACTTATGGGCTGCTCCCATCCAGAAGCTGGCACACACAAACATGATCACAAGTAATTTATGGTGATTGTGTTTTTCAGATTTTTTTTTTGGTACACATGGAATCACAGAATGGGTAAGGCTGGAAGGGATGAGAATGGGGTTATGTGGTCCAATCTCCCTGTTCAAGCAAGGTCATAATAAAGTACATTGCACAGGATTGCATCCAAACTGCCCTTGGATATCTCCATTGAGGGAGACTCCACAACTTCTCTGGGCAATCTGTTCAGGTGCTCGGTCACCCGCACAGCAAAGAAGTTCTTCCCTATGTTCAGGTGGAACTTCTGTGCATCAGTTTCTACCCATTGCCTCTTGTCCTATTGCTTGGCACCACTGAGAAGAGCCTGGATCCATCTCTTGGCACCCATCCTTTAGATACTTATAAACATTGATGAGGTCCCCTCTCAGCCGTCTCTTCTTAAGGCTGAACAGGCCCAGCTCCCTCAGCCTTTCCTTATGAGAGAAATGCTCCAGTCCCTTCATCATCTTCATAGCCCTCTGCTGGACTCCCTCCAGGAGCTCCGTGTCTCTCTTGATCTGAGGAGCCCAGAACCAGACACAGCACTCCAGACGAGCTGACAAAAGGTGAGGTCACCTGGTGATGTTCTAGCAGCTAGCAGCACAAAAAAGAAGCACAATAAAGCCTGGAAGCACTCGTCCCAAACTGCAGACAGAGTGAGCTGGGAGCAGACTACAGCAGATAACAGTTCAATATGTAGAAGGCAGTCTTGGTCATTCCTTTTAGGAAATTAAGGAATAGGGCCAGATCCAACTCATGTGAAAGGGACAAAAAAATCCCTACTGCCTGAAAGAACTGAGAAAGGACACTACTGGGATATGAGTGTCAAACACGGAAAAGGCAGCCACCCTCACAGCAAATCTACTTTATCGCAAAAAGAGCACTTCAGTGACTGGCTTCACAAAGAGCTGCTGAAGCAAAATTGTTCCAGTGGGGAACAAATTCAAACAAAACAGAGCATATCATGCTTGGACCAAAGAGGGATTATTTTTCTTTGACCCTGGAAGCCAGAAGTTTGATTAACACGTGCACAACACCACAGTAATAATGATTGCAACAGGTATCAAATCTCCTGGGAATATCCTTTGGTGAAGTCTGGCTCCTTTACCAGCTAAATTTCAGTACATGATCTCATAGTTACACCAATAAAAAGGAAAGAACACCAATAGAACACCAATTAAAAAGGAAAAAGGAAAAAGTGTCTTGTAACAGATTCTTTCTCACATAATGCTGAAGAGGAGGGAGACTTGAGAACAGGGACACATGATATTATAACAGTCAGCAAAAGTCATGAGAGAAAGATGATATTATGATACAAGTGAAACTTCTAAGAAAATAGGTGTCATCAGGCCAGTCTGCACAAGAACAACAAGCTCCCTGCAACATTTATTAATTTGGGGATGGAAAAGCAGTTCTGTGTGAATAATGAGCATAGCTAAAACTGACTTATTGACTTCAGAAAATGTTAATTTTTAAGAAAACAATGGACAGAAAAGATTATAAGGGGATTTTTATGCAAAAAAAATCCAACCCAGCAGCAACAAAAGCCAACAATCAAACAAACAAAGCCCCAAGAAGACACACACTTGTCTGGCCCTACATGGATTCAGAAAACAGGACACATGTTTAGAAATTGCTGCATTTGTTTCAAAATGCAAGAGATAGAGCTGCAAGGAGCTGTTGATAATTTGTGGTACTCCTCATGGAGTCTGGCAGAAATTGGCAACTGATTTGTTTGAGCACAGCAAAGCTCTGTGCGATGATAGCTGATTATTACTGTCATTTTTTACCAAGTAATTCAGCTAAGCTTCGCATTATCCAGCACAGTAGTGAATGACATTATACAATATTTGCCAAACCTCTGATGAGCTTGTTTTGAACACAGCCCAAGACACAAGACACTTCCAAGACTGCAGAGGATCATGCTTCATACAGAAACTGCAATCTATGTCAAATGTATGCATGCCTAAGCAAAATCGGATGCAAAAAACCAAGAGTCCCAAAAGTGCCAGTCACAGGCTTCAAAATCTTCACATATGCATGTTGAAGAGGCTTTTGAACTGCGTCCATCTTCAATGGAACCAGCTGAGCTTAAGGCTATAGTGGGTACAGCCCCTTTCAGTTTTCCAAGGACCAGCACTATCCATCAGAAACACTTAAATGTTGACTACAGCCCCAAATTCCACCTCTACAGAGCTGCTAGACAATGTCAGCTTGGAGATCACCCAGCCACACTCATATGCTGAAAATTCCAAGACCAGACGTGTCTTAATCATAGAAAGCACCCTCCACCACCTCCCAGTAAATGAACAGATCAGTGAGAACAACTGCAATACTAATTGCACAAGCTGAAAATCATAGAATCATAGGATGTTTTGGGTTGGAAGAGACCTTAAAGGTTATTTAGTACCAACCCTCCCTGCCATGGACAGCAACACCTTCCACTAGACCAGGTTGTTCAGAGCCCCATCCAACCTGGCCTTTGATACTTCCAGAGATGGGTCATCCAGAACTTCTCTGGGCAACCTGTTCTAGTGCCTCACCATCCTCACAGCAGAGAATTTCTTCCTAATATCTAATCTAACCCTACGTTCTTTCGGTTTGAATCCATTCCCCCTTGTCCTGTCACTACATGCTCTTGTAAATAGCCTCTCTCCATCCTTCCTGTAGCCTTCCTTCAGGTACTGGAAGGCCACAGTTAGGTCACCCTGAAGCCTTGTCTTTTGCAAATGAAGCTGCAAAGTTACAATCACCTTGAAGAATAATATTTTAGTTGCTGTTATATGGTCTCATGGACTGTGCTGTATCTGCAAAATTAATTCTAGATGAAGCTGATGTGGGCTGGAAGATTAGGAGTGTTTTCTCTTGAAATTTGGAGATATAAAGGCCAAAGTGAAGGCATAACAGCAAGCAGGCTTAAAAGCCAGCACAGAGAGAAGACCCCACTTACAAAATGAGCATCCGTGGAAGGACTGATCACCCCTTGATCAGGCTTTTCCCACAGCTCAGCATATGAGCATATTAACACACAGGTAAGTGTCATTGAGAAGTGCCTAGCACAAGTGCTGGCATTTGTCAATGTTTCTTCTATTTTCTTTAACACAAGAAGAACCAGAAGTCATTTTCGGCCCTTCTTGCTCTGCACCAGGTGTGATGTGAAAGCAGAGCAAGCAGCTTGCTTTATTTTGCTTACATAGCTATGAAAAGAGATTAGCTCTGTTGGTTAGACCACGGTGTTAATAATGTAAAGTTTGTGGGGATTAACTTAAAAGCTGGACTCGATGATCTTTGTAGGTCCCTTCCAACTCAAAATATTCTGTGATTCTGTTTTTCTTGTAACAAGCCCCCAGTTCTTCCAGGAGCATCAGGATCAAAATTGGTGCTGCTCTAAATATGTGAATAAAGACCAGAAAAGACAAAGAAAATAAAAATTAACTATGGGAGAAGGCTATCTCTCAAAGCTCCCCAAAAAGGTGCACCATCCCTACATACATTTCAACTACAAACCAAAGTACAAACTCTAGTGAGTTTGTACATCATGGATATATTGTAGAGTCGTGGACTTGTTTGAGTTGGAAGGGACCTTTAAAGTTCCTCTAGTCCAATCCCCCTGCAATGAGCAGGGACACCTTCCACTAGAAGGTTTCTCAGAGCCCTGACCAACCTGACCTTGAATGTTTCCAGTGATGGGGCATCCACCACCTCTCTGGGCAACCTGTTCCAGTATTCCACCACTCTCACTGCAAAAAGTTTCTTCCTGATATCTAGTGTGAATCTATCCTCCTTTATTTTAAAACCCCTTGTCCTACCACTACAGGCACAGCTAAAAAGCCTGTCCCCATCTTTCTCACAAGCCCCCTTTAGGAACTGGAAGGCTGCCATGGGGTCTCCTTGGAGCTGTCTCTTCTCCAGGCTGAACAGCCCCAACCCTCTCAGCCTGTTGTCAGTGGAAAGGTGCTCCAGCCCTCTGATCATTTTTGCAGCTTCCTCTGGACTCGTTCCAACAGCTCCATGTCCTCCCTGTGCTGAGATCCCAGAGCTGGATGCAGCCCTGCAGGTGGGGTCTCAGCAGAGCAGAGCAGAGGGGCAGAATCCCCTCCCTGGCCCTGCTGCCCACGCTGCTTTGGATGCAGCCCAGGACAGGACTGGCTTTCTGGGCTGTGAGTGCATGTTGGCAGCTCATGTCCAGCTTTATCACATCATCGCTGAGGTACAGATTATCAGAGCCAAACCAGCTATTAAAAGGATTATGACACTATTTTTTACTGAATGGGAAAAAAAGAGAAAAAGAAGAAGAAAAAAGGAACAATTTTTTTCAGAATACCTTCAAGTCACCCCAGAGCAGAGGTAAGCTGAGGCACAAGCCTTTAAAAGCAACCTCACATAGCGTTCCATTTCCAAAGCTAGGCCTTCTTTCTAACCTATAGGCACAACAGCATAAGCAGTAGGGGAAGGAGAATTGTACCACAAGGAAGAGAGATCCAATGGCCCAAAGATGCTGAAGCCAGAAACCAAACAGGACTGCCAGTAGGGAGCCTGTCTCAAAAACAACCTCCTTCCTGAAGATGAGTAGTGGTAACCACATGTATTTATCAGGTTAATCATCTTTCAATCACTAAGCAGTGGGTGGGCATAAATTTCATTAAAATGGCAAAGGCTTTTGCTTACCATGAACCAAAAATATAAACATGAATATGAAAGGCTATGAATTATGCACTCTGCTGTCTTTGATCATCAAGTAGGGAGGAGAGCTTTAAAAATTACATTCAGGAATCAGCTCAGGTTACCAGAACACCTCAACATCACAAGCATCAAGTAGGAGTTGATCTCATAGCTGATCAAAAGCTGATTTGTTGCCTGCCTTTATAGTAAATACTTGCAACATATCAAGCTGCCTGTAAGATGTGCACACTTCTCAGAAATCAGATATAAAGAATAGCTCTTCCATACCTATAGGAAAAAACCCTCTAAATTAACAAGTAAGTTTGTGGTTAATAAAACAAAAATTATTTTGCATTTCCTGATAAAGAGACAGAATGTCTGCTGTCAGCTGGTAGAGATCTCAGTGCAGGAATCCTTCTACCATACCTGAACACCCACACAAAGCCATGCAGACCCTTGCTTGGATCCTCCTTTGTAAAGCAAAGAGCCAGGGTCTCATCTCTTGGGCCAGCCATTGCTCTAGCACCCTGCTATCCCCTTTTTTTGTGTGTGTATTCAGCTCAGTCAGCACTGGGAGGCTTCTTCACTTCCCAGTGGAAACATGCCATTATACAGAGGTAGCTGTTTGTAAATATGGAGGGAAGAGAAAAGCCCAAATGTCATATAGCCTTTCACTTTAGTCCTGCACCTGAAGACACGATTCCCCTCATGACTCACCTGGGGTGTTCCCCACATGGAGCCACGTGGTCCCCAGGGGAATCCACTGTGTTGACACTGGTCACACAACCAGTGCCCACCTCCCTTCTCTCTCACCGCTGCAAACCATGATGAGGGAGGAAGCCTGTGAGCTTCCAAGCACTAAAGCATCCTGCAATATCTGCTGACTTCACTGGCAGCCACGGTCATTTACTCAATAATTCACTAAATGCATCAGGTGGGCAACAGGACCATACATCAGCTCCAGCTGTCAGCTTCCTGCGCTGATTGCCCCCAGTGAGCTGCCGGGCTCCCGTGCTCCTTCTATACTTGTATCTGCAGGCTCTTGCACAGGGTCAGTCCCAGACCTGCACATGAGGGAGCCATCACTCACTTTAAAAGCAGCAAGACTCTGACATTCACATAGGGACAGGCAATTTCGGTGAGCCAGCAACACAGACAGGACCGCCTGTGCCCAGATTATTTAGAGCTGAGAAGGGCCTGCCTGCCAGTCTCGCTGCTGGGCAGCAGCTGCCAACTCCTCACTCACACATGGGGCTCTTTAGATGCAATGTTTAGATGTAGATGTAACGACCCGATGTTTGTCACCTTTATCAGCAGGCAGATCACTTTATATTTAAAGGTGAGAAAGATCTTTTATTTTATACCTCTGAGCTTTCAAGAGTTTTTCTTCTCTACAACAGGAATCGGTGAGGGTTGAGGACAACAAAAAGCTTGCCAGAGAGGCACTGCCCCAGACAGCACTGCACCCCATGGAAGGGAAAGGCATCAGCCCAGCTCAGCTGCAGGACAGACATGGTGCAGGAAGAGCCAAAGAATGAGAATTGCAGGGAGAACAGAGCATGCAAGAAGCAATGTGATTTGCCCTGTCACAGCAGCGACAGGGCAAATCACATTGCTTCTTGCATGCTCTGTGCAGATATCACAGCTCTGCAGCTTACTCGCTTGTACCTGTGATGAACAAGAAACCAAGTTTCCACGGGGCCCTGCCAGGTCTTTTCCCAAATGATGCTCTGCCCTCTTCCCTCTCCAGACTCTGGAAGAAGTAGATGCAGGCAGCCCTGAGCACTGTGGTGGGTTTCAGGTAGGAGAGGAAGGGATGAATAACTGAGATGGCTCATTTCGGGAGCCTGGCTCCCAAAAAGGAGGGCTCATTCAGTTCATGCCTGTCATTGT
The DNA here is from genome assembly GCA_013400235.1 of Oriolus oriolus. NCBI lineage: Eukaryota > Metazoa > Chordata > Aves > Passeriformes > Corvidae > Oriolus > Oriolus oriolus. The sequence continues at coordinate 139,176 of VXBT01013918.1, forward strand.
GGGAGTGCTGAGTCAGAGGGAGGTGTGTGGGTTGAGGGGGTTTATGAGGGCGGTGCTTGCGGAGCTGGGAAGACAGCAGCCCACCAGAAATACAGTGTCTGGACATGGAAACTGTGTATGGTGGAAGATGTGACAACTACACTTGAAGTTAGAACAACAAAGAAGACGAAGGGCAAAAAATATATTTGTCTACGCTTCCACCTGCTGTGCATAAAATGCTCCCACTTCTCACACCCCAACAGCAGAGCCCCTGGGCCTTCCACACAGCCCTCTGCACCTTTCTGCCAAGCTCTGCTCCCCAGGCCCAGCCCTGACTTCGCCCTGCCCTGTTAAAACCCTGAAGCCCAAGCAATGCCTGAGATGTCCCTGGCCATGCTGCTACAAGAAAACATTTTCCAAAAGGAAGTTCTGCCTTATATGTGTGTGGCAGGAAGTGAGGGAGGAAGAGGAAGATCTTCTTTGGGGTTGTGCTTGATGAAAGCACACAGAAGAGATGGAGGAGAAAATGGCCTCTTTAACTTCTCCCCCTTGCTAGGCATGAATGTGCCATCTGTCTCCACAGCCTGAGGAATGAGAGAGTAAGAAAACTGAGGGAGAAAAAACATAAACAGAGACGATTTCTGAGCCTAAGAGCAGCACATTCAAGTGGACCAAGTGGGAATAAGGGATTTTTAACATCTGGAGATTATTTGGATCACAGAAAGAACACCATAAAATGTTTACAGGTTAGAGAAAATAGAAAACAGGATGAGAGAAGTCACCCTATTCTTTACAATGAAGAAAACTGTTCATGTGGTCCGAATTGAGCACTTTCTTCACCAGCAAACTGTGGAGACAAAAGATATAGATACATTCACAATTGGCTGAATAAGTCCAGAAGAAAAATGTGTGCAAGGGTTTTAATATAAAATGTGCCGTCTTTGGTTCTTTCTGTTCTTCAGCTACAGATTGCTGGATCTGGGCACCTAGAGAAAGTATCACTACAGGTTTGACCTCTTCTTATGCTCTTGTTATTGGTCAGTGTCAGATAGAGGTCTTGATCTAAACAGAGCTTTGCCTGACCTGGCCCATCCCCAGCGGATCAGACAAGACCTTGGAAAATCTAGTATGTTCCTCTTTCTCCTCTCCCTCTTGATTTTTTTTCCCATTTGCTCTAAGCAAGGTAACTTTCCACCAGAATACACTTGGAAATGAAAGATCGGTGTGGTGTCAATTTGGACAAAATGGCTGATTGATGTGCATGTCAAATCCCAGGGGATTAATTCATTTGTGATAAATGTTAGGGAAACAATGGTCTCAGATGAGAAAGCCAGGTCATTGCTCCAGACACAGAATGCAGCAGGTCTGTGACCATTCCACATCCAAAAGCCAGAGATAAGCAGAGCACCACAGAGCAAAGCACAGATGTGAAACAACAAAGAAAACCCACCAATATATTTGCAAAAGCCTGTTCAGAAGTGAAGGGGGGGAGGGGCGGAATGGGATGCAAAAGAGCTTCCACTTTCCTGATGCTAACAAAGCCAGTTCTCCAATACATCTGCACTGGACTAAGTGCAGGGACACTTCTCTTTGAAATAATAAATTAGCTAATTAAAAAAACGTTGGCTTCATCTGATATGATCTTTCCTCTGCTGCTCTGAAGGAGAAGCCAGCCTCATAAGGAAGCAGGCAAGGAACCTGCCACGTTCCCTCCAGGACACAGACCGTGACTCCATTGGCATTGCTGCCATGATCCCACAGCCTCAAGAGGGTTTCAGGGCTATAGGCAAGGTTTCACTGTGACAGAAAGCTGCTCTGGCACTAATGATGTGAAACACAGCAACAAAGTTCAGTCCATGACAGAGAAAAATTTCAAGGTATACTCCACATCAGAAGGCAAGAACAAGAACACTATTAACTAAAAAGGAAGATATAACCCTTCTGCCCTTCACTGACAAAACTGCTATATACCCCTCGGCAACCATTTGGATTTTGTCTTTGGAGTTGTTAATTTCCACAGGAAAAATTAATTCTGTTTACTCCTTAAAAATGTCATTATAAGTGTTAATTTGTGCATCTCCTCAGCTGTATTTTCATCTGCACATTGCACTGAAAAGTCTGTACAATAATGGCACAAGCTTAATGACAGGAGACTATTAAATGAGGCAGCCCTCTCTTGAATATAAACTTCCTTAAACAATTATTTCAATCCCACCAGGAAAATAGGTCTCTTAGGGGAGAATATGCTTTTGCTGAAAAGAAGGCCTGCAAGGTCAGTGCTCCAAGGCCCAGAGCTGCTCCAGAGGCACGTGGCAGGTGGATGGTGCTGCTCTGTGCCTCTCCCAGTAGCCATGACATACAAACAACAGCGCTCTCTCCCTGCAGCACTCCACTGGCCTACCAGGAATTCCTCTGAGCCCCTTAAAAACAATCACAAAATGTTGACACATCGGTGAAGCTATGAGCTGCAATATCACTGCAAACTCAAATTCATTTAATTCAGTTCCATGGAAAAATTCAGCAAGGCTTTCTGTAGTCATCACAGGCTGAGACAGCACATCTCAAGGTTCCTAAATAATGTGTTAAAAGCAGAAGGGCTAGGTTCCCCTTTAGTTTCTATGGTTCTTTTGTCAGCATTTAACATTACTGATCACAGCCCCTCTCTTTTGAGCCATGGAAGGTGTATTGTAGAATTTTCACACAGCAGGGACTGTGTCAAAGTTGTTCCAGGACAGACAGCCTTGGTGTTCTTCAAGATGCTCTGGTGAGACCCTACAGCAGAGGCATCATCCTCTGGTGTGATGCCAGTTTTGCCCTCTGGGACATGAGGGGCATTTGGCATGACTGGAACATTCTCCATATCCTGCCTTTGTGCTCAAGGCGTGTTTCTGACAAACACATGTCAAGCAGCAGCAACTTCCTTGGGACTGGGCATCGAAAACAACTCAGGCAGCATTACGTGTTTTGATACACCAGCCCTGCACCCAGGTGTGGGTTACAAGTCAGAATACCATTTTTTCCCCTGGTCCCAGTCACATCTTGTAACATCAAAGCCAAGATGACTTATCTTAGTTCCAGTGCCAGCCACTGCAACCTTATGTTTTCTGGTTTGCCTTGTCACTGGTCCTTTCACTTCAGCTGAACATGAGCAGGGGAATTCCGTTAGCTTTTCCCACAAGACAATGAATTTTCATGCCACTGCAGCAACCTGTAAGAAGTGTCCTTAACCAGTCCTTACCCCCAAGAGAGATGGTCATCTTCTTGGACAGCTGTGACTATTCATTTCCCCACAGGAAGCACAACCAACCCAAACTTGTGCAGATGTGACTGTCCTTCATCCATGTCATAACTAGAGTTTTCCACCCTGGTGATGTCCTCCAGTGTACTGGCACGTCTGTTCTGAGAAGGTTAATAGGGATCATCACCAGGCAATGGCAACAAAGAGGACAACAGCCAGCACAGAGTCCAGAGACAGGTCTGTGGAGATTGGGTCAACCCCGTAATGTCAGTAAATAATTTTTTAGAACAGTAGTTTCTCTCTGTCCAACATCACTTTTTATTTATCATGACTTGCTCAGCCCAGAGGAGCAGCCAGCCACCAGGAGCCTCTTGGCTGTTTCTAGAGCTTATTACTGGATGCACATCAGAAACAGTTTAATCTCCTCAAAAAACAACACCTAGGATTAATGTGGTATGGGTTTGTTTTCAGGCACCACTTTCCATCCAGAAGCCCTTGCCTGCAGTTACAGAAATTGTGTAGAAATCCTTTGGGTTTCAGTGAGTAGATGTATGTGCATAGCCATGTTTTCAAACAAAAGAAGTTTAAAAACTCCTGGGGCTGATTGTTTCCTTGGAGGGTAATTTGTCCCTGGGTTATTGCACCTTCTCCATGAATGGCAGCAGGTTGATGCATGCAAGCCTTGCTGCCTCTAGGCTCTCGAGGCCCCTGCACTGTTGTCTCTGCAGGTGTATGCATCCCAGGCTGCTCTGCAGAGGCCTGTAGTGACACACAATTTATTGGCCTGCAAGTAGCTCAGAAATTCAAATTACAACCATTGCAGTGGAAAAAAAAACCCCATGAAGTTCTCTTCAACTCCTGTGCTAAAAGAAAAACCATAAAGTTTAATAAGAGAGAGGTGCCTGCTAGAGCTTATTCCTTTGTATTTGTTGAATATGACTTTCCATGCCATATTTCATCTTGAACAATGATGGCTGATTTATGAAAACTGCAGAGAGGTTTGAATATTTCCTTGCATTCCTGGCAAGTTCTAACATGGGCAGAATTTCTCGTTTTACTGAGGAGGTAATGCCACTAATTACCAAACAGAACAGGTGGGACTGGCCTGTTACTGCGATAACAACAAAAATGACCAACGAAAAAAAAGCTTACACCCCCCCAAAAAACACCAAAAAAGCAGAGAATACCCATGATAGATTATCCTCTTTTCCTTCCTTATTGGTAAGCTGCAAGAGCATGCCATATTTCTGAGCTGCCCAAATGCCTGCCATCATTGGCACATCACCACAGGCAAGTCAATAAATAAGAAATATCAGGTGCCCAGCCAGCTGTCTGTAGTGCCTGAGCATCTGCTTAGGGCTGTGCCAGAGGTCCTTCCAGGACAAAGCCCCTGCTGTGGCCCTCAGCCAAAATAGTGAATCTCTGGGCAGGACATGGAGCATTGGTCAGGCAGATCTGAGGCTGTGGATAAGCTCCCATGGGAAGCAGGGGCCATTACACATCATATCACTTTGTAAAATGCGGCAAAACACACAGCCTAGGTTTTGCCTTTTCTAGCATACAGCAAGACATATAATAAGACAAACCAGTTTCTCTCCCATTCCTCAAATCCCTATTTGCTACACTGCAAACTGATTGAGAGACTGAGCAAACTTCATCTATCAGAGATTAATGAGGCCTCAGCATGTGCTGCTGCCACATTTCCAGGTGCTCTAGGAGGCCAGTGAGATACCAGAACCTACAGAGAACGGAGTACAATAGGCACTGTGACCTTGGCTTTCATCACTTAGTATCACTTCATCATAAACTCAGTATTCCCCTTCAGAGAGGAAATGTTTAAACATCGATGTGCAATATTGAGTTGTATTTATCTCGAAGGTCACAAAATAAATCCAGGAAGATGGCTTGATACAGAAAGACTATTAAATTATCCTATTTGGAACCAGACTAGGAACAGGAAAATCATTTCACTTTTATATTGAAATAATATTTGCTGTCACAGTCTGGTTACTACCACCCTTCTCCTTCCTGCTGCCAGAGCTCCCCTGGATGAAGAAGAGCTGGGACCATTACTCCATTCTGCCCTTCAAGAAGCAAGCTGTAGGTATCCCAGTGGGGATCTGCAGGCCTTCCCTTCACTGCAACATGCTACATGACCAATACACAGCATGGGCCATGAATAAGGGCAAAACGTGGGAATGGATCTGGGATTATTCTTGTCTGTGAGGTGGTAACATGCACCTTGCCTGTTAGTGCCTCCGACTCCCCTCTCATACTGTGATGCATAAGCAGGCTCTGTGTGGGACACAGAGCAAAGACAGCAAAAACAGTGGTTGTGACCTGCATCTCCAGTCCTCATGCTTTTTCTCCCTGTCCAGTTTTTGTTGCCTTCTCTCTTGCCCAGGTGCCTCTAATCTTATTCTCTACTGCTACCTGCATGTCCTGGGGCTAGGCTTCACTCTTACATCTGCATCTCTCAGGTGTCTTCCAAAGCCTTTTTTCTAGATCATTTATTAATCTAAATTGTCCATTCCAAAATGGTGTGGACTTGAAATCAGGTAGAGACAGAGAGAGAAAGAGGGAGAAGGAAAAAGAACAGGAAGAAGGGGATGTATACAAGACCTGAGGCTCAGCACAGCCCCTTTCTGCTCATCTCCATGTGCATGTTGCTTCCAGAGGCATTTGTTCATTGCAACTGATGGGTTCATTTTTTTGCATAAAGTGCTGTGAAGTATTATGGCATCGTGGAATTCATAATAAATAGCGCAATCTCCCACCTTCCCACTGGAATAAAATCATCATTTGATTTGTGAATAATTTACTTGAACTCCCACTAAAAGACTTCTGTCAGAGATGGAACATATTTTTTTTAATTATTAGTGGTTCTTCCCATTAAAATAAATAAAACAATAGGTTGAATTTCTAAATGACCTAGAGTTATTCAGAGACAAGTGCAGAGCAAGTTATTTGATGAGGCTGGTAATCACAAATAAATTAATCAAATTTTCTTTTTATAAATTATAAATATTTTCTAGAGAACACACCAGAAGTATCTTAACTAAGAGTTTTAAGATCACAGAACAGCAGAGATTTCTTCTCCTTCTCTCTGGAATTTCCTATATTGAAAAAGGTCACTTACCAAAGGATCCAGATTCATTCCATGATAAGATGAGTGGAAGTTTCTATTTCCTCTCAGCCAGTGTTGAATGAGATTCGGAGTCCTCATTCAGGCCACAGCAGCTGCAGCTGGACACCTCTGTGCCTTCCTGCTTCCCTCTTCTTCCAGACGAGCTGCCAGGACTTTGCTGTTTGAACATGTGATTTCTTTTTTCTTCTCTTTTTCTTTTCTCAATAATACAAACCTAAGTTGTAAACCTTACATGATAAAATTCTCAATATAGTGAGCAAAGTGTAGTCCAATCAGGTGACTTCCAGCTGGAAACCACAAAGTGGTGATGATAGAAAAGCTGAAAGTAACCAGAGATGTTTAGCAGAACAGCGTGACAATATGTTATTATTTTGATAAAGTGAAGAAATAGTCTCAAATTAGTAATTTTCATCAGGACGAATATAAATTTATTCATGTCAGAAAACGTTTCCCCAGATGCAGAAAGACTAATACTATTGAGAGATCTTCCGAAATCTACTGCCAAGCCCTACTGGTAGTGTTCTCATGAGGATGATATTGAGATAGCAAGAAACAGCTACATAATCTGATCAGAGTTTTCATAAATTACCTTTTTAAAAAATACCTTGAAGTCTTCCCTGAACAGCAGAGGAAGGGCCACTTGCCTCACTGGTTTTCATTCTCCTTTATCTTGTCCCAGAGTGCAATAAAAACCACAGTAATTAAGTTTAAGTACCTATAATCAAGGATCTTGAAGGAGGATATATGAGAGGGTATAAGCAGCAGTAACTGTGGTGCCATCACTGTGACAGTCACAGGCAAAGAGGAGCCAGGAAAGAGGGCACGGAGCCATGGGCAGAAGGAGAATGAATCTCCATCGCTCCTCCTCTGCACCCCTGCAAAGTGACCCCCAGCACAGTGTCAGGCTCCAGGGGACTAATGCCAAGAAGGTAGGATGTCAGCATGAAACTTGACTCAGAAAGATGGCTTCTCCTGAAAAAGGCCAAAACAGCAGTTCAAAACAGCAGTGTGATTCTCCAAAGACCTAGTACAATCTCCAAATCACCTGGACATCTCTCAAACAACAAACACATGCAGCAAAACATGCCTGCTCCTATCTAAGCCCCATCTCCAGTTGTACAGAGTCCACTGCAAATAGAGCAGAGACCTTTTCCTCCCAAATACATGGCAGCTTCTGGCTCAACCAGAGTGGTAAGCCAATATAAATCACTTAGGGATAAGAAGTGCAGTAAATATACCAACACTTAGCTCGTCTCACCAAGCACTCACAGGGAGAGGGTAAAGGTGGGGTGTGTGGTCCTTCTGTACACTGAAGTCTTCTGGTTGCCCTTCTGTCGAAGACATAGCTTTATGCAATTTTCACGTTCAAGCCCTTTCTTTTAACCCTCTGAAACTGATCATGAAAATATGTACATGTTGTTGTCCTTCTAGGAAAAAGGCATTTTGTAGTCTCATCACAGCCAAAAAACCGTTTCGATTCAAAAACTCCAACCAGCCAGGTAAGGGCTCCTAAAGGCTGGTTTGTTTTATTCCTCACTGGTCAAGTTCAGTCAGGAGACTTCTATAGATGTGACCCAGGCAGGAGCCTGTGGTCCCTGGAAGAGGCTGATTTGACACCACCTACAACAGAGACCTCTGATTCCCCTTATCCCGTGTGTTAAACCAGTCCCAATCCCCGGGCGCTTTGCTGTGGTCCTCAAGGTCTTTTCCCCAAGCACAGCAGACACATTTCTCCTCCTACACAGACCCCACGTGCCACCCACCCCTCCATGGGATGCTGACAGCTGCCCCTGGCCTACACCTCACCTGGGGTTCACTGGCTCAGGAATCCTCCATCTCTGCAGAGTTCCTCAGGGGCCCACGAGCTGCCTCTCCCTCTTCTGAGTTTGTCTAAGAGCAACCAAGGGGTTAAAAATTTTTCACAGACATGTGAAGAAACAAACATCGAGGTGGGTAGAATAGCTGCAGAAATTTTATCCCCCAGAGGGGAAGGCTTGTTTGGAAGGGGTTAAGCCTTTCCTAAAATACCCGAGAGACTTATAATATGACTTTCAAGTCTTTGTTAATCACACACTTTTCAAAGATTTTCCAAAAATATGTAAAAGTACGTTTTCTCAATGGTGACTTCTCTGCCAAATCATAACAACAACACAAATCATTTCAACAGTCTGAAAGATTATTTTTTAAAGTAGAAGATAAAGTTTTCCTTATGCTTCCACTTCAAAAGCAACAGTTTATACACCCAGAGAGACACAGCTTCAACTAACTAACAACCAGGTAATAATGTATACTCAAGACCATGTAAAACCAGAGCATAATAGAAATTCAAATGGCATTCTAACTACATCAATCAAATATTAGTGGTAGTGACCCTCTTTTTCCCAGAAGGCTTGACACTTCAGATCAGAAAAAGTTGATGAAAAGATCACAAGGATAAATCTGGAAATATATTTAAACTGTGGGAGAAGAGCAATTTAAATCATGATAATATGACCTATTAAAGAAAGAAATTAAAATTTCCCAACTGATTATGTTAAAAGAAGTTCAATTCCATAAGGACTTGAAACACCAGTTACATCTCAGTTTTGAAGAAGCAGAGAGAATATGGACATTTTATTCCCTGGCTATTCTCTGGCTATTTACAGAAGTGATCCTGTGGCTTTCAACGTTCTCCAATTTTCAGACCCCTAAAAATTTTCAGCACAGTGTCCCATTAAAGAAAACACAAACCTGCTCACGAGAGGCTTGCTTTACTTGTTTACTTTTACTGATCTGTCAGAAATAGCTTGTGGGAATTAAGGCTTTATGGAGGAGCAATCCACCCCTGCTGAGGACAGGCGCTCCTTCCACGCTGAAGCAGCTCGCTGTCAGCTCTTGGCGTGCCCGGAGTGTCACCTGTATTTGGATTTGCACTCACGTTCAGGCACAGGTCCTGGTGAGCCCGTGGGTGAGAGGAGAAGCTCATCACCAGCAGATGTAATTAGCAGAATGCTTCACCCGTATGAACAGCTTAATGGCAGGATAAGGCAGCATGGGCTGCAAGGCAACTTTTGCTATCTAAGAAAAGGACAAGTGCAGTAAAAAGGACTGGAGGGGCCCTGCCCATGCTGTAGCAGGACTGAGCTGAAGGCCCATACTGCCAGATTTTCTCCAGACACTCATTCAAGTTCCCGTAAATCAGTGTTTTTCTTTGGAGAGGGATGTCCAGCTGCCCTGTGCTTTGTGCTCCGCTCCTGACAGCTTGGCCGGTCGTCGTCGGCACCTCCTCTTTCCCTCCGCCCTCTGCTGATGGATGAGGCAAGGAGAGCAGAGCCAACAGCCTCAGGCAGCCTCTTAATCTCACCTGAGCAATTAGTTCTACTTCTTGTAAGCAGCTAAATATTTCATTCTCTCTCTGGCACAAGGTAGGAAAGGCAAGGGGGAGGCAAGGGCCTGCCACGAGGCAACTGCGGGACTCAAGCCCTTCTTTCATCCATCAGTTCCACTCTCAGACACAGTGTCAGTTTGGCCCTTCTCCTCCCAAACTGTTAGTTGCTTTAGATGCTGTCTTTATGATTTTTTTTACACAAAATCTAAGTTTTATTTACTTGTGAAGCTCCAAAACTTCCATAAAACTCACAAACCAAAATTTTTACATTCTGGCCAGAAAGGTCATCCAAATCTTCTGCTGCAGGGACCAGGACAAGCAAAGTGACTTCATCACCATTGTTCTCATCCCTGATATTCACCTTCCCTTTTTAGGATCACCTTGTGCATTTATAGCAACACAGCACCACTGAGGACAGTGCATGTCATATTCATCACTGGGGCAGGACATCATGCCAGTTATCCTTCACCTCTCTTTTAGAGAGAACAGGTAGAAACCAGAAGGAGTTACAATTCTCCTATCTTTACTTTCACAGCTTCCTGAAAGTTTTAATTTATTGTTGTAATTTTAAATGTTGTATGACTATCTAAGAACTAGAAGACCAGAACTAGAAGGTTGTATAGACATTATACAAATAAGAAACACAATATCATGTTAATGATCCAGACAACGGAAAGTTGTTCAAAACTTGTCCTTTAACTAAATAAACATGTGTAGAAGGCATGGCCCTGCTGGAAAGCGTGTCTATTTCCATAGGACTGATATCAGCTGTGTCCTGTGTGCCCCCAAATTTAAGGAATGTATCCCTTGGCATATGACTAGAAATTACAAGAGTAGGCCTGTGCTGCAGAAAAGAAAAGGGTTATGTAAAGATTTAGACCAGTATGACTCATCCTGAACATTGGGTTTGAAGAATGTTAATAGTACTATTGAGTATAAAGCTGGCTGTTACAGTTAAAATTGCACTTGGAATTTCCATTATAAATCCTATTTTCGAGGGTTTATAACTTGGCTGTAGTATAAATTCAATCACAGCTAAAACATACGGAGTCTCATCACTGGAAGCGAAAGGTTTTTCAGAGAAAAATCCTTCTGGTTGTTTGAGGTCAAGGGAAATAAAAGTCCTGTAGAATCATTAAGGGATAGTTGACACTTTCCTGCCCTCCAGTAAATTACAAATGACCTCTGTATTTAAACTCAGGATTTCATAGGTCATTAATTCAGAATGGAGAGTGCTATCTCTAGTTGTATAGAAACACAATTCATTAAAAACACTTGATCTGTTACCCTGAAAGATCTACTAGGAGGCACATTCAGCAACTTTTCCAAAGTTTCAGTATAAGTTTTGACATTCAGAGTACCAAATTCCAACATTGGCATTAACTGAAGAGCTTCCATCAGTTTCTGAGCCACTAATGATACCACATATCAAGTGTGGAGCTGCCTCCAAGTACATTTGGCAAAGTCATCCTGTTGGCACCAGGATGGATCCCACAGAGGCAAGCAAACAATCCAGGCTTCACGAGTCAGCTCATTCATGTATCAAACTCCGGCTGCACCGGAAGCTTCCTGTGACCCCCACGCTTTCTATGTAAGTTGATGTTGGGGTGTGACCCCAGCCAGGAACCAAGCCCCACGCAGACACTCACTCACTCCCCCACCAGCAGGATCAGGGAGAAGATCAGGAGAGTAAAAGCAAGAAAACTCATGGGTTGAGATAAAGACAGTTTAAAAGGGAAAGCAGAAGCCATTCATACAAGCAAAACAAAACAAGGAAGTAATTCACCATTCCCCATGGGCAGGCTGGTGTTCAGCCATCCCCAGGAGAGCTGGGCCCCATCACATGCAGTGGTGACTTGTGAAGACAAATCCACCACACCAAATGTCCACCCTCTTCCTCCTTCTTGCCCCCACTTTATGCACAGAGCATGATGTCAGATGGTCTGGAATATCCCTCTGGTCAGTCGGTGTCACCTTTTCTGGCTGTGTCTCCTCCCACCCTCCAATGCACCTACAGCCCCCTCCCCAGCGTGTCAGTACGAAAGCAGAAAAGGCCTTGGCTCTGTGCAAGCCCTGCTCAGCAATAACAGAAACATCTCTGTATTATCAGCACTCTGTTCAGCACAAATCCAAAACACAGCCCCATGCCAGACACTGCAAAGGAAATTAGCTCTACCTCAGCCCAAACCAGCGGGTTTGACAAGACCTGCTCAGGTGGATAAGCAGTCATTTAGACATGGGCAGTGCCTCCTAGATGTGAAACATCAGAATACATCCCAAGGGGGATCTTGCTCAAACTGTCACTTACCTGGACTCTTACTCCCTTTCCCCTTCCCCCCCTTTAATGCAGCTCTTTAATAATAAGCATTTAAGCCATTTGCTAATAGTGCATTTTCAGTTCCATAAGCACGTGTTTTCTCTACTTTAGTTGAGAAAAGACCACCACTTCCACCATCTTCTAGAAGATACACACAGACTTTCACTGAGGTCTTTGTTTCTACACACCTTATATGCAAGGAAAACTGCAGGAATCCATTAAAAACCAAATATGTACCAGGTGAAGCTCAGGCCAACAGTGAGGGAAAACTCTGCCCACAGAGTTTTAATCAGTGGTATTAAATCAGACAAGTCACTTGTGTATTTTTAAAAGCGGGATCATAGGAAGTATCTGAGGCTTCAAGCACTTCTGAAAAGATGGGAGGCTCAGGAAGGACAGTGTTGGCAAGGCCGGAAGGGTGACACTGTGCTGCAAGATGTGGCACTGTGCAAAGAAGCCCAGGCCAGCTCTGGAGCAGGCTTCCCACCAGCCAGTGACTAGTGGGGCTCCCAAACAGCTCAGCAGCCCTGGCCTGTGGGTGGGCTTACCACGGGCCGATCCTGCTCACACTGCAAAGTGCTTCAACGTGCCACTGTACAAACGAGATACATCAGAGAGAAAAGAAAAGAGAAAAACGTTCACATCAGCATCAGGCTTGCCTTAGGTAAGCTGCTTTCATTTCAGATCAAGCTCTTTACTCATTCCTTCCCAAATCTTTAGTGTCAGTAGCAGTGGTTTGGAGGGTTAATAGCACTTTAATGATGTGCGATGCAACCTAATCGGGAGCTTCTAATTGAGTGTTTCTGAGTGGAAGGAATTTGTTGTATCTATTAAAATTTGATGGGGCTCTTGTCAGGTGTCCATCTAGATTGAAAGTATTTTCCCAAAGCTGCTGAGTTAATAAGTTTCTTAATTTCATTGAGGGAGATTTTTTCATTAACTTTCCTCACCCGCATCTGTCAAGACTTGTTAAAACAATTCCAACTGACTATGAGAACACCTCGATGCATCTCACACATAACTCCTGCAAGGACCCTGATCGCAGGCCCTTGAGACAAAATGTACAAACCCCTCCAACAGTGGCTTTGATCTTCAAATTCACAACGTGCTTTCTTCCTGTTTTTTTCCGCTTCAGGTAAAATATGCACAGGCTAATGAGCCATGCCTACCACTGTCCATGGGAACCATGGGGTTCAGGTGGTGGGAGCAGCTGCTTTGCCCCCTACAGGGACAGTCCCGGGGCCAGAAATGCTTGGAATTTGTCGGGCTTCATCGCAGCTCTGATTTGTCTCTCTGCTTGGAATGGTTTCAAACCACTCAAAATACATTTGGGTTTTTTTTTCCTGCGTTAAAACAGTGTTAAGGAGAGTTCAGTGGGTTCCTCAACATATGATGGGGATGGCAGAGCCAGAGTTTCACTTCACATCCTATTTGGTAAGCAGTGTTTCTGCCCATACATCATGAGGCAGTGCAATAAAGCAGAAGGGTCTCAACCTGCAACATCAGAAGAGTCTATGTAAGAGAAACGTAATGATCCCTTTAAAACACTGGTGATGAGGAAGACATGAGGGGTAGTTTATGAGGAAATTGAGGAGCTCACTGCAGAGCTTGTATTGCTGGCAATATGGTGAAGGACTGCAATACTCTCTCCCTGCATTTGAGAAAATAAATACAGACAAGCAGAAAATATTTTTCCTCAGTGTCTGTGCCAGTAAAAGATACTGGTTTAGGCATTTGCTGCACCCTCAAAACACTGGAGCTGGGACCTTTGCAGCTTTTCTAAAATTTAAGAAGAGTGTGTCAAGGTCAACCTTACAGTGCAACATCAACTTCAGAGCAAGCACTGCTGCCAAGGACAAGCAAGGGCTTAAGAGCAGCAGGGGCCAGGTTCAGAAAATAACCCAGAGACGTGATCACATTGATTGGACCAAACTGTGGTTTCAGCATTCAAGAGACAGCACTGACAGCTGCCCTGGGGCTAGGGAGGTGGAAGAGTCTCCAGAATGAATGGAGAACAGGTGAAAAAATGGTTTTTGCCCAACGTTCAAGCACCCTGCAGTGGGAAAAATGCATATGAAATCCAGGGTTTAGGAATATAAACCCTATATGCTGACTCTTGACTGAGGATCATCACCAGCAGCAACACTAGCACTGCCAGATGGAAGAAGAAAGGATTCAGTTTGGGCCCATACTTCTCCAGAAACACCTTCCTACAGTCAAAGGAGAGGGACAAGGAGAGATCAGGTGTCTTTTTACTCTGAAGGGAAATAAGGGTTATAGTAAACAGTGAATAAAATGTAAAAGTAAGACTTTGCAGAGTGACAGCAAAGTTAAGTCACTGGTCATCAGTAAATAAAATAGATTCATGATCAAAATTGGGGTGAAATATTTCTGCTTATTTAGGATCACAGTCCATCATTTCTGTAAGGTGGAAGATATGGCAAAAGCCTCATACACAACTGTTTTGACTCACGTAATAGCCCTCAAATGACACACAAGATGTTATAAACGGAGAAGATAAAGATTTGCTGAACAATCGTGTCCCCATGTCACACAGATTCAAGTGACAGAGCAGAGCAAGACATCAGAGGTGAGTCAAAATGGGCAGAAGTGTTTTTATGGGTGTTAAGGAACAAAACTGCCTTGTTTACTTCGAACTCAAACTGGCACAAGCCCACTGCTGGGACTGGACTTTCTCCATCTTAAAATAGAAGGGGAAATCTCTAGAAGTAAACACATGCACTGAGTCACAAGGAGAGACAAGCATTGGGAATCTCCTAATGATTTTCCAGACAAGGGCAGGTGCAGCACAGCAAAAAAGTAATCTTCAAATTTAGCTCCAGCTTGGCACAGAGCCAAGAGGTGCCACTGCCTGCAACGGATGAAGCTGGGGAATGGCAGCCACATGGAAGAGTGATGGCCAGTGCAAGAGCTTGTTTGCAGCCTGTTGAGCCAGGGACATCCAGAGCTGCTGAACTGGTAGACAGAAAACAGAGAAGTGTCTTTGCTCAGCTAGAGGATCACTTCTACACCAAAGCATTAAGAAAGGAAGCCCTGCATATCCCCCTCAGAACATCTGGCTTGGTCACTTTCCTGCTGCTCCTCCTCTGGTCATGGTGCTGCTTGGTGAAGAAGCAGGTTCCCAGTCCTCAGTGGGGTGAAAGAGTGCCATTGTCTGAACTGAGCCACACAGGTGGTCCTTTTCAAATTAATTATGGTGGCAGCACGTATGGAGTACAGTGTACAGTGCTAGTCAACATAAACAGCTCTGTCAAAATAAAAGAGAACAATTGACTGAGTTCTCAATTTATTTTTAAATAAATCATGAAACTGCTTCTGTTTAAACTTGAATACTTTAATTGTGCTTGATGCATTATACAGTTCTTCTAAGCAGAAACATTTATTTTTTAAAAACTAACCAAAGAGATGGTTTCAAAGAGCTTAAAAGACACATTGTTATCAAGATGAGTAAACAAAAATAAAAATGCTGTAACTGTTACACCTAAAACTTCATGGAAGGAAGTCAGCCATCTATTTAGTTGATTGTAAAACAAAATATATCACGATTGTACCTTCCATGATGAATCTGTCTATGATAGAAATGAAAAAGCATGTTACACCAGAAAAAGTACAATTATTTAAATCCATGCCAGCTGCCTGTTCAGTGGCTGCTATAGCACATAAATTGCCACATTCTGGTGGGCTGCCCCCACCATCCTTTGTGCCGTGCATGAATGCGTGTGCCTTAAAGATACACTGGATAAGTGCCATAATACAGAAACAGGAAACTTCTCCCATAATATTTAATTGCATAAGGATGTTTTAAATAGAAAACATCACTATCATTTTTCTATCTGTGAAGCTATTCCAAACAAGGGGAAGTAAAATTTAATTAAGCCTAATTCAAATCTATTCCCTATCTCCCAGTGGAAAAGCCTTATCTACAAGGGCCCAGCTGCCAGGCTTGCTGAGAGGGGCATACTCAGGGTGGTTTATGTCAAGCAGACATCGCACTGATGTATAAACTGTTCATACAGCCAAGACAGGAACCCAAACCTTTCAAGTGAAAACACAAGTGTCACTGGCATTCACTTGCATGCTCTTTCATCCCATGAGTTTTTCACGCACAGGACAAAAATCCCCCATTGATGATCAAGATAAATAAACTGAATTTCATCAGGCAAGGATGAGTTTGGCCTTGGTCTTCTGCATGACAGAATGAGCGTCTCTCTCATCCTATGTACTGGATTGTAAAATAAAGTAAAAAATTGATCTCTGCTCCTTTTGTTTTTGCAGTACTAGCCTTCAGGAAAAGCTATCAACTCTAAATCCAGACTGATAAATGTGCTTCCTTTAGCTCTGAGAAAAGATCTAAGCCCCAGAGAAGGCAACAGTGTAAAACACATCCCCATCTGAAGGGACCTTTGTTAAATGGCAAAGCTACTGCCTGTTCAGCGTGCTGCCTCCTGCTGCTGCCCACGCATGCCTCAGTCTTCCCCCGTGCCTTGCAGAGAGACAGGACTCTGACCTGGGGCTCTGCAATCAGCTGCCAAGACACAGCGAGTAAAAGCGCAAAGCACTCCACATCATGGTGCACAACTCCTTTTTCAGACAGTGATTCCTGCCTTAAGGATCACACACACCACACCTCAGAGCATCAGCCCCATGAGACCTGTGTGGACCAGTCCAGCACCAAGGGCCTGGGGCACAGGACACCACTCTGATCAGTCAGCCTGCAGGTCCGCACAGGACAGCTGGGCTCCTACACTTTGGGAGTCATCCCCTTGGGCTTTATAGCTTCTACAGTGTTGCACTGACTCTTCAGTCAAGGCCTCTTCTACAAACAGATCAGCATTCCACCAGGAAGTGACATTGGAAGAATCAAAAGAGGAAAAGTCTTAATAATCCCTCTGTAGTCACATGTTTTCTCAAAACTCACTGACTTTTGCATCACCTCAAGAACCTGAGCCTATAGAAGTGTATACGTGTAACAGAACCAAAGAGCCTTACCTACTTCTCATTATAAAACTTGTCTTTGTCTTTTTTCCATGATGTGTAATGCTCTCACCCCTCTTCACATGTATAGATTAGAGTATAAATTCTCTAGGACAGGGAGTAGAGTTTGTTTGTTTGTTTGTACTCTGAAGGGACTAGCACATTTTTGTTTCTTTATACATAAATAACAGACAATGAACTTCACCTCACATATCCTAACTTTGATGGAATTCCAGATAACTTTACAAAGACACTCTGTAGAGTAAGCATTACAGCATCTGAATCGAAAGAGTAGTGAAAATAACAGTTTGGCTAATGAATTTAAGCTGAGTTTGTGGAGGTATTAATTCAAATTTATTCATTCAATTTGTGGTAACAAATCCTTAATTATTATTGTCTGTAGATTATTCAAGCATCCTCTTTCTATCCTTGGACATTCTGCAATAATCAAGCACATTTAAAACATGCCAACTGGTTATTTCTAAGGCAGTACAAAAAATTGCTCTCACTGAAAAGCTAGGGTTGTACTGAAATCATGAACATTTGCATTTATAGAAACAAAGCTTTGATCAATATTCAATACAAAAACTGTGAATACATTTTGTACCTTGTGGGAATTCCTAAGGGTCTGAAGGGAAAAAATCAGCAGATAACCTCCTATGGGAGGCTTGTAGTTGAAAGAGAGAACTTCACTGGGCACAAAACTCATTAGACGGATTTTAAATTCAGTTCACATAACATCATTCCAACATTTAAGGGTTTATTTAGGATCTAACTGGGACAAAATGCACTCTTACATTGACTGTGAATCTCCCAACTTCTTTTAGTTTATTTTTCTGTCCATCTACTAAGGACCTCTGTCTCTGAGAGGTTCCATCATATGTTTGTTCACTTGCGTTCAGAGGTGATCTCTGTTTTCATCCTGCCTGATCTACTCTATTCAATTCAGCTGCAGCTGAGTGTCTACAGCTGAGCCTACTGCAGACCTCAAAAGAGCTGCAGATGTTCTCTAGATCTTCCTGGGATATGCTGGCTGCATTGCCAGGAAATTCAGTAAAGTAGGACTCAAACCAGAGGATACAACTGACCCTGCCCCAGCACAGCAGCCTCTGTTGATCCTTTACAAAGCTCTGCCATGGAGCAGCACTGACTCAACCTCGTCCAAAGAGCACAATGTACTTGCACAGTTAATATAACCCAACACAGTAATATATCCCAGCCAAGTACAAACAACATAATGGAGCTGGTTGAAAAATTTGTTTGGTATTTTATGGCATTTTTTACCCATTTTATTTGTTCAGCCTGCCAGAAACTATAGGCGGCCTAAAGCGGTTAGAACAAGATGTTCAGGACACAACGTATACGGCAGGAGAACAAGAGCAATTTATTCCATATCTAAACCAGGACAAATAATTCAGTGTAACATAGAGGAATAAGGAGAGACACATTTATAAGCAGCCTGGGGACCTCCTTTGCAAAGCACTTTCTGCACTTACTTTGCCTGCTACCAGCACGTCCCCCTTCCTGAGGGGCAGCCAGCCTGCCCTGCTGCCTGAGTGCTCGGAGTGTGGGGCGTCGTCACTAACAGAGAGCTGGGGACCATACCCCTTTGCATTCCCACTTCCCGAATCAGGCACTTTCCCTGCAGCACTGGAGGCACAGGGGACATTGGAGCAGAGAGTATGGCCCCTGCAGCCATGGCAGGAATGCCTGTGGGAGGCAGGAGAAGGCTTGCCTGTACCTCCCCTGAAGGCTGAGGGGTCTGGTAAAGGCAATCACAGCAGCACATCTGATTTCACTAAAAGGGTGGAGTTTATCTTGCATCCCCTGCCCAGCACTTCAGGGTAACACCCTGAGCTTCCCTTCTCTGCTCTGTCTGAGCAGCACTTCTGACTTACTCCAAGGATTTGCCAACCCACAAAATACATCATACCAGGCAGGAGGAACACAGCGGGACTTGGAAAGCAGAGAGATGGGGTATAAAAACCAATTGCTCAGGGGACTAGTCTGTCACTCCTAATTCCTTAACCATTTTAAAGTCTTGGTGTGACACTGGAACGCACCCAAGGTTCCTCGGGTTACAGCTGCCTTCATCCTCTTTCACAGCATTTCAATTAAATGCAGGTGTATTAAAGAAAAAGGGAGTTTGACACCGACTTCAAAGGGCCCCCAATCTCACAGGAGTTATTGAAATGGAAAGGATATTTTGAGTCATCTCTCCTTGTTTAATTGCCTAATCAGACAGATAGTTCCACTGTCTGATTTGTGCCAACATTGAGATTGAACCTAAGATTCACATCTCATAGCTCCTAATTTTATCACATTAGGGCTCAATCGAGTTACAGCAGCCCAGACCCTTTCCAAATCATAGCCCGCAGGACTCCTTTATGAAGTGGGTTAAAAAAGACCTTTGGTACTTTTCTAATAGATAGCCTTCATTATTTACAGATTTCAGAACGACAAAAAAGATTCACTGCAGGCCTAAAGCAAGCTGACAGGCTACATTTGAGGTGCATTAATAGATAAGGAGACATTGTAGTACAATAGACCTTAAATATTTCTGCAACTCTACTCTTCAGCACATGGAGAATTTGCTGCCCTCCTCTGCTGGAATTTTGATCATGAGGAGGGTATCTTCTGGGGCAATTCCTTTTCCCATGTGCTCCAGACTTGGTCTGGTGTTAAAGTATTTTAAAATAATTGAAAAGGGGAAAACAGGAATTTTGTGAGAATTTCTTTTCTCCTGATAGCTAACAAGGCAAGAACAAAGGGGCATTGCAGGGCTGCTTTCTATTGAAACCCAGAATGTGTCACATCCAGTCACAACCCACTGCTCTTTTGATATGACACAATATGCCATCCAATGGACTGAGAGCAAATGCTGGACCACAGGTCAGAGGATATTTTTCCTACTTTTTCTCTTTCCATCAGGAGTGAAATAAGCAAGGAAGCCACTGGCTGATTCCATGCTGCCAAGGGTTACCCGTTTCTGTGGTCATTAGCTATAATTAACTGTGTAGTTATGCAGTTTGCTGTTTCATGCTTCCTGGCAGGCTAACGTCATTTTATCTGGAGCAGAGGGTGCAAAGAGGGGAATTTAACTGCGGGGCCTTTTGTCAAACAGTTGTCATTTCTTCCACATGCACAGTCTTCAGGATATAGTAAATCCAGTTAAATAAACAGGCAATGGGTTTTCTCCCCATGTAAACCAGAGAATAAATGTAACCACTGCTATCTCTTCTGGTGCTTATGCACCAAAATTAGAGTCAGTAACCAAAAGCTGAAGAGGGATCCTTACTACATTAGCACCTGGAAACCTCAGCCAAAGTGCATGTGCCTCTGAGTAAGGTCCTCCCCAAACAAATAAATTAACCTCAGTCTTCAAGCATGCACAGCTTAGACAGCCTGGACAGGGAACAGAAGGTAGACTAGGACCAGAAAGCAGATGGCAAATACTCCCTAATTGGTTATACCTCCGTCCAACTCTCTGATTGGTCCTGTTGTACTGATTTATTGCTCATTAATCATGAAGGATATAATTTTCAAACATGTCCCTTTAGCTAAGGTTCCTGAGTCGAATTTGTAAAGGGGATTTTTGAGATACTTGTGGCAGACAGCTCTTTTCCTGGGTCACTTTCAACATTTTTACCCAGACACTTAACTAACCCAGCAAGAGGTGCCACACTGACACTGCAGCCTTCTTCCACTTCACCCTGGCAGTGGCCCTCAGGTTTTGATCAGAGAAGACCAGGCTCAGGTGCACAGCATGACAAGTACCACCAGAAAAGTCCAGCTCAGACACTGCTAACCCCAGAGGAGAGCACTCAAACCCTGGCTGGGGCCACAAAGGTTGGTGGTAACCTGGAGTGTAGAGGTTTGCAGTGAAACCAGAAGCGATGTTTAGACAGCTCAGGTACTTGCTGACCTTCCCTTGGCTTACTGGAGCAGGGCTCCTCTCACCTGGGGAGAACACTTCTCAGACAATACCTCCTCTGAAACAGTCTTTTCCTAAACACCTGATCACTCCTGTTTACCCACCAGCACAGTAAAGAGCTGTATTGGGCCCCATTGCCTAATGTACTTTTTTGGTGCAATGTACAACCTTACACCCTTCTACTCCTTTAATGCCCAAAAGATATCAGAGCAGAGCATCAACACAAAACTAAAAGATCCTAGCAGGGCAAGCAGAAGCTGACAAGACACAAGCTGAATATCCCTGGAGTCTTTTTCCCTGCTTCTGTAGGAGAAACCAAGCAAACTCTTCCTCATCCACCCTCTTTGTGCCTGGTTCACCAGAAGAGCTCACACATACGCCTTTGCAGTCATGCTCTAAAAACTTGGCCATCACTGTGTCCAAAAAGCAGGCAAAGAAACCTGTTAGGTCCTTGTGCATGAAGTCAGCTCCAGGATGAAATGGTTAAGTGAAATCCAGCCATCCTGTCTAGCATTTATGATAACCAGGGTGGGGTCTACTCCTGGCAGCTCTGCTCCAAAGATGCAGAGTGGTCATTACTGTCGCAGGCAGATGCAGTGGGAACAGGGAGATGAAAGTACACGTAACCTCCATTTCCCACTGCTCCCCATGCCTCAGTCATCCTCAGAGAGCTGCCCTCCACTGTGCTTTGCAGGGATCAAAAGAGCCATCTCGTTCTTAACCTACGTGCCACAGCTTGGCTGTTGCATACATCATGGTGTCATCTGTCTCCTTGTAAAAGGACAGAGATAACATCCTCCTCCAGCTCATCTGCACCAGCGTGTCCCCAGATAAATTAACTACAGCAGCCACTTTTGGTTTTCTCAAAGAAATTAAGATTTTGTTCTTAAACTAGGCTACAGGAAAAACACGTACAACATAGGGACAGAGAGATTATGGGCTTCATTCTCAGGCTGCTTATTGCTGCTCTGCTCCAATGTCATTTCAAAGGATTTTCTCTCTTGATTTCCAACAACATGACAGTGATCAGAATCTCAATGTGTCCCAGCTCTCCTCCTGGAGAAGGTCAATGAGTTTCTGTCCTAACCTCTGCTACATAAGAAAGAAGATGATGCTTCACTTCTGTGATGATAAATTGTTCCTATAGAGTCATTCAGGGTTTGATCCTTAGAGTCAGAGCTGGCATTAATTTCATCAGATACAGAGCATGACCCTCACCCTCAGTTGTTCAAACATGAGACCTCTATCTAGTAGACATGATGCAGTGGTTAAATATGTGAAATTCACTTCTAAATAAGGCTGCCTAAAGCTTAAAAATTGCTGTGCCTTCCTGTTAGTTCAATAGCATATGGAAATGCTCCTGGGTTAAACGGAGTGGTTTGTGTCACTGGAAACTAGATAAGCAAGATATTTATTGTGACTATTATCCTGGAGAGCTGAGGTCACTGCCCGCTGCACTGTCCTGTTGTTGTGAGGTGTTTCTCACTTTTCTATGCTTGTGCTTTTGCCTGCTGCCTTTCCCGGAACAGTGAGGCTGTGCAATCTCTGTCCTTGGAGATGTTTGAAACTCAGCTGGACTGAGCAACCTAACCTAACTGGAACCACTTCAAGAAGGTGATGAGACTGGATGATCTCCAGAGGCCCCTTTTAAGCTAAATTATTCTGTGATTTGTTCAGAAGTATATGGAACAAGAGTTACCAGTTCTTTGATTTGTCAACACTTAGCTAATTGGTCATTTACTGACCCCAAAGTCAGGTAGTTTCCTTTCCCTGGCTCAGTGTTGTGGGTGTAGGAACACAAAGGTAAATCAAAGAGCTTTTTCAGGGAAGACACACTGCATAGTACATGAAGCAAACAACACATATCAGTATTACTGAAATTAGAAACAATAAGGCTCATAGAAGAAAGAAAATGATGGACTATGAAAATGGAGTCATTTGCCAGCAATTTTGTTGGACACATTACCTGCAGCAGTAGACACTGTTCCCAGTTTTGCCAAAAGGCAAAACTTCAGCTGAGCCAGAACACTGGATCAGCACAGTAGAATGTACCATGGGTCGATCCGTAAAGGGCAATCTTCCTCCGGGTGAATGCTGAGCTACAAATGATGGAATGCTACAAGTCCTGCATTATTGTTTCCACCTTTGCAGAGCCGTCCTGTGTGTCCTCGTACTCAGACTGATTCAGCTCAGCTAACTTAGGGTATCTAAATTTAGTCACCTGCTTGTCCAGGCTCTACCTGTACCAAATGGAGAGTGAAACACCTCCAGATTCATCCCTCAGTTTGGCTGAAGTTTCCCATTGATGGTGCCGACCTCTCACCCTTCACCCTCCTTATTTCTACACTGGGTGGGGAAGGTGTGTGCCCACTTTGCCCATTGTGTTTGCAGCCCCCTGTACTGGTCATTTCTTGGCCAGTTTCTCTCTGGCACATAAGGGAGCATTTGTCCTTGGCTGCCACAGTGCTGCCATTGGACAGAGCAGGCAGACAGCACTGTCACCACCCCGAGCAGAGAGCAACACAGCCAGCCAACAACACAGACCCACAGGAGAGCCACCAGGAGACGCAGCGTGACGAGGAGGCACACACCCAGCATCCCACAGCTTCTGGGCCTGCACACTTATGCTGTGGAAGTGAGAGCTAGCTAAAGCTTTGCTGGCAAAAGGACTGGTCTAATTCTATTTTATGTTCAATTACTTGCTCTTAGGAAAAAGAAAAAAAAAGCTGGAGTTGAAGCCATCTTGGTGTTCAGCCTGAAATAGTGCTTTATCATAAATTCTCTGCACAGTACCAGAAATGTATGATCTGCACTTTGAATAAATATTTAACACCTAAAATGGGGACTGCAGCTTTGATCAGGGACCACACTTGGGAATAAATTGTCATTGCTTTTAAATTGCTGCAGTTTAGCTATAGCAGGTTATATACAGCAGTTACATAAAGCCATATACAAGGAGCAGTTTCTATGCCACCACACCAGGAGCAGAGTATGAGTTATACAACACTTAAACTGAGACATTCTGTCCAAGGGAAACCATATTGCTCACTCTGGGATTTCATACTGGACATTTATACCCTGGGTAAGAAAATGGATTTTCATAGGAATACGTATTTATTGTTCTTATTCAAACACAACATAAAAATGTGCAAAGTATTTTTAAAGCCAAATTAGAATTCAATTGCCTTAACTGTTCTGTTTCTCTGAAAAAACCCCAAACATATCCATGATATTATGGGGTTTCAAATGTTCTAATTAATCCACTGCTTTTTATTGAGGATATGCCAAAGTAGCCATAGGTCTGGTATTTAGTGAGCACTGGCAACTGGTAACGAATACCAACATCATGGTTGCTGACTCTGGGTCCTTTCATGACAGCAACCCCCCAAAAAGCTACTTTGAAATTCTCTTACATATGTGTGAAAATAACCAGTGGGAGGGAGCAAACAAAACAGCTGTGGTGTTGCATCAAAACAACTGTGTTCTGCGTTGCGGAGCTCCTACGTGTGCTGGCAGTCCTACCTACTGACCTGCCCCAGCACCATTTCTCCTGGAAAACCTCAAGGAGGAGAGAAAGAAATGAGTAAGCCTACTTCCCTCCCTCTCCTAAGAGAAGACAGGTACAAGCTGAACGTGCCATTTCAAAGGGAAACAGAATCATTCTCCAATGAAGTATGTACCACCTGCAAGTGCTCCCCCAAACCCTTTCAGCCTCCTCCAACTCACAGCACTGCAGAGACCAGATTGGAGGATCTTGTGATTCTGTCCATCATTCCCATGCCTTTATCACAGCTAATAACTGGAATTATCGAGGTGATATCCTATCACTTTAATCATATCCCAGACCTTTATCAGATAAGAGAAACACCATTCTTCCTGGTTAAGGAGGCAGGCCCAGACCCAGAAAGGTTTTTAGCTCCTACCTCTCACCAGAACCAGAACAGCAACAACCTGTAGGTATTAGCAGGCTCCCATGGTCCAGTAAGGCTCGTGTTTCCTAAGCCACCCACACCACAGCACATTTGCCCTTAAACCACAGCCCAGGTGAAGTGGAGAGCAGTACGCGGAAGCTCCCTCCACTTGCATAAAAAGGCAGCTTTACCAAGCACAGCTGCTGTAAAATGTGTTTTACCTGTTGTGAGGTGAAGGATTTTGAGTCTGGCCCTTCCCTGAGGTTTCTAGCAGCCATTTCCTCTTCATGGGATCTCACTAGCCAGTGCAAGAAGCCAGCCTGGCAAGCCCTATGCTGCTGCCGGGCAAGCACCCTCTGCAGGCTTTCAGTCACACCAGCAAACCTGCCATAGGATTTATTCCAGCGTGGCCTGCCTGCCCCACCATCCACTGCAAACAGGCTTTCACAAACAGGGCTGCCTTAAGCAGGCTCAGTGCATCCATGGCTCATTGGGAGCTACAGACCTCTGATCCATTAAGCTTTATGGAAAGAACTTGCAGCCCCCAGGGCACAGTGCCAGTCGACACCTAGCAGCTCTGGAGTGACAGAAATCCCTCCAGACATTTCCAGCAAGGGAGATGGAGGCATGATTCAGTCACACCTGCTCCCACTCCAGGGAGAGAGCCCCACAGCACCCAAGGCCACCTCACCGGGACTGGCTGGGGGACCATGCTCACCTCCAGGCTCTCCTCTAGCCGAAGCTTCCTGTGAGTGCCATCAGCCAAGCAGGATGGAACTGTTTGGGAATGTCTCTGGTAACATACTCCAGCTCAGGAGCTACAAGTGTAAGAGGAGCCCCAGGTCTCAGAGGACTTTGGAAAGGCACTGAGAGCTGTCACCCCCATGGCTGAGGCTGAGAAGCTGAAAAGGAGGAAAGCCCACAGGTTACTCACACCAAGAACTTGTCAAAGCTGGAGGTCAATAGCTATAAGTCCATGCTCACGGTAAAATGGGAAGCCACAGGGAAAGGAATGATAATATTGGCATCGTGAAGATAAACCAAAAGAGAGCGTTGCCAGGAAGAAACATGAATTTAGTTTCACAAATGAATTCCTTGCCCAGACTAACAGAACCAAAATCTTTTCTTGATGGCTTTTTGCAGTTGGGCAGAAATGGAAAACCCTTCTGTAAATATTCTCTGTCCTCTTGCAGCTGCTCAGTTGTCAGGGTGATGAGTTTACACGTGAGAGGGAGAAGAGGGTAAGCATTAGCAGCAAGTAAGAAGCAAGGTCTCAGGAGGGTGCTGCAGCCACCTGTCAGAGCATGGGACTGACGCCAGTGGTCAGTGATGCCCTGTGCAGGACAGTTCTGCTCTTTCAGACAACAACAGTAACTCCTGGAGGCACAACTGGGATTTGTCAAAATCAAGAGGGCTACAGCAGAAGCAACCCTGAAATGGAGATAAGCTCAGTTCCTAGGCAGGTAACCAAGCTGCAGCAGCCAGTGAGAACTTTCTTTGGTGCCTGTTAAGCACCAGGGTATGACCTCATTAGAGCAGTAAGAGATGCAGGAGACCACCCTGGGAGCCTGGAATCACCTGCTGCAGGTAAGCTGACCGGAAACTGAGACACTCATCCCGTGTCAGAGACACTTGCAAGCACTCCAGTCTGCCCCAAGTGCACAGCCCCTGTTTGCCCACAGCACAGGAGCAGGGCATGATGGCACACAATGGAATGAAGGAATCCCACCGCAGGCTGGAGTGGCTCACAGCACAGGTGGGTCCCAGGGAGCAGAGGAGGCTCGGGCAGCGGCCAGGATGCTGCGGGCAAGCGCTGGCAGCTGGGCAGAGGCAGCTGCTGCACAGGCAGAGCTCCAGCAACCGCAGACATTGACAGAGCTCTGCAGAGCACAAAGCTCGTCCGAAGGCAGGTGGAGAGAAATGAGAACAGGAATCAATTACAGAAAAACAGATAGAGCTCATACCTGCCACAAATGAAAGAAAATTGAAAAACAGTCACAGCCTTCAATAGTAATAAAAAGAAAATGGTTTGGTCTCTGGATGAGAGGCTGAGAGCAGACCTTGCAGAAGCACACAAGGATAAGGCAGGGCTGCTTGACTTTGCTCTTTGCAGGAGAATGGATATGCTGTGGGTAAAGCTCACCTGCAATTTTCAATGAAATCCTTTAACCTTGTCATCAAGAACACCTCCCCTCTAGAGAAATCAAATAAAAACTTCAACATAATAAACTGAAAATACAGGGAATTCTTTGCCAGAGGTATCCAAAGCACTGGAGGAAATTTGGAAAGATAATTCTTCACACAGCAAATTGGGAGGCAGATATATCAAAGATCAGACAGCACAGAATTAGTGGTGGGGTCCATCTGATGAGATGCAGATGTCTACACCTGAGCTAATCATGCCACCACGCACGCTGTGTGTTCACTGGTGAGTTTTTGTGGCAACAGGTTCCCCGTGTCAGTCCCTCTTTCCCTCCCCTGTGAGCAGTGCAAAGCATATGCATAGAGGAGATGATACATATGAGCTATGGGGAAAATAGATGTTTTATTTTATAAGGTGAGAAACATTATCATGTCAGAGAAGCTGTGCTGTAAGATACCATGAGTGGAAGAGTTTAGGCTTCCTGATTCACCTGTACTTATTTGTGGGACTTTAATAAGCCCTTCTGCAAAGAGTTCCCAGAGGAGGCTGCCCATGGCACATGCACACACACGTGCCTGTGCTGGTTAGAGGGTGATTGACACTGAATAATTAAAGTGCTGCAACCTCTCTCCAGGTATTTCACTGGCTGACAGATAGACAGAGAGGTGTGTGTATGCGACCGAGCACAAAGTGATTACACACATCTAGGTCTTCACTCTTTCTGGTCTTGGCTCCTTGGCAGTTTCCTCAAGTTGTCTATGTCTGTAGCCAAGTTTTAATCACTGTTAAATCACACCGTATGACTTGTGCTTTGGAGCACTTTGTCAACATCAGAAATAAATATTATTCCCACAAGGAATCCAGCTGGCCTCTAATTAGCTTTCAGAATATATCAATTAAGGTGATAATGTGCTGTCCAGTGATGAAAGCCTCTGTCTCACCAGCTTCTAGAAGATCAATACAACTGTATGATTTGAAATATCCACCAATTTATTTTCCTGGCAAATGAATCAATAGGGCAATTTTAATGGGACCAGTCATCAAATAAATATTGTCAGCCCTGAAGAAGTCCCAAAACCAAACAACACCAGTTGTATACATTCAAGCAATATTTTTCTTTCTGGTACTTATTATTGCAGAAAAATTACATTTGTCTTAGCAGCAGCAAAACCACTAATGTAGACAATCACTGTCCTGAGCTTCAATCTATGTATTATGTAGCAAAGCTGTCTATTTTTCTGAGAAGCTCCCTTCCAGTGCTACCTTGGTGACAGAGATCTGTATGTAATACCAGGAAAAAAAGGAAAATGACAGAAGTTTCCATCTTCCCACAATCCCTTGGCTATACCACACTTCCGATAAGAGAGTGGCTATTAAAGTTCACTTCTTTAGAATTCCATCTATTTCATGGCCATCTGAGCAGCATCTGAAACTCCTTGAAGCCAGGATTGCAGCATTTGTACTTCATTTTGAGGCTCACCTGGGTCTGCTCCATACGTCTGTTCCTGTCACAGCAGCCATGAGCTGCAGCACAGAAGAGCCTTGCTCTCAGAGTGACACCGTCCAGGACGCGCAATTAGGGATCAGCCAAGAGGTTGATGCCCCATAAAAATATCTCACAGAAATGTTCCTAACAGCAAAGGAAAATCCTGGCAAAATCTCTCATCAGCCCCAAAAATGGATCACGAGTCAGCTCAGCTAAACTGACAGAGGTACAAAACACTACAACAGTGATTTGGCTGTGTCAGGGCCTGTCATCGCCTGCTACGCAGCACTTGTCAAACCAAAAGAAAACTGAGACAAGAGCAGATTTCTCGTATTTCTGGCAAGAACACATTTGCATTACTGCTTGCAATGAAGGATCATTAGTGTGAAGTGTTTGAATAAACGCTGAGAAACAGCAGCAAGTGCACAGGCAGGGCAGTAACACCACAGATCACAGGAACCAGAGGGCTTTGGAGTGTGCAAATCCCAGCATCCACTACAGGGCGTCCCTTTCCCCATCTGCCCTTGCTCCCTGGTCATCTGTTCTCCTGGCAATCTGTTTTGATTTCAGTCTCTTCATCTCCTGCACTGAAGACTCCAGGTTTTTCCTCATGTTTCACGTTAATATATTGAGCAGAAAAACCCACATCTGGTCTAAACTGACACAGCTCCACTTGGGGTGATGATGGTAGACACCAGCTACACTTCTGGATGGAGAAGAAACAACACAGAAGTCTCTTGGCCCAGGCAAACAGGGTTTATTCCCTGTCAATCTTTTCAAGTGCCCTTCTTTGCAGGCTGTTCCTCAGAGGTTGGAAATACCTCTCTGGGGACATGGCCACCGGTCTCACCTGCCCTGCAACTTTCATCTGGGTGGAGGATGAGCCCAGAAACAGCCTGACTGGATCCATGTCTTCTGTTTGGCAGAGCCTCTCTTGTGTTTAGTAGATAAAAATTAAGACCAGCAGCAGAGTGGGGATTAGGATGGGTTTTTCGCATCTGAACTCAGGGTTTTCAGAGGCAAAATCAATCCCTTGTCTCATTCCAAGAGTTTCTGCATCCTTGTCTTGCCAGGCACCAGCTTCGATGATAAATCTGCTGTTTGCTCCAGAAGAGAAAGCAAAATGAACTTGGAGTGAGCTCAGGAGCTACGTTCAACTCTAATGCAGGCTGCTACTGCCTACAGTAGCTCCAGAGCAAGGTCCTGCTATGAGTATTTTCAGACCATGAGCTAATCTGCTTCATAAACAAAGAAACTTTCTGTTTTCTCTCCTGAATATAAGGCACCTTTGAACAGCTTATCATTTCTAACATTACAATGAGTTACAACCCCTTTGTGACTCCATGTAATTACTTTTGCAGTTGAATTGCACATGTATCAACTGTAAATTCCTGAAAGAGTAACAAATCCAGAAGCTGTTTCTAAACAAAAGGTACAGGCTGGTAAACTTAACCAGTCGAGTTCACAGCTGCATTTCCACAGGTACAGTTATGGTCAGTGTGTGCCAGAAAACAGCCCAGTACTTTTCCCTCATTTGAAAGCCATTTTTCCACCAAATTCAGAAAATTACTTTGACAGGCCACCAATAAGTGATGAGAAGGAAATCAGCGGTGTCCCTACTGATTTACAGGTTATTTTGGTCACTGGCCTTATATTGCTGAATTCCTGCAAGGCATTGAGAAACTTCAAAGCATTCCAGCACACAGCCTGACCTGAGCACGCGCACTTCCTAATTCATTCTGCACAGCAAATGGTTTGCTTCCCAATAGCCCTCGAACAGCCTATCACAACCGGGCTGTAGCTGCTGCTCAGATCAATATATTAAACTGAGAAGTGTTATTCAAGCAGAATGTCGTTTATAAAATAAAATTCTTGTAACGAAAGCTGAAATCCTGCTCTGTCCTCCACCTGGGCCTCCCCACCATTGCTGATACAAATGAGCCCCTGCCAAGAAAACAAAATCAGCTCCCCAAAGCTGCCCCCGCGACAGCCTCACTGGCTGTTTTTTCACAATGTTTTGGCTAAATATAGGTCCTTGAAGGCAGCTCCAACCACTAAGTGCTGCTCCTCGTGAGCACAGGTGACAGGCCACAAGCTGGGGGATCATTTCTATGGAGTCGGGGTCAAAAGTGAGGCTTTTTTTTCAGCAACGTCAGCCCTGAGGCCACCTCTGCTCTTAACACATCAGCAGGAATTTTATCACCGACCTTGAGGCACAGAAAGTACTGAACATTTCAGAGGCGACCCAGTCCCTTTCAGATGCTTCAAGCAGTAGTTAAGGCACTATTTAAATACACAGAGAGCTCCTCCTTCATCCTGCAGTTTCAAACAAGGGTAGCAGGCTGATGCCAGCACTTCTCCAGGCACCGATGCGCCTAAGAGGGAATTACCAGCAGACTCTCCCAAAGCAGCAAACCTGATGTCTTCTTTTGGAACAAAAGCCAGAGGCACCTGCAGGATGTGCGCCTAAAAGACCACTGCACCAAGACCTGTGTTCTCTTCCCAGCTCTGGCGCTAGCTCAGCACTCACTTGGGGTCAACAGCCCTGCTCACACGATCCTTAAAACCCTCAGCAGAGACTGTGCACTTTCACTTGCCACAGCTGGATCCCAGATTGGCAAATAGCAGCTGAAACTCCTATTTTTAATTGAAACGAGTCATGATAGACAGATTTTCATTAGTGCTCATACTAAAGTTGCTCTTCATAGGGCAATCGTCCATTAATCTGATCATGATCACGGTTTTCTTAATGATGTGGCAACTCAATGAAGCATATTTCATAAAGTGAAAAATTTCTCTTCTTTCTCCAAGTGAGTCGCTGCTCATTTCCATTCACTGTAATCTTTCTTACACTGTGCATAACATCTGCCTCTAAAGAATGCAGATCATTTTCTTGAGCCTTGTCCCAGAGTCTCAGCATCCGTGTAGGGGCACCACTTGTCCGAGAGCACCTGTAGCACCAGGGATGCACTGTGGAGCTGCAGAATAAAACCAGGATGTTCTCTCAGCAGTTCTCACAGTGGACCAGAGATCAAACAAGGACAGTGGTGCTGCTGGAGGGGACACTGTGTGTTAGGGAGCACATCTGCTCCTCTGCTCATTAGCTGCTGCTTCACTGAATCTTACACACTTTTCAGATGACAAATGATGGGCAAGAGTGAGAGCTGGCAGTGAAGAGGTGACATGTTTCTCACTTCAAGCACACATGAACCATGGCAAACCTGCAAAGTTTTATGTAGTTATAAATTGAACACACAGATGACCAAAGCCACTCTCCACAGCCAGCCAATTAACACTTTGCAGAGGGACGATGAGGTGCCTGGAGCTGACCCTGTCACTGAAGTTTGCAAGGACTAAGGTGGGGGAAGATTTACCTCTGGTGAAAGGGAAAAACAAGACCCCGACCTGGGAGGCAGCAACCCCACATTTCAGAAAATGTCATCCTTGCACAGGCACACGTGTACAGGAGCCCTGCAGAGGTTTGCAGCATCATCCCCTGCCCTGCACAGCTCCAGTCATCCTCAGAGGGACCCCTGAGCCTGGCTTCGATGGCTGCACTTGGACAGGGACACAGCAGTTGCTTGGGGAACAAATCCAGACAGCCAAGAGGAGCCAGGGCAGTGGCAAACAGATGCTGGGCAGGGTGGACTGGCAGCCACCAGCCTCTCACCAGGGAGGACCAGAGGCAATTTTTTGGGCTGTCACAGAGCAGGTATTTCTTGTCAAATGAGCTGTAATGCTCAGTAACACAGAGCAGGTTAGAAAATGGGGAGGTCAGGGGCTGAGAAGAGGGGAGGGCATATTTTAGATGACTTAACATAGGGGATCAAACACTGAGCTTTGCACTTCCCTAATAAAACACTCAGCATGTGATTTTGTGGTGTTGCTTGTCCCTGCAGAAGCTGTGGCTGGTGCAGCCACTTACATTAACTGAACACAGAATGAGTGCTAACATCTCTGCAGAGCTAAATAGACAAGCTCATATTTTCACTTAGTGGAGAAAAACTGCCCCTCTTAATGCTTTATGACTTGACTGACAGAAAGGAAATTCCACTGTCTGTGCAGGCAGACAGGAATAGATGGGGAAAATGATGAATATTTACAATACAGAGGAGACTATTTAGGTGAGATATTGAATATTATCCAACAGAAATGTGAGTGGAATTGTTGTTAAATGTATAAAATCTTATACTACCACAGAGGGAGTTGTATTTTGAACGTTCGAAATAATTCTGAATAGGTAATGCAATGAAAGAGTTTATAATAACTACAGTCTTGCAAAATGGCATGGTTGGCCAATCACACTTGCCAAAAAGCCAGAGAGGATTTGATTGAATTTCGGAGAAGACTAAATGACTGTATTGGCACCGGTCACCATTTGTCCCCCATGGCTGCACCCACAGCTACAGCCACTCCAGAGCAGGCAATCACTGACAGCCAGGAGGTGAATGTCCCATGGCCAAACCTACTCAAGCCATCTCTGAGGGGCCCAGTCAGGTTTCCACAGGCAGGAGACAGTGGCCACCTCCCACTGCAACGTCTCCCTGCTTCCAGCTTCGCTCTCCTTGGTGTTCCCTTACTCTTTGTCCTGTCAAGTGTCTCCCAGAGCTTGAGTTTTCTCTGCACTATTTGTCTGTGTGCAGATCCCGCACTGCTGCCAGCACCAGTGGTAGGAGCTTGGGCATCTTCCTGGTGCCCTCCCTTGGTCGAGCCGCCAAGGTCCCATCAGGGGAAGATTTGGCAGCTGCTGAGTCCTGGGCAGAGGGTTGGCAGCAGGCTGAAGGTGGCAAAGATCTGCACTCCTGTCCTCTGCTTCCACATCAAACAGAGGATAGAAACTACAACCTCAGATGCTTGGCAGGGAAAAAAGAGAGCTGAGTGCAGAATTTTACCCTCCCTTGATTCTATTTAGCAAGTTTATGGAGGGGAGCTGTTCAAAAGAACAAAAAAAAGCCAAGGGAATTCTGCACCTCTAACAGATTGGTATTTTTTATGCTGAAATTGGGTGCTGCAGAAGCAAATCAGTTTGCAAAAAAATGTATCAGCATCTACAAGGAACAACAGAAAGAGTAAATGGGCTTAATTAGTCATTAGACAAGGAACTAGATTAGCATGTTCTTACATATATTTAAGAAATACAAGCTCTTAATGCTACCCAGTGCACTTTATTCCTTGTGCTGGGTAACTCGTCTTTATAAAGATGACTCTGAACGGCTGCGTGGGTCAAGGACCATCTCTCCCAGCAGCTACAGCCACTGAGCAGATGCTGGACACAAGCTTAGCCTGAGGGAAGGCACACCAAGTTTCCCCTGCACATTGGTCCCTTGCAATCCACTTCACTGCCTCTCTGCTAGGCATTGGAATAGGAAAACAAATTTATAGAGTTAAGGAAAAAAAGCTGTCAGTGAGAGGCTTGAAAAAAAGCTCCTGGGCCAGCCCCTGACAGATGACATCCTCATGTCACCTCTTCACTGCCTTATGCTGCAGCACACAGGTTTGCCAAGGGACATCAGCCAGAGCAATGTGCTTCTGCCTGGGACTTTCTCCCCTGTGAGAGGCGAGGAAAGGTTTTGGCAGGAGAATGCCAAAGCCAAGCTTGGTAGCTCCCTACAATGTTCTTTTGAATGTTCTTATTTTCCTGACGGAGGATGAAGAGATTTACAAAGGAAAACTCCAAAAATAGTCAGATAAAGAGAAATATCGTTCTTTATCTCTCAGGGACAAAGAAGGCTCATGTGCACTGCCCTGTGCATTCCAGACAGTGTTAGAATGAAACAGGATGTTTGCTGCTCACTGTAACCTCACTGCTAATTCCCTGTTCTGATTCTTAACCATGTCCCAAGGTCTTCACCAAACAACCATCCCCACAGTTCAGGATTACTGAGGACAAGCTTAGCAGCATGCATGCAGAAATCATGCCATTTACCATGACCTGGGATTTGTGAGCAGGACATCTGGCTTCCCTTCAGGAAACAGGGTCCATCTGCAAGCTGGCTTGCCCTCATTTGAGTGGCTGATATTGAGTAGGATGACTCCAAGTCATTTACTTAATTCCAAGCATTCCTCTGCTTTCTCTGCACATTTGGCCATTTCAGTCAAAACCAATCAGGTTAGGTTTGCACAGACACTCTGGGTGTTCGTTTAAAGAAAAAAACCCTAAATTACTGGGAAACAGGTGCAGGGTAACACTCACATGGGGAATCCAATCTCCCAACTGGACGATCACCCGCTTTCTGGCGGCAACAAGTCTCCATTGCAAGGGTCCTTGGAAAGGCCTCTTTCCACTCATGAGCTTTTATTGGCAACCCAGGGCACCAGTTTGAAAGCACACTGGCAAGTTTCTGAGTGCAAGTGAGAGTGTAGTGGAGTAGACTCACCTCATTGCTAGGGGAAATGATTCACATTAGTATCTGCATTAAGAAGTGAAAAAAGGCGTCTCAAAACCAAATTCCACAAAGGACTGGTAGCCTCTTCAAACAGATAAGAACTGTATTCAGGGTAATGGCATAAAAAGCCTGTAACCTGCTGAAGTGTGATTTGTTAAGACATTTGTGGTGACTAGCAAGCTCAGATTAGTTCCTAAGCCATATTCATTAGCTTTCACTGAGCTCATGGGATAAAAACAAGCTGCATTTCAGTACAATCAAATGCATTTGGTAGGAAGGATCACATGAGTATGGCCATTAACCATCCCAACCAGAGGAACTGTTTCACCTCCTAAGGAAATGCAGCACAATGTATATGTGATGGAGTTGTAAAAACCTGAGCTACATTCCATTTCACCTTAAGTTTGATAAGCTCAAGCACATCAACATGCTTAACAGCAAGTTCAGTTTACTGCCTGTACTTACACATTGCTTTTTTGGTAGAAGCTTAGGTTTAGCATCAGAGGGACAAGCTATGCATGACAGAAGACTCCTGTAGTCCCGGAGAGGCCATAGCCAGGAATACTATCTTCCTCCAGGACCCCATACATGATTAGGAGAACAATGCTCATTAGTTTCCTCTTAATGCAGCTGAAATCTCAGCACGGCTACTTCTTGGCTCGAAAGGATTTCAAAAACTGCTCAACAAAACTAATTTAGTTTAATTAAATTTATCTATATTTTATAGACAAAGCACATCTCAGACAATGTGCAAAACTTACAGATAGCATTGACCCAAGAGATTCCACTCCTGGGTAAAGCTGCTAGCTGATAGCCCAGTGTAATTTAAGCAATCATTTTTACATGACTGAATCTGATGAATAGTTTTCTTTGTGAAAAATGGCTTCTGGCCAGACATGGACAAAAATAGGCAATGAACAAGGCATTCTTGGAACAGATCAACTTCTCTCTACTGATTTAATCGTAGCAATACCTCCTAACAGACCTGAAAAGAATGTTCTTCTGCATTAGGCTTTCTAATTCCTAGATGGTTTTGACTGACTTATTGCTTTTGAAGTTGGGAGAGCATTTCATTATACAAGTGCTCACTACTTCATTATAAAATGTCCACACAGTATAGACTAATGCCTTGATAGCAATTTTTATGACTTACAAAGATGATGGCAATACGTTTTTCTGGCATCTAGTTCCACCTTTAAAGATAAAATTTGCAGATACTTCTGAGAATAAACCATTAATTTGGAAGGATAAGACTAAATTCAGAGGAGCTGCAAACACCAGAGAAGAGAGCAATATAACAAACAAATCTAATGAAATGTGGTCCAGAAGGGAAGGTTATAGTCTTTTCTCACTAGAACTGTTTATTGCAAACTGTATGTCTCTTGGGGTTACCTTAACTGTGTTCTGGATCTTGTAGCTTGAAGCACACTGGGTGCAAGGTTTGGCTCCACTCTGCACAAGGTCCCTCTCAAATTAACAACAGAAGTGGCTGCTGCACAAGTGTTACTGTCCTTCAGTTGCCTGTCCCCAGCCTTCTGCCCGGTTCCCAAAATGAGCAGCAGAAGGAGTCATCTGTTCCAGGACAGAACCAACCAGCTTATTTTAAACCTCAGGTTATTTGCCACAGGAAGGTTATGGCTGGGGCACTGACCTCCAGCACAAAAGCAGTGACACCCTGAGCCACAGTGGCCATTTCTGCAGCAGCTGCAGCCTACCACAGCTCAGCATCCCTGCTCCAAGGCATACTCCATCTCTCACAGGATGTAAGCATCAATCAGGTCAAACTAGAGAGCAGCACGATAAAGAAAAATACCCATTAGCAACCTTTACTGAAGAGACATCTTGTATTTAGTATCAGTTTAGTTATACATATCCAGGATTACAGGAACCCACAGGGTCAGTTCAGTATCTTCAGATCTTGTGCTATGTTTTACAGTCTGAATTAAACGTTCTCTACCACAGTTCTCTGTTTTTTAATGTTTTGCTTCAGGCATTTCTCTCTCTTTATGAGTATGGCCAGACGGCAGGACACACCAATCAATGCTCCAGCTGAACTCAGTCAGTTGCAGGAGGAATTATGTTCTATTTCTATTCATGTAATATTTAAGGAAAAGTACTCGTTTAAAATGTTTAATATTAATTTGCGATCCCTTATGTTAGAGCCTAAATTTCTTACACTCTTCACACAACTTAATAAGCAGCATCAAAAAGGTCTTTATGAAGTGAACACTGAACAGAAACTTCCATGATGCTGAGGTTAACACTACCTCTGCTATGACACATTTTATGTGCCTCATGAAAATACTGCAAGCTGGATATCTTCAGTAGCTAGCACATCTAGTGTCAGTCTATTTAACTGATCTAAAAAAACCCCAAACTCTTCAATGCTCTCACAACTTTTACCTGACTTCCAGTTTTCACCCAAAGAGACTTCAAACAAATTGTAATAAATTACCTGGCAAACAAATGTCTTCGTTATTTCATACACAACAAAGAGAAAAATTGATTCTGAATAAAAGCCGACTAAACAATGCCATTACATAAATGCCTAATGTATATCTGGAGAATTAGCTACATGTAATAGATCTTAATGCTACACCCAGCTATAAATCAACACACTAGAACCATTCTAGCAGCAAAAGGAAATCAACCACTATTAACATAACATACAAATGCAAACTAATCTGAAAATTCATTATTTAAATAATGACTTCCTGCTTGGCAATTTAAGAATGTTTCCTGGCCAACGGCTTTGGAAAATATTCAGCACCTTACTCAGCCCTTTCCACCCCTCTTGAAGGAGTCTCCAAAGGGGACCTTCCATAGCCTGCAGCTTACAGGGGTGAAGAAGCCTGAAACTCATCCCAGCAGACAGTGCAACACCTGAAGGTTAGGGTTCTGCACAGAAGGCAGTTCAGATGCCAAGTGGGAGGCTGCTCTTGGTAAACCACAAGTGATTTAGGAGCTGTGGATCAACTACATAAAGTCATCAAGGAAATCTTTGGCTATGATTTCCCCACTTCCATTTCTCCTGTGTAAATCTGGGACTATAGTGCTTATGAAGCACAACCTTGCAAAAGCTTGGGATTTATTCTGATGCTACAGTGGCACTCCTGGGACCAGGAGAAAAGGAGACAGATGATGGGTATCATGCCCAGCTGGCCCTGCTCCACCTGCCCATTAACCCTGGACACATATCCCAGCTCTTTTGGCATCAGATTGAGAGGTCCCCAGGTGTGGATTGAAACAAGCTCCCTGGAAAACACCCTTCAGTCAAATCAGTCCTGAGACTGGTACTTGCTTTGTGTATTTGTGCTTCTTTTCTTAGACCAGAAAGGCACTGCTAAAAGCAGGGCTGGTGAGAAGCCTCTTAAAGCAGATCTCCAGCCGACGGGAATGATAACCCAGAACCA
The DNA here is from genome assembly GCA_013400235.1 of Oriolus oriolus. Lineage (NCBI taxonomy): Eukaryota > Metazoa > Chordata > Aves > Passeriformes > Corvidae > Oriolus > Oriolus oriolus. The sequence goes on from VXBT01013918.1 coordinate 177,493, forward strand.
CAGCTACTTCCCAAAAATGCTGAATGCTGGCTTTTTTGTCTTATTATGTCTAGCATATGCAGCAGTTACCTGTTCTTACATACACTCATGGCATGGAGCATCTGCCTTAAGTCCCTTTCCTCTTCTTTTTCACATGGCTTCTTTATATACCATTTGAAGTAGATGGGCAGACTTCATAAGGATTCAAGCAACAATGGCTCTATATCAAACAACACGGATACATTAGAAAGTTCATTATCCAAAATTATGAAAGTAAAAGCACTTGAAAAATTACTTTTATGCAGACAATTAAAAAATCATCACAAGATTAGAAGTGCACCACAACCCTTCCAACATGTATAATTTAATTTTTAGTCTTACTGTTCAGTAGGTGGGAATATTTGTCTCCCACTTCAGCATACAAATAAGAATATTGTAGTCAGGAACAGTAAATCTTTCGGTTTTTTACTTGCTTGCCCAAACAAACCCCGTTCACCCTTCTCAGAGTAAAGCTTTGATTTGACAGACATCAGGTGATGTACAAAACAACTGACCACCGCCAAGTACACCATGAATCAGTGAATACCTCTAAGAAGTACACACCACTGTACATATTGTCATCCATATCCAAATCACCTCTGAGTAGCTTTCTGCTGGTGGAGCTCTCTGCACTGCAGTTTTCTGCCTTCCTCAACAGCTACAGGAGCAGGAGCTCTGCTATCCCAGCACAGAGTCATTTGTTGAGGCTGCTCATTACATTCACTGCAGCCATTCCCACGATGGCACATGGGACACGTGCACCAGTCACAGCAGCACCACAGCAGATCCTTCTTCATTAACAGATTCATCAGTGATGCTGGTCCCAGATCACAACATTTTCCAGGCCCGCTGTGGCACTGCAGACTAAACAAACACTGTGCATCAGCTGCCAAGCAGGTCCCATCTTTCATGTTTAGCTGTTTGTGAAACTCAGTCATTTCTTCTCATTCCACATTGTCAGGAAGGAGCAGATGGCAGATGTGGTCTGCCTATAATATTGTTTTTATGATACCCTGCCTGCTGGCAGAACAGTAGAAGAAACGTTTGGAGACAAGAATTTGCAGTATATTTTCAGTTTTGGGTAACTGAGCTAAAAGATAGCATAGGGTATAGGGAGAGGAGGAGAGGCTTGTACTGAATAGGTCCTGATAGATTCCTGTGACCAAAAAAAAAAAAAAAATAAGTGATACTGACAAAAAAAGAAGTATTTAATATGTTCACATGGAAAGACCAAACAGATACATCTATGAGACAATGTGTTCTCACTCACATGGGATTCAAATACAAGACTCAGTTTTAGCTTCTAAAAGTTGTTTTCTGAATTGCCTAACACCAGTGACAGAATCATAACAGAAATGACACCTAAAGGATAAATATATGCTTTCATAACAAAGCTGAAAGAGACACCATTAAGTTTACATCAAGGCTCTAGAAATTTTTATTAAAATATTTTTAAAATATGTGTCTCATACACAGAACAAAGTACATACTTTATTTTTAAGTATGATCTGAGCTGCCAACAGTATTTCTTCCTTAAGAATTTTAGTACACATATATCTTCCAAAATAACAAACCTGGCACAGTCAAGAAAGGAACATCCTGTTTTCATTTAAAGCAAGATTAAAATAAAAGCAGATAATTGCTTCAAAACTTGGGAGATTTAAAATTATGAACGTGCTACTGCAAAATGACACCCAGGGATTTAGGTTGAAAAGTTTATTTAGAAAGCCTAATAAATCAAATTAAATATTGTCTATAATCTATGAGGCAATCTAAAGCAATCCCATTGCATGTGGAACTCATTTATCTACATTCACTGGTACCCAGCTGCCCAGATGCCAAACTCATTTTGTGTAAACTACTGACAAAATTGTGGAAATGTCCCAGAGAAGAAAACCTGCAGAAAAATAATTAGCTGTGACTGTTGAGCAGATGCAGTACAAGCTCTTCATCCTCTGCCAGAGAAAGTCCAGTATCTAATGGCAAATAGGAGTCCTCCTCTTGGCTGAATTGCACCTTCTTTCTTTTCAGTGGCATTTCTTCTGCTGTGGCACTGTTGCTATAGCTTCTCTTCCTTCTTCCACTCTTCTCCTCAAGTTCACTGCAGAAAAAAATCAATTAGTCTTTTTAACAACTGTGGTAATCAATATCATCATGTAATCTAACAATTCCTTTTAAACAAGGCAAATTTGTGTCAAGATAAGAGCAAACAAAATTACAATTCAGAAGAGTGAAGCAGTGGAAGCTGATGGACTCTGAATGTCTAAATTAGAGCTGCTCTCAGACCGAGGTGGTGGTGGATGTTCTGCTGTCTTAATTGATTACAGTGTATCAAGATATTGCTGTCAGTCTTATCTAATATTTGCTGCCTAATACAGCAACAGACAACTTGACAAAACTGATTTAGCGATGTGTCAGCAGACCTTGACACACATTCAAGATCTTGCCTACAATAAATATGCACCAAAAAAAAAACCAAAAAACCAAAACAAACTGTCATTTCACTGGCAAATCCTACACTTAATACAGTTTTGATTTGGGACTATCTCATTCGATCACTTCTTCCCCTTCTTTCAGATGTTTCCCTTGGAAGCTACTAACCACCTCTTTGCCATGAGAGGAAGAGGAAAAGCCCAAACCCAGTCATTTTCCCTGGTGAATTCCTATTTCTTCTGCTGTTTTTCTGAAGACTTGAATGAATTGCCTTTTGAAGCCTTCAATGTGGATGAAACAGCTGCCAATATGTTTTATAACCCTGGCTTCTACCACGTGGCGACGTGACAACAATGGGAGGAAAGACAAAGCTTTCATGTATCTTCATGTGGTTTTTGTCCAAAACATAGAGGAATTGCTATAAGTTGTCTTATCTAAGTTTTAAACAATCTAATCTAATAAAATCTATTCTAAGATCTGTGAACCAGAGTATGGAGGGTTGGTTGTTGTATGCTGTAGGGTAGAATTCACACCCAAAACCCAATAAAATGCAAACCCCCACACCCCAAACCATTCCATCCAAACAAGCCAACTGAAATGAAACTGCATTCTCAGCTTTTCATGTTTGTATTTTTTAAAATATAACAAAAATAAAAATTGAACTTCAAAAACAGAGTTTAGGCTTTTTTTAAAAAGTTGGTCGAATTCAGATTTTCAATTAAAATTTGTCGAATTGCTACTCAGAAAATTCAGTTTACTTACAAAAAGAGTTTCAACAAGAATTTTTTAATGTCTGTAATTTTTACAATCGCTTAAGTGTAAATGCAATGCTTGTGAAATGTTTCATTCAGAAATACTGTTTGGAGACTTAACAATTAGAAACAGCAGTTACAACAAACAGCTCTAATTGGGGAATACTGTCCTTAGAATCAACACAGCAGAGGAACCCAATGCCCAATTCAAACCACGTTCAGCTGCCCACCTTATTTTTTTCCATCAATAGGACTAGTTAATGGTCAGTGAAATGCTGGTTTCACCACTCACTGGAAACCAGCCTAACCCAAACATTAACCCCAAAAAATGGCAGTCTTCAGCAAGTTCCCAAATGCACTCTGAGAGGGATCAGCAGCACCATGCAGCTTGTACGCTGTGCTTTCTGGCTGTGCCTCCACAGAGATGAAGGAGGTATTACATGAGATCTGACAGCCTTGTGCTGGCGGGCTGCACATGTATGACCTGCCTCCCTCTCTCGTCCATCCCACCTTTGATAGAAGAACAATGCCACCTCCTGCCTGCTCATTACAACCCAGAGAAAGGAGGGAAATCCTGTGAGAAACACCCTGCATTTCCATAATTAAGGCAAACGAACTACCTTACCTTTATTTGGTTCTTCCCTGCCTATCCAAGAGAAATAGTGTAAAGAAACGTGGTCTAGTGAAAGGTGTCCCTGCCCATGGCAAGGGTTGTTGGACCTAGATGATCCAGAAGGTCCCTTCCAACCCAAAACATTCAGTGATTCCATGAATAGATGATGACTGCTCCAAATACTCACACTTCCTATAATTCACAGGATATAGCAACTTTGCTGGCTTTGAGCTGTCATTTGCATGGGGGCGGCTTTTCAGGGCTCGCTACCAACATTTTATTCCGTTTCTGGGGAAAGGACTCTCATATTTCTCTCTGTAGTGAGAGCTTACAGAGAGCTTTCTCTCTGTAGTGTAGCTTAAGATACTCCATAAATGCTGAAGCTATACTGACAGTATATGAAAATATACTGAAGCATAAAGAATTCTCACTTTTCCAAGTGGACGGTGTGGGTCTGGGCTGGAGTTTCATGGTGTTCCCTTTGATCAGGACAGACTGTAGGGGTTCACTTTAAAAGCACAAGGAAGGCCTCATTAAGCAAAAGCATTTTTAGCTTGTTTGCAAAGGAGCCAATTATTTCCAGTCTTTGAATGGACTCTGAAGCCAAGTTTGCATTCACAACTGACTAATGCTTCATCTAGGACATTTGTTAAAAACATCTTAGCAATTAAAACACTGCAGAAACCTCACAAGCTATGCATTTGTACCTACAAGCTATAAACCAGCAGACTTTAAATACTAAAAATTATAATCACTTCTGGAGTTTCAGAGGCCCATAGGCCTAGATAACTATAAGGTAAAACATTTTAATATAAAACACATTCAGAAGGAACTGAACTGCGAGATTCCTCATTTTTTTCCACAAACAAAAGCACATCAACACAATTATGATTAATTTTCATCGTAAGTTTTGTGGTATGATTCTGCTGAGTCAAGCTGCTTCTTACTGTTACTGAGGGATTATGCAGCTTGATTAGCAGTGTAAACTGAAGATGCATCTACACATTAGCAAGTGTATTTTCACACTAATTTGACCCCAGCTGGGCTGTGAACTGGAGAGGTGAATAAAGAGGAATGTGTAACACAGGCAGCAGCAAAACCAACAAGCAAGGAAGAGAGCTAAATAGTTGTGTTTCCATGATGCACAAAAAATAGATGCAAAACAGCGTTTGATAGCAACAGCTTAGGAAGGTAAGCAGATAATCATGTGAAACATGCGAATCAGGTGTTTCTAATTTTGAGATACAGAAGAAAGACCGACTGACTGTCCACAGAATGATTTGGGTTGAAAGGGACCTTTGAAGAACAGCAAGTCCAACCCCCATCCCTGTTCCTCCAGGATGGATTTTTACCAGCACTGGTTTGGGTTGTGTGGTAAAGGGCTGTACTACTCTGGAGCAGGCAGAGTTGTAGATTTTACAAAAGGTAACAGTGGCAATTTTAAAAGCAAGATGAAAAATGTGTAGCACCCTGAGGCTCAGAGATATCCTATGCTCATTCAGGGTGCTTCTCCTTAGCTGTTTGGATAGAAAGGTATTTGGAGGAGATGTAACAGGCATAACTCTCAGCTCCGCATGTGAAAGGACTGAGTGTGCAAAAGCAGCTATATGGGAATAACTTCTGCCCTTACTGGCAAATGAATTCCTCCTCAATCTCCATTAACTGAAGGCCTGTCACCCTGCAGAGCCACTCTTTTTATCATTGGTCATTTCCCATGGACATAAATGGCCCCTTACTCCGCACAAACACACAAACTGATGCACTACCAGCTAGTGTCCCCAAACTGCCAAAATAAAGTCATTCTAAGGTAAATTATTTTCTAGCAGAACAACTCAGTTAGAAAGCAACCCCCAATTCAGATCTAAACCAAGGCCAGTGCATCTTTTTGTCTTCTGCTTATAACATTTCAAAAGTGGCATGTGCAGCTGGTTTACAATTCCTTCCTTTTACCATCTAGTGAGATTTAGCTTTTCAGCTGCCTGAACTGAGTGCATGCAGTCTGAGGCTGACTGATGAAAGGACTTACTTTGTGTTTACACAGGTGAGGAGCCAGCTTATCAACAGGCACAGTAATTTCTGTGGCCACCATTTGCACAGCTGTAACAACTAAGTAAGATGCTATCATTTGGTAGGTAATATTTATTACTCAAACATTAAAGCATGGTTTGTGAATCCTGTCCCTAAAACAAACACTAGCATATCTGAATGGCATCTGGGAAATGGGATCTAACTACAACCATGATAGCTATACACCAAGAAACTCTAATTTTAAATTACCACAAAATAAACTCACAAGTATGTTTTCAGGTAATACCAGGGAAAAACAGAAAGCTTTAATTATTAATATTTAACTCACTTCTGAGCTTTAAGCAATGTCTTAACAAGCTGTAAGGTTTAGATTTTAAATGGTTGAGAATGAGCCATTTGAAATGTGCAGTCACACAGCCAAGTTGCTATTGTTTAAACAACATGGTCCTGCAAGATCTCCAGACAGGCTCTGCTTCACTTAACATTTATCAGAGAATGCTTTGGAGCCTAGGTTTACCACCACTCCTCTGGAAACAAACCGCCCTAGCCACTGAACTACAGGCCGCGAGTCAAGTTTCCAGGCTGCAATAAAGCACACAAGCTCTTTCCCAAAGAAATGTATAGGAATAATGAATGAATCTGCTAGTAAAATACAGTTCAGAAAGTTAGGAATAATTTATCCCATAAATATTGGCATTTTGCTAATCAAACATGCTGTGCCCAAAACTTTTTTCATGTCATAAATTTTAATTCACAAGGCCATGGCAGCAATCCTAATGAAGATTAATTACTGCAGTCCCTTTCATAAAGCCCAGTGCAGCTTCTTCCTTACTTGCTGTCAGAATGCTACAGCACATAGAAATGGTAATTAAAATATATTGTATTGTGTTATTTTCTGGATCTGGACAGGCTGGATCGATGGGCTGAGGCCACCTCTCTGAGGTTCAACAAGGCCAAGGTCGGGTCCTGCACTTGAGTCACAACCACCCCAGGCAACACTACAGACTGGGGGCAGTGGCTGGGAAACTGCCCACAAGAAAAGGACCTGGGAGTGCTGGTCAGCAGTGGCAAAGCATGATCCAGTGTGTGGCCAAGAAGGCCAATGGCACCTGGCCTGGATCAGCAGTGGTGTGGCCAGCAGGACCAGGGCAGTGACCGTCCCCCTGTACTCGGCACTGCTGAGGCCACACCTCGAATCCTGTGTTCAGTTCTGGGCCCCTCACTGCAAGAAAGGCATTGAGGGGCTGGAGCGTGTCCAGAGAAGGGCAGCGGAGCTGGGGAAGGGTCTGGAGCACAAGTCCTGTGAGGAGCAGCTGAGGGAGCTGGGGGTGTTTAGCCTGGAGAAAAGGAGGCTCAGGGGGGACCTTATCACTCTGTACAGCTGCCTGAAAGGAGGGTGGTGCCAGGTGGGGGTCGGCCCCTTCTCCAGAGTAACAAGTGACAGGGACATGAGGAAGTGGCCTCAAGTTGCACAAGTGGAGTTTAGATTCAATAACAGGAAATATTTCTTCACCAAAAGGCTTGCTGTCAAGCCCTGGAACAGGTTGCCCAGGGAGGTGGTGAAGTGACGACCCCTGGAGGTATTTAAAAGACGTGTAGATGGGGCACTAAAGGACATGGTTTAGTGGGACTTTGCAGTGCTGGGTTTGATCTTAAAGGTCCTTTTCAACCTAAATGATTCTATGGTTACCTTACTGGCCATCCCTCTGATATAAATCAAAACTCCTCTAACTGATGCCTGAATATATATATATATATATATACACACTGAATATATAAGCCTCTGTCAAGAGCAATTTAATATCTCAATGTCCAATTTTGCAGCTAATCAGAATGACCAAGGCTTTTAAACTGAGACCTTTTATAATGTCTCTCCTATGGTGCTTTTCTGGCCATCACAACATTAAGTTCTGGCCTTAATGAAGTCACAGATGTGACCTGAATAATCCATGTTAGAAGGAGCACCATGATTTGCTGATGAATCATCTCAAAAGACAATGTAATGTAAACCTCGGCAAGAATGACCTAAAACTTAGCAGGTCAACCTCAGCATCCTGCTGCAAGAAGCTGTAAGAAACTGCAATTTGCCCATAATTTTCATAAATAAAGGAAGGCACACAACAAAGCAGCACTGACTACTAACTTGCACACTTGTCACCTAGTGACTGTCCATAAAGTCACAAACAAAACAGTACCAGAACTAAGATACTTCCCTTCATGTCCAAGATCTTTTCCATGCTGATCTAGGAGTTAATGTGATCAGTCACACCCATTAAAGATTTAAAGAAGGTAATGATGAGGTCAATCGGAACTTTGTTCTTCCTCAACATTTTTTATTTAAAGAGGTTGAGGAATTAGAAATACCAAAAACTCAATCTGACTGCAAAATGAATATTTAAGAAATCCAGCTGCTTTTCTTTCGCCCTGTTCTATATTCTTAGATTTTTCACCTCATTAACAATTTACATTTGATAGCCTTAAACCAAATATGATGAATGTTGCTAGATATACAAAAATTAATCTCATATTACATGCTTGAAGTCATTAATTACACTGCTTGTAGAGGTATGGCTGGAAGGGAATTTTATGCAAAGGCAAATTTAACTCATGATTTGTACAGCTCCCCCAGTTTAAAGAAATTCTGTGGGAGGACAGAGAGAATATTAACAATGGTTTTGACTTCTGAAGCCATGGACAGATGGCCTATTTTTAAAGACCCTTGAAGGACGACACCCTAGGTCTCACATACTATATATTATCCCTTTTAGAAGCATTTTTCCCCCCTTAAAGCAAGGAGCAGCTAGTGTAGCCCAACATGTTTCTATTTTGATCCAACACTTTGAGCAAAATGCCTGGATTTCAGAAATACAAAACAGAATAGAGTTGTGATTTCTAATCTCAAAGCCTAATTTCACTGTCTGCTACTTTCAGCTGATTTGTTTTTGTTAAAATCCTTAGGTCAATATTTCCCAGCCCCAGATGCAACTCATCATACAATGCAATAGCAATTCTAAGAAAGATGCATGAGGCATGAGCACTGATTTAACAACCCAGCCTCAAATTAATTTCCTTCACTGTATCTTGCTCCTTCTCAAAAGCCTTCTACGGAGTGCTCAGAGCACCTCACCAGATGTACCTACTGAGCATCAAAGCTGACTTTGGAGCAGCTGCAAACAGTCCTTATCTTTCTAGGAGTGCCCAAGCGGGGTTTGTTGGAATGCAGAGCCATTGATGACTCTGGTGACAGCGCAGCATGTGATGGATAATCCTGTTCTGGCCACGGCCTGCCCAGGGAACATGTCATGTTGTAAGAGGCTAAATGGATTTGGCCATGGTGCGGGCACAAGTATTGGCATGTGATCATCCACAACTGCTGTGACTTCGGATGGTGCCAACTAAATCTCTTCTGGGCAATGTCTCAGTGTATTTTGGTGCAGTATGACAGGCCAAGGACTGTTTCCAGAAAGCAGTATTGATGAAACCACATTTCTTTAATGTGCGTAGTGGTCTGTTCTACAGCTCCAAAGTCAGCTTTGATGCTCAGTGTCGGTATGCCTAGAGATACACAAAAGGAAATCTCCCTGGTTTCCTTTGGTGTATGTTCTTTCCTTCCTAATCTGCTCCACAGGAAGGGAAAATGACCAAGGACCTTGACCTTCTTCGAGTCCTAGCTCTCCTTAAGAGCACGTGCCCTGAATCCAAGGGGGCCAGATCAGCCACTGATTCCATAAAAGTTTGCACTTATTACAACTGCCAAAAATCTGTCCATCTCTGTCAACTTTTATTCTTAAAGCACAGCTAATCTTGAGTCTAGCTGACATTCTGAGGAAGGATCAATACAAAATGTGATGTATGAATACATACTCCCCCTCGCACAAAGAAGGAGCGATTTACTGCTGCTCAGAAAAAGCAATGCATTTCCCCATCCTTGTCAGTTCTATTGACACACACTGGTGAATAGGCTCCAGGGGACACGGCCACCAGCCTGTTAACTTAGGGCTATAAAGTCCTTAAATCCATGTCCCACACCCAATCCTGCATACTGATTCCACAACGCTCAGTGACACATGGATAAGGACAATCTAGCCCCTAGGATTCACCCAACTCAGATGTGAAAAGCAAGAGCTTTATGAACTTAGACATCTAGAAAAAAGCAAAATAAAAACCTGTGCTCCCATTTACGTGTCAAGATCACCCTTCTCAATCTGTTACAAGATACACTGCTTGTCAGAAACACACAAGTGGCCTTGTTGTGGGGAACCACACAGGACTTCATGCAGTGTCTCTTCATCTTCCCATGGTATGTTGGCATCAACTACAGATCCTCATTCCCACCCTGTGCTTTTCTATCAAACTACATGAAACAAAATATTCTGGTTCATACAATTATAAACACTGTTTTAAATTAATTTAATTCATTATTATATATTTACTTCAAACTCAAGATTCCACTTCATTTGAGCGTTAAAGAGTCTGAGCAACACTGAATCATAGAACCTATCAAGTTTTAAATAACTTAATCCTGGGAAGAAGAGAGATGTGGGGAGTGTTTTAAGATTTGGGTTTCTTTCTCATTACCCTACTGTCATGTAATTGGTAATAAATAAATTCTTTTTTTCCCAAGTCAAGTCTGCTTTGCCTGTGACAGTAGCTGGTGAGGGATCTCTCCTGGTGTTATCTCAACCCCCGAGCCTTTCATTACATTTTCCCTCCCCTGCCCAGCTGAGCACAGCAGTGATACAGTGAAAGAGTGGCTTTGGTGGGCTCTGGGCATCCAGACAGGGTCAATCCGCCACAGAAACACATGAAACCTCCAGGGTATTAGTCAAGATCTTTCTATGTGAAACAGTCTCACCGAGATCCCTTCAACACTGCCTCAAAAATCTTTCTCATATAACTTCAGGAAAGAAAATAATAGCCTTTAGCTCAGATTTCTGTTCAGCACCTAATACACAAACTTTTAAAACATAAATACTAAGTCCCATAAGAAAGAGGAGGACTGTAAGATTAATTCCTAACATGTAAACAAAACAGTTTATAAAAAACATCCACATTTTTAAATGAACATGGAAGATGGCGCATACCTATAGCTGTCTTCGCTTTCTGAGTCCTGCTCTTCATCAGAGTCTTTGTATTTATCAGGATCTGGGAGCGTGCTTGGATCAAACTCTTCTTCACTTCCACTGTGAGCAAGAAAGGCCACTGTTTCCTCTTCAGCCTGTTAGGTGACAAATGGAGAATTACAACCAAACAAGTCCATGTTACTTGTCACAACCCCATTCATAGGGAAACTGTAACAGAAACCATTGCCCTCAAATGCAGTCAAAGACCACCAGTATTACAGCCAGGAAAAGAGAATAATTTCTGTCATCATCGGTGCTCTCCTCCAAGGCTGTTTGTTAAAGGTTGAAGAAACATTATTAAAAAAGGAAGCACAAGGATTTATGTTCAAATTCTGCTTTCCAATATTGTAATCTTAAATCTACCAAATCTAGGAGAGATCTGGGCAGCAACTAATCAACAGCCATCTGAGAGCACGAGTCTAAGTAATACGCAGCTTTACTGTCCCTCAGAAACACACCAGCAAAGAGATACTCACATGTGGACAGATAAATCACTGCTGTTAGGTGAATTTAATGAAATACTCTTGATTTAAAACTCATCTGGGTGTCCTTGCAGTTAAAAAATAAGAAGCTGCTTAAGCTGAATTAACTGTTCTAAGGGAGTTTCAACCATCCTCTACAAGAGATACACGTTCTTCAGGCATCCTCCCTCGCTCACGCCTCCTCTCTGAGGCTCAGCTTCCCTCTGTTCCCACATCGTGTCTCAGGATGGGCTGCTGGCACTGGGTAGTTTCCCCAGGGTGTGGCACTGCCTCACTAATTCCTTAACAAAGAGAGCACAGAAGATGCTTCTCCAGGAAAGTACTGGATAATACAAAAAAGCTGACTAATTTTGCCCATACAGGTTCTGCTTCACTTAATCCTCAACTGATGGCACCACTTCTGTAAATTTTTGCACTATAGTAGGCAGGAAGAGACCCGGCTGGAGGGCATATGCAATTGTATATGCACACTGAAATGCAGATGGAAAGCTTATAGGCATTTCTAAGCAACGTGAACCCTAGATCCATGCATATTTATGCTGGAAAGCAATAACAAATTCCAGGAAACTGTAATTAAAGACATTGCCACCTTTTGTTTATATATCTAATCAACATGCACATAGCTGAGTTTCTAAAACAGTACTCATTTAAATGATCTTTCATTCTATGAATGATTTCACATCATTATATATTTAAAGTTAATTTTTGTTTTGATTTTTCACCATTTCTATCACCAAGTTTTTAAAGACCAGTCTTTATGCGCACATACCTTCTTGGAATAAAAATAAATTTTAAAAAAATGTAAAAAAAAAAAAGCCAAATAGAAACCATACCAATGGTCTCTTTTATATCTGCATATAGAGTGAGTGAAAGGCAATGAGCTGGTGTAGAGTAAGATTAGACACCACTGCAAGAGTCCATTCTTGCTTGACCAGTGAAACTTCTGCAGTGTACTGAAAGCAAGCAGAAGAAAGGCATAAAAGCCCGATTTGCAATCAGAAGGCAGAGGAAAAACATACTGAACACACATTTTGTTCTTTACTACTTTAAATACTAGAAAAGGTAATTACATAGGTGGGTGTAGAAAATGACTAAAAGCATCGTCACACTCTTCAGCACCATAAGCTTCCTAAGGTAACAAACACCAACAGAAAAGCATGTTGACTCTCAGGAACTTCAGGTACCACTTCATAAGAAAGTTGGTTTTGGTTTTGCAGGGTTTTTTGCTTACAAAAAAAAAAACCTTCAAGCTCATCCTTTATTACAATATTACAGAGCATTACTAACGCCACAGAAAACTATTTTGAAGGTCACTTTCTTGCTAATGAATTTTCTTATTTGAAAATCATCCTGCATTAAATTATACCTTATTTTAATTTCTTACAACATTAAATATTTGCTCTTTACTTGTCCTTCCAGTTGCACCTATTCTTTTGATACAGCTGGTGCATAACAATCTTATATTTAAAAAGAAAAGGAGAAGTAGCATTCAAAGCTGTTGTATGGAACAACGTATTTTTTAATATGTACGTGTGACACCATGCAACAGAGTTCTGTAATACTAACGTTTATTGGCAGTCATCTTTTAAGACTTGGGCTATTCATTCATATTCTCCATTATGACACACAGACCAAACCTTCGCTTTCATTACACATTCATATTAATTTTTTCCAGGAGAAAATATGCAGAGAAGTGTTAAACATAATGCTTGCTATAGCAAAAGAAATAATTGGCAAAGATGCCTCTTTCATTCATCAGGAATCACGAGGCTGTATTTCTTATAAGTATCACTGCTTACATATTCATTAAAATATTTCTATGACCCTGAAACTGTTAAGAACCTGAGCAGGAACATTTATCATCCACAGCTGAACAACAGAAACTCATTATTTTTCCTCTCTCAATTCAAATTTATATCAGCCAGTCAGGGAGAAGAAATCTTGTGACTTCACGTTGCTCATCACAAGAGCTGGAGAAAAGAAGTAAAATCATAGTTCAAAATGACATGTGTAAAAGTTCTTCAGATACAAACAGGATGCAATTTACAGAGTCAGGATTAGACTTGTCCTAAGGCAGTTGTCATCAAAAGAGATTAGAAGAGATTTTGATGGCCTGTACTTTTAAGTCTAAGGTTGGCGACAATGTAACACACACTTTGTAGTGCGTATTTATTGAGAAGTTCAACTGTGGAAGGAAACCTGCCACGCTTGACATCGAAGACATCAAATCAGGCTGGCCAGGAGAACTGGATTCGGTGGCAATCACCTTTTCACTCTGCTCAGGGATGACAAGCTCTCTCTTTGTACCACGTATTTTGTAATTCTAGTTCCACCGAAACCCATACGAGGACTTTCAGTTTGAACATGACACTGAATGCAAACATTTTCGCGTTCATGCAGTCTCCCTCTGAGGCATAAAGAGATTCTTCTCATGCAAACTCAACATTTTGGAAAAATTCAGCAAAATTTCTGTGCTGGAGGTTTTGGAAGCCTTGTTGCCTTCAACATTCCACATTGTACCATGTCAACAACAGTCACATTTGACCTCACCGCAGTCATTTTGAAAACATACACCCACTGACACAGACAGGGCAGGGTCCTCTACAGCTTTTGCCATGTTTATTAACAGAATACCTCCAATTAAACTTCTGTCTTTGTTACAAGACATTAATGACAACTTCCTCTCCTCCTAAAGAGGACTGAATGGCTGGTGGAGCTCAAGTAAATGAGTTAGGCAGGCTAAGAGAAACTTAAAATTAAGAAATTCATGTACCTCAGACACCCAAGGGACTCAAATGTTCAAAAAACCAGAATGATGTCTCATTTCTACCAGGCATTAGGCACTCAGGTGGCAATTATCTGACTTTCATCAGAAGAAAAAAAAAAAGGAGAACTGAAAAAACCACCATGAAAACCTGAACATACATTAAAAAATGTTGTATTTACCAAGATTTCATTTCTAAAATATGTATTTATTATGGTACTTAATTTAAATCTAATTTAACAGTGTTTTTTCCTCCAATTAAGTTGGCTAAAGTTGCACTTTTTATGTTCAACCCTTTAAGCAATTTATCAGTTTCTAGCAACCAGGCTGAGAGGGGAGAAATAATTTCTTAGGCACTATCAGTTCTGTCTGTAGTACTTTACAAAGCACAGTGGCGGAATATTTTCAGTTAGCTGGAAACAAAACTTTTAAGGTTTGTTTAGAGTTTGATCACACTTAATCTGAGTTCATCAGGAGTCACACACAATATTCAGTCCTTTCTGAGCTATGCCACCCTTCAGTTTTTGCTACTATGGCCTCTCCTAATAAGTGGTGCTTGTGATTGTAATGCCAAGAAAATGTAAGTTCTACATACTGCTAGGAGGTTACCCACACAGGTACACAACTTTTAAAAGTTAACATATTATGGCTCATATAAAAGGATATTTAAAAATAAAATACCTTGTAAGATCTGACAGCATTCAAATTTCCTTAATTCTCTTCTTTTTGACAATTATTTTTCAGATGAAAACAGAAGTTGCATCATGTTTATGATGGAAGCCATTTATATATACAGAGAGGTTTAACAGCATTTCCTTTAAAACATTTTACTCCAGATTCTCCTGATCACCTCAGAGGTTTGGGTTTTTTTAATAGCTTGTACCCCCAACCCACCATACTGTCCCCAGCTGATGAATGATTGCTCTGGTATTTCATCATCTACACCGCCCCAAAGCGATACAGCTATTCTGACAGTTCAAGAATGAAATATAGCCTTTGATGTTGCTAGGGTGTTTGATCCAACAGTTGCTTTAAAGATCAAGACAAAAGCCTTAGCCTATACTGAAAACTGACTGGGAGCCAGTGGAGCAACCTACGTGCTGCTCTGACACACACAGAGCTGTCCAAGCCATGCCAAAACTCACAGCTACACTCCATACCATCTAAGGTGCATCAGTGTTCCATGGCTCTGGCCAGAAAGGCTGGCAGCCAAAAACTGGGGAAACCAAGGTTCCAGGTTAGTCAGCCACAGTCCTTGCACTAAGATGATCTCACTGATCTCTGGGCTCTGGAAGGAGTTGGTAATAGCTCCTGGTTTTCACACCACTTCAGAGAATTCAATTCTTGGTTTTCACTAGAAGCGACAGATAACTCTTGGCTTCACCTTCAATCATTCCCCATTCCCAACCACTAGCAGTCACACCAAGGTTCAATTTCATCCAGTCATTCTTTATTTCTTTTTAAGCTATCCGAGACCTCAAATAATACAGTCTGCCTAGTTTAGTCAGCAGAACCTTACCTTTACCAGTGCTCTCACATAATGCACATGAGAATACTTAATTTCTTTCTTGGAGTTTCTAAATGCCCCACATTTTACAGCCAGTGATTGGGTAAGCCTGTGTTCCAAACTAGCAGACACTGATGCACATATTCTGACATTAGAATCTCTGTGTAACTGTAGCAAAGCAATTTGTGCTGGAAATGGCTCCTGCCACAAGCACAGTTCAGAAGCACTGAAAACACAAAACTCATTGAAATTGGTGAGAAGTTCTAAATCGACTCAAAGACCTTTTGCTTTAATGTATTTGATTTTCAATTATAACGGATATGTCTCAGAACTAGACCTTATGCTTCTCCTTTTCTAATTTGTTCTTCTAGGACCCACGTAGAATACTTATTGTAAAGACAAGCTTCTTCCAAGCTGTTATTAGCCACAATTATCAATGTGATTTTAGCAATAGGGACGACTAGTATCAGGATAAAATAACTATACTGTTACTGTTAAATGTAATTCATGTTAGACATGAAAATACAACAGAAAGGAAACTAAGTTACTAGGTGGGTAGCACTACAAGCAAAATACACTCTGAAATACATTAAATTCTGGAAAGCAGCAGGGTTAAAAGAAACAACTACAAAAGTCTGAGAGAAGCATGCCAGCATACTTGTCCAAAAGTCTATGGCCCTGTCAAAGAAAAACCAAACCAAAAAACAACAAAACCCCAATCAGAAAACTACAGTGCGGAACAATGTTTTTGAACTTACATTCTCAACACATAACCCTTGGACTATCTTTACACTCCTCCTTTCTCTCCACTTTCAGGTTCCCAGCAGTCATGGCTGTCAGCTCAAATACAGAAAATAATTCTCCAAAGTAGTGTCTGTGTTCAAACATTTCAACACATCAGTCTTCTCCAGGGAACCTTGGCATATGTCCACAGAGATGGTGTCTACATGAGAGAACCTTCTCTATATCACTTTCTGGCACTTTTAAAAGCACAAGCCTGAGGGAGCTGCATCCCCTGCCGTGACACAGCAGTGTCCCACCACCAACACCACTACTCACAGCGGAGACTGCAGGCAGAGACTGCTCTGCTTAGTGACGGGTATTTTTCAAAAAGGAACAGATCAACAGCAGAACTGACAGGAAATAATCAGAAAGGAAGCCTTTTAAGTCACGTAATTCCGTAAACTGGTTAGTTCTGCTCTCTTTTCTTGGAACAACTGATTTGTATTCAGTACACAACAAAGAACTACACTGACATTAAGTGCTTGCCCACGACACGACACGATTTTTATGTTTTCACTGTAGTGCTTAAGTCACATACTCTAAACGCTTGTACAAAATACGCATATAAAACAGCATACTTACAGGGAGAAAAATATGAATCAAATTAATTCCAGGCAGCGGAAGTTATTTTAACTCCTTCTGGTGGTTCTACATGAAGTGAGGAAAAGAAACACAGAAGAGGCATCGCTGCTCATGGCACTGACTCAATCGCTTGCTGTGAGAACAAGACCTTATGTGCCTTTGTTCCAGACCTAAGTAGCAGCTGCAAGAGTTTCACACTTATTCAAATTTCCAAACAAATAACCAGTAAATCAGAAAGAACCTGGCTGATGCTGCAGAATTGTAGGGTCATTTATTATTAATTGTTTTTATTGTTGTTGAATTCACCTTCTTAAGCCATGAATCCCATTCTACAAAATTTTGCAAAAGATAACTCCTGGCACAAAAAGCATAAGGGCTAAGTAGAAGCAACAAGAGAACAGATGAATCCAGACTGATGAATGACAAGGAAACAAGCTGCCTGGGGAAGATTTGAGCAACAGGCATGACACAGTAGAGAGACCTGCCCTCTGGTACTTCCACAAGCATTGCTGCAGAGGGGAACCTGGATGAGGAAATTGAATGAGATTCTGAGGTAAACTGGCAGCCATCCACCAGAGCAGACAGAAAATTATAATATCCCTTGATAACAATTTTATCTACATGAACAAATATGACAGGCATGTCTTAGAAATGACAAGTATGAAGAACAGGAAAGATTTATGTGAGGCAAGATCTTTTAGGCCAACTAACTGAAAGAAACACAAATTTTCAGGTCTGAAATAATGTAAAGCAACTTCAAAGCAAAAAATCCAACCCAAATTGAGAATAATTGCTGAGTTAGTGTTACTCGAGGAATTGAGTAAAATGTAACAATATATGTGCAGCAGGCTTGGGGAATGCTAATACAGGGAGAACCTACAGGAGAACCTTCAGGAAGGAGAGAGCACATTTGTCATCCATGGCAAATGAAAGGACAAATGGAAAATTAGGAACGATTTAGATAAGCACCAGAAAGTGACCACGGCAATACTAAGGCATAGGCTAAACTGAGAGGTATCTCATGATGCCCGGAGTGACTGTGAAAGAAGGTAGCAAAGAAGGTTGAACTTTTTTCTTGAGCATTGCCTAATCCATGAAATGCTCCAGCTAAGATTTTACTTTAGGCAGAAAGGTACAGCTGGAGGAGAGAGACTGAAATAAGACTCACCAGTACAGACATGCATTTGTATTTTTCTCCATGAAAAAGAGAAGGGAAAAAAGCAAAAGGCTGTGCAAAACATTATCACAGAAGGAGACTGAAGATTATAAGATTCCAGAAACTACAAAGAAGGAGCTAGTAGAGAAGAGAGACACCAGAACAGAGTGTGGTCACATTTGCAAACCCCTAAAAATTGAAGTGGATGTGGAAAGGCCAAGTGAATGACCAGCACATGAGAGGAAGGCTGATTAATGTTTATTGCGTAGAACTGAAACATGTCTATGTTGCAAATGAACAGAAGGGCATGAAGAAATGTGGCAGCTCAAAAAGTACAAAAGACCATTGTGGAAGTGGGAATCAAGACAAACAGGGAAGAATTGTAAGGCAAAATTGAGAGGGCCTCTTAGGAAGACTACCAAGAGAAGATCTGATGGAGATGACAGTGATGACAAAGGGAACCAAGGGGAGAGAAGAGCGGTCGGAAGCTATTTTAAAAATGGGAGAGAGTAGGAAATAGGGAGAGTAAGAAGGCATGAGAATGGCACAGGAGCTGGCTGCAAAGGATGTGGCAGAACAGCCAAGAGGAAGAACAGTCGCAGGTATAGAAGAATGAAATCAACAGCAACAGAACTAGAGAATGCATAGCGGAATACACAAAGGCACTTCTTTTCCTTGCCAAAGCCATGAATGTTTTGCCAAAGTATACAGGAGTTTCCATGGGCTCAAAAAGTATGTAGGTAACAGTAAAAAAATACATCAAGGCATGGTAAGTAACAGCAGCGCTGTGCCAATAACCCTGGAAGTCTCTCAGCTCCAGAACTCTTCAGCCAGGGAGTGCTAATGATGGCAATTTGAAAACCCCTCTGCAGCTATGACTGCACATTTTCCTTCAAACCAACCAAAAGATCTGACAGGGAGAAGGGAAGCAGGTCACCCTCATTTCATGGAAGCCCTTATTTTTTCCACTGCTGTTCTGTTTCTTATCAGTCTTTTAGGGCTTCTCATACAAATACCACAGTTTATTAAACGAATCTGGTGAAGATGACTATGTCATTCTCAGCAAAACCAAAACGTTTGGAACAATGCAGTGAGGGGAAAATAGAAAGCTGAGACAATTTTCCATCAAAAGCCTAAATCTGTGCCTAATTATATCCTATGCAATGGCTCGCTAAAGAACCTAAACTGTGCTATCTCCAACACTCTTTGGGTTTTGTACTGCTGCCAAAAAGTTTTACCTTATTTCCAGTGACTGAATAACAACTTTTAGATTCAGTAAGAAATACAAGTAGTATACAAATACTCATCTGTAGATGTAATTAATGAACTACAGACTTCTAACCAAATCCTTGCTGCTCCCCAAAAGTCCACACTTGCAGCAAGTTAGTTTCTAACTTGCTGTAAGCATTGAAGGCATCTATACAAATTTTAACCTAGGAAATTGCAATTTTCAGCTCATATAACTTATTATAACCTAGAGTTGTTCATTCTCTTGCCTGTTCATTCCAACAACATCTAAAAAATCTTTATACTGCATAAATAATGTATTATATCCATAACAACAGGATGCAGTACGCTGTATGATTGATTACCTTGGCATTTAGCTCCTGTGGGAACAGCTTTTGTGAAACATGGCTCTATCTAACTCCCTGAAAATTACATTTTGGTAAAACTGTCTGAATGATCAAACTTAGGTATGGTCAGACGTAATGTCATTACATTGCACAGGCAGGTACAAACTTGCACTCTTCATACTGTACTAAAGCATTGCTATTTTACATCCATTTCTTGAGGAATCAGAGAGAGCAACATCGGGGGGATCAACTTAAATCAGTGATTTGAATCACTAATTATGAACACCATTAAAATCAGGAAACTTTTCACTCCCACAGTATGCAACACATGTAATCACTGCTACTTTTTTTTTTAATGCCAGTATTCTGAGGCATGGTTGTTTTACACTGGACTTTACACAAAATGTGTATGCACTGTTTTATGCTAATTATTTAAAGCCCTAGTTTTTCCCTTTCCATTAGCAAATGATAAAAGAGCCATCACTTAGTTGCCTAGTGAATACTATTCATTTTTAAATCACAGTTAGTGCCAAGCTGACTCCTGTTCCATCTGAAATTGAAACTGATTCCAACCAGAACTTTAATAATTTTCTAAAATATGTATATCATATGCATATTATTAAAAGTTACCAATTAAATAGGACCACCTTAAATACAGCAGATACATGGAGGTAAAATTAAGTTGATCCAAGTAGATGCTGTATTGTAAGTTTAACATTTATGTACACATTCTCTGCTGCTAGCAAAATTTACTACTTCTAAGCATCCTATCTCAGGAGATTTTGGTATGGCTAAAAGACTCAAACCCAATTTATATTCACAGGCTGAAAGAGGATAGTTAGAATAAACACAGATAACCAGTTCCTCAAATCCTAACATGTTTTTCAACCTTGAATGGCACCTTGAATTTAACTTATCAAATATATCAAAGAAAGTATTTCAGAACCAGGAAAGGATACAACTTGTTACAAAAAAGCAGTTAATTTTCCCTGTTAATGACTGTTCTCTAAATCACATCTCTATCTGAAACTTAATCAGCAACTTTATTTTTTGAATAATTTTTTAGATTTTTCTAGTAATTTTTTCATAGGTCATTCCTTAATACCTTCATTTTATCCACCATTTTTAAATTCTCAAAAATAAAAGAATGCATCCAACTAACTAAAATATGTACTTTAATAACTCTTTTTGTTATTGTTATTGAGCTGGTGATTTTTATCTATCATGTTATTAATAAGCATAAGATGGTTTTTCCCCATTCCCCCAAATATTTGCAACATGTGTAGAATATGTGAAGGAAAGGGAGACAAGGATAAATATTAATCTCATTGATTTGAAAATAAATCATAACATGCTTAGAAGGCTGTCAGGAGAAGTGATTCTAGCCTAACTTTACTGCTTACTCTGAACTCCAGTGCAAACAGCTCAATTGCTCTACTGACTTTCTGGTGTTACACAATGTGCTTGCAATTCCCATTTGCCATCCATTAGTAAGTACTGGGGACGGGAACAGCAAACTGAAAACAGCATCCACTGCCTTGAGTGTAGACACACTGCCACATACTGCCCTACTTGGGTGTTTTACCTCTGGCAGAAACAAATGCTTAAACTTACTATGCTTAGTATTTCCTAAACTGCTGAAGGGTCACACAGGGTTTCCTGTGGCCACATAAATTCCTCCTTGAGACTCATCCTCAAGGATCAACTAGCAGCCATTGGTCTTTAGTATTTCAATCTTGATGAAAATCTGAAGGGAGCAACACACTCCATACCTAGAAATTATATTCAAGTGCTACTTTCTCCACTGCCTGTGGTGGATGATTTAGATTTGCATAATTTTTCAATTCTTGACCTAGTATGAAAACCAACACTTTTTTTTTCCTTAGAAACCTTTTGTATCTGTTATACTAAACAAAAGAAACAAAAGAACCGTGCATTTTAAACTGATTTCAGAGACACTGGAGGATTTCTCCACTGAGAAATGGTGGGCCCCAAGTGCCTGGTCCTCTTTGCACAGTCACACATCTTTGCAAGGGGAACATTTTATTTTTAAAGTAGTACTTTTGCTTTCTTCAGGACTACAAGTCTTTGCCAGAGACAAGTGTAGGATTTCAGCTTTATGGAGTCGCTAAAATTATTTCTGCCTCAGCAGAGCAACCTGATTATAAAATCCAATTATGATTTGATTGCATCCACAAACCTATCTCCTCACACATCTATGTCAAATGGCTTGCGCTTCCTTTTTAAGTTCTTGCAGATTCACAAAATTTTGAGGATAAAATTTAATTATCTATTGAAAATAAATAAATAATTTGTTATATCACATTGTACTTGGCGTACAACATTAGCACAGAGAACATTTGCTAGAGGTACTGTTAACTGAATATCCTTGTTACATTATGCATGACTTCCCAAAGCACTGAGTACATAATATCCATCATGAAATTCAGAATATTTAACTAAATTTAGAAAGAAGTATATTCAGACCTATGATCAGCATTCTGACATCTCCAGTTATGAGTTTTAATTAAACTTGCTTTTGTATTAAGTCTATTTTTATTAAATAAGTACAGAATCCTGCTTTATACATTATGTATAAGTAAAAAAAGATAAAGTAATTTGTAGATGCCTTTTCTTAAAGGCAAAATTCAAGTCACTGTTCCATAACTTCTCTGCACAGTTGTGATGAAGAAGCACCACTGCTGAAGGTGATCAGTTTCTTTGAGACCTTCAGCACCTTGCTGGCAATCCATCTTAGCATCCCAAACACTACTTCCAGTGACAACAAGCTGATAAATGAGATCAATGGGTGATAGAGGGCATGGATTATTTGTAAAATTTTTTTTCCCCGGGCAATAAATTATCAAAAACAAAAACCAAAAACATTCTTGGACATCTCTAATACATCAGACTAACCACTCATCCAACAAAAAAATGCTGGGTTTTGCCACAAATTTATATTGTCCCTCTATATATTCTGCTCATAAAATGAACTGCTTCAAATTAGCAAATTCAAGCAAGACATGAAACTAGAATTAACTCGGACAACACATTACCAAAACCAAATACTTCTCTAACAAGCAAAGCACAGCTTAAAGGATTCAGTATTTTGTGCTTCAGGAAACCTATGAGAATGATGTCCTGAACACAATGACACAAAAGAGGGGTGGGGTTTGTGGTTGGTTTGTTCTGGCTTTTTTACCATCATAATGCTTATCTTCAAGGGTTACTCCTTCTACATTTCCAAGAAACAGTTCTTATTAATAGAGCCCTGTACTATAGCATTTGCATTTTGACCTGAATAACTACCTTTTGAGAAAAGTCCAAACTAAAATTCCTTGGAATCAGCACACTTGTATTTACAAATTCTATATTACTCCTTTGATATCAATCAAATGCACAAACACAGATTCACTGGCTAACGTATTAAGTAGAAGCTGAAAGAAACTGCCTCTTGGAAAAACAGATTTATTGGAATAGCAGAAAGCTGTTTTCCTGCTGGAGAGAAACCTACTTAGTTACCCACGAGAAGAAACTAAGAACTTCAGATTTGTCTGAGCAATTTTACTGCATTTCCTGAAATTCAGACAGGTAGAATGCAGCACCTGTTAAAGTTTTGATACTAATTCAGCACAACTCGTGCTTTAAACTGTCTAATTTTTTTGTATCTCTGAAGCAATCTGTGCTAGAAGATAATTCTGATCTGATTTTGCATATGCTTTCAACATATGTAAACGCCTCTTGCTTTTCAGACCAGTATGCTGGGCATAATCATGTATTGGTACAAAGAAATTCCAAAACTTTTTGTGTGTATTAAGTTGGGTAAACAAACATCTTGAATACATGACAATTACAGACAAACAAAATATACAGCACTTATTACAAGTTTCCAAGAAGCCAAGATTTAGTGCAGAAAATAATCTGAAAGATGAGTCAAACTTTTCGTAGTATTTCTTGACAATATATATTTCCCATAACAAACAGACTGTGGGCACATGGTGACAAAATGCTGGATATACATAAACAGCACAAAGCAAGTAAAATGCTTTAAAGATGTGTTCTGTTAAACTGAGAACTACCACAAAATAATTAACATAAGAAGAAATGCAAATGTTGGAAAGCTATTTTAGTTCTAGCTTTGCTGTTTGTGTTTCATTGCTAAAACGTTAAATCCATTTTATCACAGACATGCAATGCACTGTACTTTGAAGATCCATTAATTTTATTCTGCAAATGTGAAATTCTTAGAATTTCAATATAGAATTTTCCTGGGGAGAGTTTTGGACAAGCAGTTTGTCAAATTTGTTCTTATTTTCCTATTCCTCCTCACTTTTTCCATCTATTCAATGCTTTTGATATGGCTTGCACAATGCATGGCTGCAGCCACTTTCTCTGTGCTAAAGAACACTTATTTGAAAATGAAGATGCACCAAATTATATACCACAGCTTTTGGAAAGAATGAGAAGCGAAAAACTATAAACCTCCTGAATGCTAAATACACTCAGTGACTACATGACATACAAGAACTGCTGCACCAAAATGTTCTTGCTGCTGCTCTACTGACACCTCTGAATTTGAACAAATGTGGCTCATTAAGATGAGGCAGAATAAAGACAAACCTGAAATGGAAGTTTCCCAAAGTGTTCCACTTGCAGGTACCTTATTTATGACTCTTATTTTCTTTCCAAAATAGGTAGAATGGCAAGAATCAATGTATTGCATATGTTGTAATAAGTCTGAAGAGGTTTCAGTTTTAAAGCCTTGCTTTCTCCAAAAGGTCTAAAAAGAGTTAAATGAATGGCCTAAAGAGAATAATTACACAGATGGGTAATACTGCCATTTTACAGGAAAAAATAAGAGTCATTATGGCACATTTGTACAAAATGTAGTTGACAGCAGTTAATTCTGGAACCTTTCCAACACTGAGAGGACACTGATTTTTTTTTTCTGAATGGTGATTTAAGCAGAGGAATATTGTTATCTTGTGTAGATGTTCAACTCCCTGTACCCTATTCATATTGCGACTCATATATATATATGTGTGTGTGTGTGTGTGTGTGTATACATATATATTAGAGAAGATTATTACATATATATTTGCATTCCTTCACAATGTGCACTCACAGCCCAGAGGGCCAATCCTGTCCTGGGCTGCATCCAAAGCAGCGTGGGCAGCAGGGCCAGGGAGGGGATTCTGCCCCTCTGCTCTGCTCTGCTGAGACCCCACCTGCAGGGCTGCATCCAGCTCTGGGGTCCCAGCACAGGGAGGACATGGAGCTGTTGGAGCGAGTCCAGAGGAGGGACGCTGAGATGATCAGAGGGATGGAGCACCTCTTCTGTGAGGAAAGGCTCAGAGAACCGGGATTGTTCAGCCTGGAAAAGAGAAGGCTTTGGGAAACATCTGCAGCCTTTCAGTACCTGAAGGGGGCCTACAAGAGCTAGAGAGGGTCTTTTGACAAGAGCATGCAGGACAAGGGAGAATGGCTTCAAACTGAAAGAGGGCAGATTTAGATTAGGTATTAGGAAAAAATTCCTTGCTATGAGGGTGGTGATGCACTGGAACAGATTTCCCAGAGAAGCTGTGGATGCCCCATCCCCGGAAGCAGTGTTCAAGGCCAGGTTGGATGGGGCTCTGAGCAACCTGCTCTAGTGAAGGGGTCCTGCCCATGGCTGGGGGGATTGGAACTGCATGATCTTGACGGGCTCATCCAATTTTGGCCATTCTATGATATGCTTTTTCAGCAGGTAATACATCTTTGTGAAAGATACTTAATGCTTGTTGTTTTTCTCATTTTCAAAAACAGATCATTAAATGGAATTGCTCAATGCAGGTATGCATGCACAGGCTGGGATGGCTAGAATTCTATCAGGCATTAGAGAGAGAGTCAAGAGAGGTTCATTCTATTCCAAAAATGACAGCCTATGAACAGCAGACTAGTTCCTCACAGATGCCATACGGAAGCCTGACATTCCCTCTGCACACTGACCAGAAGAATTTTTCTGATGTTAAAGAAAAGTAACTGGCAAAGAAAAAGTGAGCTGCACATAAACTGACCTCTTTCATGCTTTTGCAGCTGTAATGGAAATTTCATCAACCTCTCCAAAATTATCATTACTAATTTGCTTGCCCATTTAACAATAATAATGTTGGCATCTGACATTTTCAAGATTTCTTTACTGCTTTTAATTACCTGGTCTATTATTCTTTCAAACTCAACTACTTTCTGTTTAGTCTGTTAATAAGAGCAGTGATTTACTACATCGTATTTCAGGTATTTAGGGAACATCTGCATAGCTACACCCGTTAGATGTTTTCCTACAGTCAGGCAGTCATATTTAATGAAAGTATACAAAAGAAAATCCAGTAAGCTACACTGGAAGAGCTGCAAGACCGATCAGGCCAATGAACTCACAAGTAAGAAACAAAACTAAGTTTATCGTCCATTCCAATTTGAATCGGCATGCCTACTTCTCCAGGAGTACTTCCAACCAGAGATATGCATCATTTTCAACAAACAAAGTATCTTTTCATAGAAAGTTTTACCCTATCTGAGGCTGCCCAGAACCACAGTAGGATGGGATCCCGCACGGACCAATGCAGAAGAATATGCAATAACCACTCAGTTACCTTCAGGAAAAGGTGAGCTTTCTTGACACTACTGCACGGCCTAGCTCTCCTATGGAGATGGTCAGCAGCAATCTTATGTCAGAAAATTAGATCAGTATCTACCAACTCACTCTTAATTAAATGAACTGACATCTCTTCATCAGTAATCAACATTCATGATGAAAGTCACGAGAAGAAAGCAGTCAATTTCCAGTTAGGATTGGTTCAGGGGAAACAGGCATATTTGCTTTAATCTGCTGGTTTTAAGTGCTAAAATGGGCATATCAGCTATCAGATATTACACACAGATGATCAAATTTCCAATCCAAACTTTTAAAATCAAGTGAAGACAAAGTAATCGTATTTGTGGATATATCAAACTGACCACGTTATCGCTCACAGGGAAGTCTAGAACTTCTTTTTGCTCTGTGATTATTCAGGTAGTGTCATTTTGTGTGTAGAATTCAAAAATATTGTTGTCTATAGTGTCCTACCTTTAATCCTTGCTTCAAGGATGCTCAAAAGAAGACTAATTGTTCTTAGCTAACTACCTGAATAATTACTGGCTTTTGCAATAAATCCTAATTATAAATGCTAATTCGTAGAGCATACACTTAATCAATTACTTAAATACTTGTAGGCATCTTTAGGATCGAACAAATTTCTAATGGCTTTGTAACAAGCTGTTTTAAGTTTAGGGCATTTTATCAAAATAGATAGGCCAGTTCCATAAAATAAAGGTGCCACTTTAATGGAAGCAATATTTACACTGACTTGTTGAAAGAAAACAATGAGCTATTGTCCTAGAAATCAATGTGAAATCTGACAAATATGATGGGCTACTACAAATGTGCTGAATTTAAAAAAAAAATCATAAGGTTGCTTTTTTCATTTAGTCTCCTTGCAGAGAGATGGGAAGGAAACTATAAATTTAAATTGCAAAACCCATCTGAAATATCTGAGATAGGCTGTGCTTCCAACCATTCTTTCTTTGAAAGCACCTTGTACACAGGAGACCTGTCCCCTTTCGTTGTTCAAATGTTTCTGGCTGCACAGTAATTAAAATTAAATTTAAATTCAATCACCCCTATTAAATGGTCTGTGATTTAAGACTCGAAAAATATGTTTAAAATAGAAGGATATTTTACTTTATCTTAAGAAATCTTAATCCTTAGCCAGCCACCATGTGACCTAGTCAATTTACTGCTCAGGTGGTGTCAGGTTCAAGCTCCTCTGCTAGGAAGCCCACTGTGTCTCACTGAAAAGGTAGCTACAAGAATCAGTTGAAGTATTATTTAATTTATAATGTTGCAACACTCCAATTTATAGTGTTGCAACACTGCAAATATACTACAGAGTAGGGTTTTTTAAAGAACACTTCATATAAGAAAAATAAATTAAAACCTCTTACCAGCATACAGCTATTTTAGTGCAGTTATAATTAATGAAGCTGCCATGAGGGCATATGCAAAAACAGTCTAATTTGTTCAAAAATTACTCAGGACAACATTTGGATGACTGGAGGCCACAGCAACACCTTCAACTAGATGCATTTGCATCAAGCCACTTGCTTGACAACTATGTTTTCTCTTTATTTCTACTAAGTGCTATCCTGTAAACTGATGGTTGTGCATTCTTTTCAAGTGGAGCTGAATTTAAACGGGCAAGGTCACAACCATAGAAGAAATAAACCATTTCAAAGTGCTAGGGCTTTTAACATCAACAAGAAATCACCTACCGGTACACAAAAACAATGTCAGGATTAACCATTTCAGCTTTTTTCTTGTCTGATTATATATATATATATGTAATGGGGAAAGTGAGAAATTAGAACACCTACTCCAAGCATGGTTTCAAGTAATTGAGATTAAAGTACAGAATATCTGAGGCAACTGGCTGTAATTTTTATTTAAACTCTGATACCCCCAAAACAGTGAGTATCACATCCAGAGCAAGAATATTTATAAGCAGTACCATGTCAGAAGTGCCGCTACATGAACAACATCTTTATCTTTTACTATGCAGAAACAATTCAGTTGCTTGAAAACAAAATCTAGATAGCACCAAAATTCAACTAACGCGGGAATGGAAGGCACAGGCAGGCGCTCCGTAACAACCTCGCTGCCACACACTAAAGCACTTAGCAAAACTTTACAAGGGAAACCTCAGATCCTGCACAGGTACCAACTATGAAATGCCTCAGAAGATTTTTCCTAGTTCTCATGAAAGCTAGGAATTTGTAGAGGGACATTTGCAGAGGATGCTGTTGCTCTAATTACAGAGCAAAACGAAAAGAAACCCTCAATCCTCATGATTCAGAGGGAAAGAAACAGATACATAAAAAAATCTGGTGACAGGTTGAATCCTGAACCCAAGATGTACCCATGAGGTATGTCTAAAAGACTTCAAGTTCTCCTCAGCAATATATTCCAGCTTCAGTTTCCAGAAGAAGCACAAAGTCACAAACAAAATTTAACACTGGAATGTATCACTACTATATTAATGTGAAAGATAAACAAATAATTTGCTTTTAACTTTAGTCCTAACTTAATGACCTGATCATGGAAGTCAAACCAATGTGTCTCATCCTGATTCTTTTAAATGCAGTTTGCTGATACAAGTTTTGATAGCCTCTCTAACCACTAGACCATGGAAACAGATGCCATTGGTATGAATCATCTTAATTACTTTTTAAGACCATTTTCAGCTAAAAAAACCAGTATTTTTGTTCAGAGACAGCTGTATTACTACTATTGAGCAACCTTAAAATATTTTTTGTACAAGAACTTACAATACAAGAAGATTTTGATTTGGAAAAAAACCAGCCTGCTACTGTCCAAACTAATACTTTCTCCTTCTTTCTGTACAATTAAAGGCTGTCATCAGATATTAAAAAAATGGAAAACTATATTCAATTTCTCCTTTTAAATATGCCATAAAGTCAAGGCCTTAGCTCCAATAGTGCGTTAGGATAGAATTTTTCATTTTAAATAGCTTTTAAAGCTACAAGACAGGACAAATGAATAAACAGATGAATAAATTTATAAAATAGATATGCAATGGTGAAAAATTGTTTAAAATTCCAGTTGTTACTCAAGCTACTAGATATTGATGATTATACAGAATACTCATATGTAATCCATCCCACTGCCTTTTAAAAACCATTCCTAGAAAAGATGACTCATGAAGATGCTTCACAAACAAGAAAGCACCACCATTTCACTTGGTCTGACTTCCGAGAAGAACTTCAAAGAATCCTCTTCCAAAGGAAGAGTTCAGAACATTTCAGGCAAAACAGTAAAATATAAGTTACAGCCTCTATCCTCTCCTTCATATGTATTGCAGAAGCTGCCCCTCTGTATCCAGAGCCTTGAGATTTTTTCAAGCATTGCAGTAGCATTTTCTACACCTTTTCAATTTAACTCTCCAAATGAGAGTCAAATCTATTATGGAGCTTGAGTACCATGGTTTTTTCTATTTTGCTGGACTGACACTGTGATGATCAAACTTTACTGCCATAATTCAGGGAATAGTGCCATAAAAACATTGGCAGTCAGTGAAAAGCTAAGGCTATACAGTATTATAACTGGAAAGGATTAACACATTTACAAAAACACTTCTTGCTTTCAAGAATCCACCATAATCCATATCTACACTTCTCATCGTAATCTGCACACATCTGACAGTTTGTATGGTTCATTGCCAAATAACTGACAAAGCTGTTGAAATTCTTATGCCCTCTAACAGCATGGCCTGGAAAACACCTTGGGAAATACCTCTCAACAGGAAGATGATGTTACCAGCAAGAGATACAGAGAGCAGTGGAAACCTGACTAGCCCACAGTTACTGGAAGAAATGCTTGTACCATCATCACATCATGTATGCATTGCAATCTGTTTTTAACTCCATCTTTATATTGTTTCTCTTTCTAAAAGCCCTTCAGATAAGAGAGAGGACTGTCAAGGAAGCAGGCAACTAGCATGACAAGTGGGAAAACCTGCTCAAATCTCTGCTCCAGCCCCAAGTCAGAAACAAAGTCTAAGGAATTCACTCAGTATGTCCCTCTGCTCTTACCTGCACATGTGAACAGAAGTAAATCCTGATTACAGACTGCTGTGAGGAAAAACACACTCAGAGATCACAAGGCACTTAGTACTAGTCACAAGGTCTACAAAATTTAGACAGTCTAACATACTGGATAACAATTTATTAACTTGTCACGGTAGCATGCAAGGAATAGCTTTTCAGAATTCAAAGTCAAATGGCAATTTAAAAATTCAGTCCACGAAGACTTACATAACACTATTTTAAATAACACTTGCATTCACCAGCAATGAGTGTTCTAGAAATACCTTCAGTTAGACTTACGGAAGACTCATTTGGTTTAGAAGCTCCTTACAGTAAGAAAGCTGTTCTAAGGCCAGCTTGGAAAATATGACTAGAATTACAGAGGATATTTCCTGCTGCTTCAGTAAGTTAGATGGTTGTTGGTACTGCAACACAGTAGTAGTTTATCACCAGCCTTTGACACAATTTTCCAACAGGCAACTCATTATCTTTGCTTACAAATACCATACCTAAAGTGCACGTATTATAATTACAGTAAAATCACAGCTGTAGTGGTTGATGGGCAAAGAGACTTCTGTGCTGACATCCTCAGCATTTTACAGCTGCCTAAAAGCAAAACCAGACTGAAAATATTTCCACTGAATGGTGAGGGGAACAGATGAACAGCTCTAGCAGCTATAGATCTATCTGATGTTTCAAGCTACCAATTAAGAGCCAGGAAGAGAGTAAAAGGTTCTGGAAAGATGCTGTGTGGTTTTGTTTTATAGTGAAACACATACCAGGGCAAGTAGCTCATTCTTTTTAATACTGTTTATGACACTATTTCATTCTAGTACTGAGCTTGTGACTCAAATATCTGAAAAAGGCTTGAGCTAAAAGTGCCTTTGTGAGGCCAGTACTATGTTAACACAACTTCAAACATGCTAAACATCTTACTACCAAGGGTAATTTTATACATCAGTATGCAAGAGGGACAAGGTACGAGTCCTACTCAACATCACCACAAAGCAGAAAAAACAAACAAACAAACAAAGCCAAACTTGAACATTTCAATTTCTTGCTGTGCTTGAAACTATTCTCTTGTGCATATTCTGGAGATAAAATCAAACACTGAAAATAGTTGCAATTTGCTTTGAGGTCTAGATTATATACATTTTAAAAATTATAGAACTGCAGAACAATTTGTTTACAACATAAATTTTCCACTATGGCCAAATAATGTCTGTCCAGTAGCACACATAATAACAAAATACTCTCCTTTTTTGGAATACCTGCAGACTTACTAGAAGAAGTTTCCTAGAGAAGTTGTGGATTCCCCATGGCTGGAAGTGTTCAAGGCAAGATTAGATGGGGCTCTGAGCAACCTGGTCTGGTGGAAGGTGTCTCTGCCCATGGCAGGAGAATTAGAACTAGATGATCTTTAAGGTCCCTTCCAACCCAAACTATTCTCTCATTCTATGAATTCAGCAACCAGGAAAAGTCTTACTGCCACTACCTACTGAAGAAATAGCATGCTCTTCCTCCTAGGACCGTGCTGCTCAGGCTGTAGCCAAAAGACACACAGAATACATTAAACCAAAAGACTATGGCAGCATTTCTCACTCACAGCAGAAGTACAATGTTTATAAGAATTGGTCTTTTATTAGTATTATTATTAATATTTTAACTTCAGGCTTAAAATGAGACAGCAAACAACAGTATGATCAGTAGGAGTCACTGTACTGGATTAGAGAAGGAACTAAAACTCACTATACAACAACTCAAGCTAGCTAGAAAGCTTACACTGTACTTTGCCTTTCTCTGGAAGTTACTAAAAGAGAACAACAAGGATTAGGTGAATCACTCTCCTAGTTTCTACTTGTCAATTAGAAGTGCTTCAGCAGATCCATTCAGACCAGTGCTGCTTATCTTCTACCCCAGACAGGGGCACTCTCTCCCCACTTGCAAAGTCACTTTGGTCTACCTCATTTCTCCAGAGGGACTTACAGACCTGCTCCAAAAGTGGCATACCATTCACAATCTGGAAAAGACTTCACTAGACATTAACCATAAGTGAACAATGGGCTACTGAGCCAGCCATTACCTTTGTTCTGACTATCAAGAACCATAACCGAACAAGATTTTTCTGATTCCTCTTACTAACATAAAAAGTTAAAAATCGGAAGCAGAAACCACATCCTTTAACACAGAAATCCATCCTTATATTCATAGATTTTAAGATAAGGAAAGCCTCTAGAATAATATAGGTCTCAGATGGCCACAAAATGATCCCTGCATTAAGTCAATACCTGCTTAGTGAGACAGATCAGAGCCTTGGATTATACAGTAATTTATATTTTAATATTCTTTTAACCATCTATTAACAGGTACAGCGATATTTATACATCTTTTAGGCAGTCTTACAAAGGGATATCCTTCCAGCAGTCTAGAATACTTTGATGCTACTGTGAATGCTCTTAGTGACAGAAAAAAACCCCCAAGCACTTCTATATATGCAGGCTGTATTAATCTTTTTAATGCTCTTTATGTTTCTACCAAGAAGCCTTCTAGGAGTTTAATTCACTCAGTGGCTGACAGTCAAATGCAGTTAGCAATTTGTAAAATTACAGAATCTGTAAAAATCTGAAAACAATTTCAACTGAAGACTGGGTTTGAAATGCAATGCCTAATGAATTATACAGGGAATTGTCTTTCAGATGCCTTTCAGAACAAACAATACAGGAGATTTTCTTTAGCACCTGAAAAACTAATCTCATCGATTTGTAGTAATGAATTAAGTATGTCAACTCCTTTTTAAGAAGAGCAAATTAACAGAATTTGTATTTTAGTTGGTGAATCAGATATCTGCACTAATCTCTTGCTCCTTGTCTACATTTAGATGTTTCCTGAATGTTTTCAGTATCATTTGCATTATCAATTATGAGAACGGAGACATCAAAAAACAGTACAGGATGAACTAGAGCAGGAACTCACAGTGATCCTTCACTGACTACCCATAAAGTGCTTTCAACCCATGGCAGTCAGAGCAGCCCAGTCTCAGAAGAGCAGTGGCTGTCTAGCCTTTAATGAACAAACACGTTCGGACAGTGAAGGCAGCATCCTGCAAAATACGGCCCCAAGCTTACTCCTCACCTACGTCCACGTGACAATTCTGAAAAAAGGAAATCAAATACAGGACCTGTCTTTCTGCCATGGTACAGACAAACTCTGCATTCACTGGCACCAGAGGAAACTGGATAGAATTTCTCCACAAATACACCCAGTAGAAAATTCCTTTTTGCGATGCAACACTGTGACATCAAAAGTCCTTTCACCAACCGCATCACATGGTTAAATATTTCTGATAAGCTTCTAAGTAAATTACCTTCAAAGTTCATAAAAAATTTGTTTTCCTGTCTTGAGGCTGAAACAGTGATCTGGTCCTTCTGCCAAGGGGCAAATCCAAACATCC
Source organism: Oriolus oriolus (assembly GCA_013400235.1). Lineage (NCBI taxonomy): Eukaryota > Metazoa > Chordata > Aves > Passeriformes > Corvidae > Oriolus > Oriolus oriolus. The sequence continues at coordinate 211,436 of VXBT01013918.1, forward strand.
CAGCCATATCAACCAATTTTAAAGACGTGTCAATTTTTTATAGACTTCAACAAAAATTTTAAATGCATGTTTTTCAGCATGACACCTTTTGCTTTTCTGTGAACTCTGTCTGAGCCACAGTCTGACCTAACAAACACAGCAAACCTAACTGACAGAATGCAGCATAAATGTGTTGCTTGTAAGATCAATCAGACAGCTTCCCAACCTCTATTTTTACCTCTTCTAATTTTAGCTCTTTCTTTGCTTTACATCTGTCAACTCAGGCCCTGTACTAGGTTTGCATGGCAAGGTTTTGGTAGCAGTGGGAGCTACAGCAGGGGCTTCTGAGAGAAGCCACCAGAAGCCTCCCCTCTGTCCAACAGAGCCAATGCCAGCTAGCTCCAAGACAGATCCACCACTGGACAGGGACCAAGCCCATCAGCAATGGTGGCAGTGCCTCTGGGATAACATAGTCAAGGAGGAAGAAAAACTTCACAACTGCAGCTGAAGAGGAGTGAGAAAACGTGAGAGCAACAGCCCTGCAGACACTGAGCGCAGAAGCAGGGGGAAGAAGTGCCCTGGCGCCAAAGCAGAGATTTTCCTCCATTCCGTAGTGCAGACCACAGTGAGTCCACCTGCAGCCCATGGAGGTCCATGGGGGAGCAGAGACCCACCTGTAGCCTGTGAAGAACCCCAGGTCACAGCAGATGGATGCCTGAAGGAGGCTGTAACCCTGTGGGAAGCCCACACTCCTGGCAGATGTAGCAGGACTCTTTGCCCTTGGAATGTGGTCAAACAACTCAAACAATTCCATTTTGCAAGCTACCAGTGGTGGGCTGAGAGGGAACATCATGTGCTGGGTTTGGTATTGAATTATTCTAAAACTAGCCTGTCTCACCAACCCCAAACTAACATCCTGATAGTGAGGCAAAAGACTTGGCAAGTAAGTCCTTAAAATGACCTGAAGACATATGACTGGCAGTCAATCACTTTACAATGTAACAGTCCAGTCCACTTTCATATAGTAGGTTCTTTTAACATATTCCTTCTTGGACTGTGTGTATGAAGTTTCTTTCCTTGAAGTGGGAATGCCCCTTCAAAGATACTCCTCGAGACTGAGTGAAAGAGATCTGCCCATGGGCACTGGTATGGTGAGTTACATCAATCTCTATTTAATAATTGGTTTTTTTGCTAGCTTTAATATAATTGCTTTGATACAGTGCACTATACTATACTAAATGGTACTAGTAGTTTTAGCTTTTATACTGTGTAGTAAATAATTCTGATTAAAATATTTTATATAATCATTTGTTATAATAAACAATTCATTTTACACATATATATCTGATTTGCCATCTTTAATCCTGCCGGACAAAGTTACTTAAAGCGCTGACAGTCTGGGGCTAAGATCAGATCCAGCCTCACCAGGCTCCTCTCTGAGAAGGAGCAGAAAGGAAGGGGGTCCTCTCTGCACCTCTCCCACCAGTGGGAAGGCTTCTCTAACAAGCTTTGTCTGAAACTCCCCCTCTAACCCACAACAGCAGGACCTGTGGCCCCATGGAGAGAGGAGCCCATACTGGAGCAAGTTTGCTGGCAGGACCTGTGACTCCATGGGGGATCCACACTGCAGCACTCTGTTCCTGAAGGACTGCACCCTGTGGAAGGGACACACGTTGGAGCACTTTGTGAGCAACTGCTGCCTGGGGGAAGGACTCATGCTGGAGAAGTCCATGGAGGACTGTCTCCCCTGGGAGGAAACCCTGCTGGAGCAGAGGAAGAGCGTGAGGAGTCCTTCTGCTATGGAGGAAGGAGCAGCAGAGTCAATGTGTGATGAACTGACCACAGCCACATTAACAGCCTACTTGTCCTGCTCGGGGTAGAGAATTTGAGATTGAAGTTAAGTCCAGGAAGTTGGGAGGGGTGGGGAGAAGGTGTTTAAAGATGTTTTTATTTTCTCATTATCCTACTCTGATTTGATTGGTTATGAACTAAATTAATTCATAAAGAAAAAGCTTTGGTTTTATTCATAGAGTTATGGTGCACAGGTGCCTAGGAAGGATGAATTTCATAAATGCTATGCATTTCTTAAGTTAGTAAATACCTTGAATAGTTATAATGACCCTTAGCACTACTTTAATAGCTATGTAGTCTGCTAGAATATTAGGTGATGGAAAATTAAAAATGCTGATAACTTTTGGCATTTTTAACAGCACATGAATTAACAAAGAAAATGGACTGACATTGCCATATATTATGAAACCTAATGATCTTTATGAGATTTCACCTTAAATAGCCACTAATGTACATCATGTAAATGCATATTTACTGTGACTGTAATTAATCAATCACCTTCCCTTGTCCACCCAGAACTTTTCTTGCTGAGAATTTCAAGCCTTGGCAGATTGTCCAAAAAGAATGAAGAGAGAAGAGCAATATACTTGTATAAACCAGGTCTAATCCTATTACATGCTGCTGACTGCCTTACTGACGTATGCTCAACTTACCTTTTTATCAGTCGTAACTGTTTGCTTTGCAAAACTGTTTATAAGAAAATTCTACTTATTTGTAAGTATTTTCCTTAAAGTATGAGGAAGGATCAGTGTCAATCTACAAAAATTCCCACCATGGCAAACTGTGAGAAAGAAAGCAAGTCCTTATACACATGCAGCTCAAGCTGTAGGAATGCATCTACACTCTGTGCAAACCTGGGACCCGGACACTATAAAAGTGGTGCCTCCACAAGAACACTCCAGGACCCCCACCACAGAGAAGACCAGAAGAAAAAGGGCCAGCAGGATGCTGCAGGGCCCACGTTGTGGTGACTCTCTTTCTACTTAATCTCCCTCTTTCTCTTCACCCCCCCCCCCTCCCCCCCACTCCCTGTACCTCACATTTACTGTTAAATAAAATCCGTACTCTTGACTTCAGCATATGGTCTCGTTTGCACTCATTTGGACAGAGGCATCTTTTAATACTTGAATCTTAGCAACAGCCCAGCAAAATATTACCAGCATATAGTCATTTGAAAGAATGTCAGAAAAATATGAGATCTTACAGTATGAAGAAAACAAAACGAACAAAAAAACCCCACAAAACTTTTCCCTAAAAATACTGAGCACATTTCCTAAGGCTTTGCTACTAGATGATGCTATTATCTTTCTTCCTGTTATTCCTCTTTGCTTCTGCTCTCGGTTTCCCCACAGCAGAAAGTAACCAAATAGAAGCAATACCAGCTTGAATTTAACTCCTTCAAAGGAAACAGAAAACAGGATAAGGAAAGAGCAAGAGATAAGAAACCTATAAACCACAAAAAAACTCATAAAAGACCAGAGGGAAAAACAAAACAAAACCAAAAAAAAAGAGTGAAAGGAAACATTAGGCCTTAAAGAAAAAAAACATTGAAGGAACCAACACAGAAAGACCCAGGTCCTAATGAACCCCATATACAAGGTGGAGCTTCATTTGGGGGAAGTATGGGCTTACCAGATTTCCCATGAAGTGTTAAATAACCATGTGTGTTAGTTACTAGATTGGCATTTCCTATTAACAAACTGCTTGGTTTATCAATGCAGCCAATAGTGTGAAAGAACAAAAAACTTAAAATCTCTGCACACTGTGGTAGAACAAGGAGTACTGCACTACTCCTGATCTAGTATATTTGGCAAAGGAGGACTGACAAACAACCCTTAAAAACTCTGGAAAAAATATATTTGAGAGAACCACCAAGAGCTTTTTCCTTCTCCTTTAGTGCTCACATAAGATTCAGCATGAAGCAACTGGAATCCTGGTGACTGCATGACCCCAGAGCATTCTGAAAAAGCAGCCATCAGACGAATTTTTAAATGTTGGCAACTGCAGCATTATCAGTAAGAATGCAGATAATGGTTTTCTGATTGCACAAATCAATTTTCATCACTAGTAGCAATTACAACTGCTGTAGCAGACTATGTACAATACTGCAAGCAACACATTCCAAGAATATAAACAGGGAGGGGATGCTGAGAAAACAGAACTGCTTAATTTAAAACTAAATACCACTACTTGCTGCATGAGGATGTAGCATCAAAACACATCTGAAAGACTGCCCCTGCTCATCAGCCTATTAACTCTTACTCTGAGATACGGAGCAAAGTAGAATTCCTGCATCTGAAGTCTATAATCTAAAAGTTTTAAACACATAAGGAAAGCTGCAAAGCAGTTCAGAGTACTACCGGCACAAACCAAGGTGCAAAATAACCAAGTTTGAAGAGTCTGATACAGCTTACTTGTGAAATGCAACCATCTGCATGATATTTATACAGATAGAGTTGAGGAATGTGAATACACCTGGCTTTTCACAACAGAACAGAAAAAGACCTTTCAATCCAGAGAGAATACCCACTTCCTAAATAAATGCTTTGTGCAAGAGCTGCTGTAAGCCTCAGGTCATTATGTCTGCATTGGTTGGAGTTTCCCACTTCTTCAGGATTACGGGCAGAGGCAGAAAAGAGGGTGAAGATCTTCAGAAGTTCAGCTCCAGGCAATTCTTCTCTACTGTGTTGATTATGGCATCAAAGGACTATGGTGGGCCAAAGGCAAGAAGAACTCCATACAAATAAACAACAACTCGCTGCTCCAAACATGTATGGAACACAGCAAATGAGCTTGGAGCAAGAGCTTTAAATTTTGTGCTTTAGAGGGAGAGAAATTTCAAATACTGGTTACTAAACTCTATTAACGAGTAACATAGAGCAGATAAACAAATGAAGTATCATTACAATTAATTTCATGCAGTGGTCTGTTTACTAAGATGAAAATGCTCAAAGAAAGGCTTACAACATTTTAGAACAGCTTTATTTTTTTTCTTCTTTTCATACAGGTAGATATACTGCTCCAGCATTTTCTATTGCCTCTTACTCCTTGGCCAGAGTCAGGGAGGGGCAAAGCAATCTTTCATGTTCTGCTCAGACAGAGACTACTGAGGAGGGTGTTAAATCAGTGAAGAAACTGAACAAGAAATTTTGGAAGCCAAGAAGAAATGATACCACTAATTTACATATAAATTCCAAATCATAATGAAGTGGCTAGTTATGTTTAAACTGTACACTTGCCACCTTTCCAAGAGACCATATGCAAAAATTAAATGCTTACATATTGAAGGACAGTGATCACAAAGCTACACCCCAGTGCTTTCTTCTTCCCCATTTAAGTTCACAGAACAGAGTGATGCACAGTTACAATGAAAATATCCCATAAATGCTGAAATGGAAATCTGAAGCTCAGCTGGAAAGGTCTTTGCCCTTGAATATATGTGCTTGCACTTTATTGTGCAACTAAGAGTTCTTCTCTGGGTTCTTGCACACCTACTGTTTTTCTAGATACATGCATGGAATTGGAATATGTTGCCTCAATCAATAAAGTGTGTATTCAAACAAAAAAATGCATATTGCCTTTTCTACTGGGGCTTAATCATTAGCCTCAGAAAGGCATCTGTGCGAAACTAGCAGAGGTCCTGAATGGCTTTCCCTGTGCTCCACCACACTGCCATATGCAGGCAGGAACCTGATGGTGGAATCCTGCTCTTAATATCCAGAGACAGACGAAGAGTAGAAATGAAGCAGAGTGATATATACCTCCCTTGCTCAAAAGAGGGATGGATCTGAAGCAGTGACTCAAGTAAACACTCAGTTCTTTGCTGAGACCCATCCAAGAGCTTGGGTGGAACGGTGCCAAAGCATTCCTCAATTCTACAACTACCAAGAGTAATTTGCAACTATATGATACAAATAAATGATTACAAACCCCCACAATTCAAGAGGAAGAGCGAAATGCATGAGTGAAATTGCAAATTTCAATTTGCAATTACAACGGCCTAAACTTTCAATAAGAAAACCTGAGTGTTTCTTTTCCACCCAAAATGCCAAAATATTGTTGATTCTGAAATAAATAAAATTGTATAGTCTTTAACACATTGAAAGCTCTGAAGCTCAGCAGTTGTCTCCAAAGCCCCTGTTCCAACGCTATCAAACTTACACACACATTCTAAAAACAAAAGGTTTTCCTGAAGAACAATGAATTAAACAGTGTAATCTTCCTGGAGTCTACTGGAGAAATTTCATCAGTATTGCTCTAGCATCATTTACAATCAAGTAAGACAATAACTTTTGTGCTCCCTCATATGCCAGAAATTCTCCTACCCTGCTCTTAAAAATCCATATTACATCTTTCATCAAAAGCTGCCCTAGAACTGCAAACAACCAAAATTACAAGAAAAAAAAACAACGGAAGTTTGAAGAAAAAAGAAGCTTCCTTTCCAAAAGAAGCACCATAAATGTGCAAGTGAACACAAAACAATGAATAAGGTATAGGTATAACAGGCACAGTAATGAAGATGCACTTGTGTCGATCCACTGTGCATCCACCTCGTCCCAGCAGACCTCCAGGGAATAAGAAAGTATTTGCAAGGTCCACAGTCCCACTACTATGCTTCTGTGCCAGGCCTATGAAGAAATCACCTCAGTGACTGGTAAAACACCAGCTTTTGGCATGTAGAGCAGCAAACTCTCTTCACATACCACATATGATTAAAAATAACATCATACTCACAAAATTCAATTGCTACAGCTATGGTCAATTAGCTAAAAGGGTCAATCTGATAAATATATTTGAAATCCTCAGTGTGCTGTTGGCTGCAATGAAAAGGTTTACAGAAGCATGGGTAATTGGCAAATCAATCCATCAGAATCCTTACTTGTAACTTGTTCAGGGTCACAACACTGAAATATTGGTTTAATCATATAAATTCTTAATTGCAGAAAAGACAGGACTTATTACAGCTTTATTTAAAGCAATTTAATTGTTATATTAACTGGAATCAATATGCTATTTCCAAAAAGCAAAATACAGGTAAGATTTCCATACAGGCACGTAATACCCATTTTCATATATTAACTTAAATATTGTAGAATACCTTGATTTTTAAAAATGTTTCAGCACACAAGTAGTTCAGAATCATCAATTCATTTTCCATTTCATGACTTGACTTTGAAATGAAATTACTAAATTAGTAGGTAAGATGTTGATATCCCAAATTACTCTGTTTATTCACAGAGCTTCTCAAGGAAATTCAGAACACTCAAACCTTGCACTGAATAAATAAAGCTACTTACAGCTTTTGGATGTGCATACAGAACATAAGAGTTAACAGACCAGAACTACTTCTAAACTAAGGTTAAAGAGATTGTTTTAAGAAAGAAGTTTGACATATTGAAAGGGATCAAATTGACACGGTAATTTCAGTTGTAAGCTCCCCACACTAAACATACTGGAAAATTCTGCAGATAAACAGAAGAACCATTACCTTATCTTTTGCTGTTCTTTGTGGTTTTCAGAATCAAAAATAATTACTGATGAATAATAATTTTTAGTCCTTTGCAGCGATTGTCAAAAAGCAGTGACAAGACAAAGCCTGTCCTGAGGCTACACCAGCACAACGCAACTCTCTCCTCCTTATGAACAACAAACTCCACAATCTCAACATCCTCCAGACCATCAGAATGATCTAGCCCTGAAACCCTGCTCCAGCTCCAGAAATCAGAGGGAGCTAAAGCAATGCCTCCTCAACACCATCCATGAGAGGCTCATGAGAAGTGATCCAGAACAATGCATCATCACCATTAACCACCAGTTATTAGGCATCTCATGAGACTTTCACAAGAATACTCAGTGACCCCAGTGATCAAGGGGATTTGGAAACCTGGATTCACAGGAGGCACAGACCAAATTCCTTCTTCACTCCTGTGAACCTCTCTTCCACGCTGAAATTACCGTTCACATTCACATGAATCCAGTGTCTCCAGCCTAAGCATGAGCTGTGGGCTAGTTCTCAAGAAAAAGGAAATTCAAGGCAGAAGCAAAGGTAATATAAACCCAGTAACTACAGGAATGATCCGCAATGGATGAAGAATTTTCACAATATCCTGAAGTGTGTATTTCATTGAGTGGATTATTAGCCACAGCTACCCAAGGGATCTGACTTCCCCTTTCCTGTTTAAATTTTCACACATGGTGCAAAGATTTGAGCTACATTTGGCAAGTGTGTCTCAAATCCCATGGGGGTGCTGGAGATTAAAACAAAATGGTGGGCTCAAGCATTTTTCTGGTTAAAATCTCAACAGAGCATGGTACAAGGCATGGAAAAGAGAATGCCATATGGAGCATTATAGCTTGCAGTGATGTGATATTAGGCAGGTACCAATGCCTGAATCTGCCATATCCGAAAGTATATACCTCCTGCTCACCCACGTGTATTTTGTAGATGTGCTCGCAGTGGAAAGATTCATTGTGACTCTGAGAAATCTTAAATTATCTATTAAGTATATATTTTGTAAAATCTCATACGCAAGCACTAATTCCTGTGGGAACAGCAAAATATACGAGGGAAAGAACAGGAGAGAAAGGGAGGAGAGAAGCTGAAGTATATTTATTATCCTGCTGTTGCTGTTGATATTTTAATGTTCTACAATTATTCAGCAAGCATTCATTCCCAAGAAAAAGCCCCTGACAACCGAGCTCTTGGATTTTTTCCACAAGTCAGTTTTCCAGCTTGGTAAGAATCCCCATCCTCAACTTCATCCAGTGAAAACAGGGAAAAACATCTCAGTAAGGAATCAGTGTTCAAGCTGGATTTCTCCAAGTTTTCAGCAGGCTACATTTTTCTTATGGAACTCTGATAAACAGCCTCTGCTCTTCTAGTCAGAGCTTTTTCAAGTATTTGTTTTGCTTTGGCCACCAGCATGGTGTAACTGCTATAGGACTGCCAAAACCTGAATCAATGCACCAAACTGTCATGACTGAGCAAGTTTTACCTCCTGACACTGCTTACAGATGACGTCCAAACTATTTCTAGCAGATAGCAATGCCTTCTTTTAGGGACTAGTTATCACTTCTTGCACAGTGCTGGGAGCTGATAGTTGAGGATCACCTAGCACATCAGTGCTGGGCAGGGAACAGCACCTTCTCCTGACTCCTCCTCTGCTCCCCCACCTTGAAGCACAGACCTGTTTAGCTGCTCCCAGAAAATTCCTTTCCTACAAAAACAATTTTCTGTAAAAGAAATCAAAACCTTCCTCACTTCATAATTCTCAACACATCAGGAGGGCTCTAAGGCATCAGGGTAGCAAAAGACTAAAATCACTAACGGAGAAATACAGTCCTGTTTAGCTTCATTGCAGCTAATGGTTGCTAGCAGGGCTAGGACCTTTAAATGCTGGCTGAAACCCAAAAGTCCTATATGTCCTATATGTAGACTAAGAAATCAGTATGAGTAGGTTCTAGAGCTGTCCTGGTTGGGGCCAGGGGCTGGCTTCACCAAGTAACACCCAGCTCCTGTCCTGGGGCAGCTGTCGCTGCTGCTGCTGCTGCTGCTTAGGGCTTTACTTCTTGCTCAAAAGACTACTTCTTGCCTACTTTTCTCCAGACTACCTTCAAGTTAACAGTATCAAAATTTGTTTGAGGGCTTGAGGACTGTAATTTAATCAGTACTGGGTGAGGATAAAATATGTGCTTCTTTCATCTTAAAACACTGCATTTGTGAATATCACATCAAATTCTCAGAAAATGGGAGACAATTAAACATCTTATGATTAAAAAATACCAAACCCCTAAATTTCCAGTTTTTCTTCAGTAAGGATATATGAGAAAACTTCTTTTATTTGTTTTCACAGCCTTTTGCATGAAAATTTAATTAATGGTCATAAATCCCTAGGAATACTTTCTCTGAAGCATCCTTTAAGAGTCTTCACTTCTTACTCAGTTATTTATTGCATGGAGATTTATCCAAGGTGGAGTCAATAACACTGCAGCTACCTACTCATCTAATCTCCTGTTCAGGCACACTCAGCAGACCGTGCCAGAATTTGGTTAGTCAATTCCAGTTGCAGCAAGCCTGGCCTGTCCCAGCATGACAAAAGCTGAGCAAAATCTTCCCTGCAGTTGCTCCTGCAGCACCAAGAGGAAAGGCAGGATGTCCTTCTCTCCCGTGATTTTTTTTTTGCCCCCTAAATTCACAAAGAATTTTTATTTAATACTAAGAATGGTAAAGTAAATCTCTGTTTTGGTCATGTCAGACCCGATGGGCTGTGTACTAGTGAAAGACAGCAAACAATACTTTGTAACCCAAGGAGTTTGTAACCTGAGGGAGACAGTTAATAACACAAACAAGGGGATAAAGCAGATAGATGTGAAAAACAAATTATGACCACAGCTGCTTTGAAGTGACTGGCTACCCATAATTGTTGATCTAGTCCTTTTCTCCAGCTGCTAAACAGCATTAACACGGCTAAAAATACCTTTCCCACTTTTCTGGCTCTCCTTAATGCTTTCCCTTTTAAGAAAATATTACTAATTACCCAAGGAGTAGCATATGGCAGAGTAAGTGGGTCACAAGCCATATTACGAAAGCACTAGTGAAAATGCTAACTTTTTTTGAACTCCTGATTTAGGGACAATATATTTTCTAAACTGGTTTATGTTCCAATAATTTCTGTGTTTTACTGTTTCCTCTTCCTTTATTCCCCTGGGTATCTTGTAGGAGCTGCTTGAGTCATATCCCACACAGACTATGTGGAGAGCTTCAACTACTACGGCCTCATATCTAAGATCCTGTGAAGCAAGGAGTGTTCTTAATTAATTCCTCAGACACCCAGCAGACAGAAACTGGCATCTTTATCTACTGTCTACTGCTCCCTTCCACCTCCAGGTGTGAACGGCCCAGGTCCAAGCTGGCAGGCTTTCCCAGCAGAAGCATTTTCCCTGAAATGAGCCACACTGAAAATGACAGGACTCGGCTGCAGAGAGTTCTGGCAAGAATAGCCTCTAAACAACAGAAAAAGCCCAACAGTTTTCATCAAGGAGACATGTCAGCTCCTGAGGCTTGCACCTTCTTGCAGGGAGTGAGCTAAGTGCTTCCAGAATAAAATGAAGTCAAAGCAATAGCAGGTTTGCACAGCTGGTACCCTCAAGGAAAGCATGTGCCAATCTCTCACCAGACCAGCACTAGTGAATCAGTTTCCAAGTGCAAGTGTTGCACAGAAGAGAGGCAGAGGTGCATAAAATTGTGGCCTTGGGGCTAAGGATCCACATTTAACCCATACCATGCCCACGGACATACAACCCTACACAAAGACAAACCATTCCTCAATAAGGATCAACTTTATTCACTTTCTAATAGGATAGAGAGATTCATTTGCTTGGCCAAGAACAGGATAGGAGATGTACATCAGCAAGCAGATCATTCTGAAAGAAATGGATTTCTTTCTCCAGCTGATGAATAACATTTTATTCCTTAAAAAGAGGCAAAATTAACAAGCACTGTTCATAAATGTGATACAGCCTGATTTGATCAATGTTTTCTCATCATTAAGATGTTTGTTAATTATTCATTCCATAATTTTCTTAACATGCTTGCTAAATACATTAAAAAGTACGCATCTTTACACATTCAATTACAGGCAGAAAATTTCTATTGCTTGATTAGGGAGTCATGATGCCAACAGCTCTCATAGCTTTGAAGGCAGAAGCATACTTAAAACTTAGTATAACTAGGCTTCTCATCTGAAACTGTAATTACTTTCCACTTCAGAGCTACACAATGAAGCATCTTCCTATACTTCAGCCTCCCAGAGCACAGCCAGCTTGCAAAAATCGGACAAAGAACATTATCAATTTTCTCAAGGGAGTAAGATATTTGCCAACTGCCAAGAAGAAACTGTAACTATTCATGTGTAGCAAAAGTAGATGCAGTGTGAGAAACAACATTGCTATGTCCGTATTTGAGAAAATCACTGCAGCTGAATGAAACCTGTTTATCGTAAACCAAGCAACATGAAAAACTAGAACAGCCTCTAGGAAATTAGTAACATACATCTGAAGAAAAGCATAGCAAAGGTTTTGTTTGTGGTAATGAGGGGAAGGAACAAACTTCAATGTAAATATTTGCTATTTTAAAAAAAGTTCAGCAGAAAAAGGTTAAAGTGAGATTTGACACGCAAAAAATTAATCTCACTGCCTGCAAATTATAAACATGACCCAAGTATTCAGAGAGAAAAATGGCATCAGCACTGCAGCTGAAATTGCAACTCACCTGATACACATAATAAAGACAGTGAAATTCCAAAAGGCTTCCATACATTTTATGTATTTATACACACACAAACATATATATTCACGCTTTCTCAGCATCTTTCCACACCAAGTTATTACAACCACATCAGAGCAAGGGAATAAGAAAAGATAAGCAAACAGAAAATGCCTTTAAAGACGTATTCATCACAACACTGCTTATTAAAGAAAGGAATGAAACAATTTTAAAACCAGTTCAACCCCTCAACAATAGCTTGATGGAAACAACAAAAACCCTTACCTGTGCATTCTTATTCCTGGCTTCTCTCCTTGCTGCTTTTTCTTTTAGCCTCTTCTCCTGAAACAAACAAGATGTACAGTTTTAAAGCAAACTCTTGGGTTTTTTTTTTTCTTTTAATATTTTAAGAATAATGTTGAGCCATCTAGATATTTTTAATGCACACATGTTACACTGGTGGTATTCACCCTACATGTTACTGATGAAAACGATAAATGACAGATCTCAATCAGATACTATTCATTCTTCTTGCTCTTAAACGAAATCATAAAACTACAAGAATGATTCAAGCTCATATTTTATCTTTATCAAGACTTGTTACTCCTAAAGGAATAATGCAACTGAGTAATTTAACAGAGTTAGTATTTGCTGTAAAATAAAGTAGTTGAAATGGCATTAAGAGAACCAATTTTTCTTATTTCTCACTGCCTTAAAATGATATTAAATCCACTTAACAAACCAAAATGAAAATTTTCCTAACTTTAGAATTGCTAAAGTAACTGGGAAGTGCAAGCTAAAACATCTTCTCCCTTTCGTATCTCCATTACTAACAAGCACTTTACAAAAGCATTTGCTTAGTAATTGCATTGATTCAGAAACCATAACAAAGTTCTCTTAACCAAAGAGATTCTGCTACAGGAAAATGACCTAAATGTGGAGATAAAACTCATCCAAAGCTGCCTTATAGATCTGTCAGCATACAGAAGTGTCCAAGACATTTAATCCAAATGACATTTATTGCTGCTTCTTTTGTTTATTCTTACACCAACTGAAGTATTATCTCTAATTTACACTGTCAGGTCCTTGCAATTGAACATCCTTTAAATTCTTTATTTCATGAGGAAAGGATAGAAATTCGGGTGAGAGCACATCCTCTAGAAAAGCACACAGCTCCCTCTTCTCTTAGTGATGCTGATGACATTGGTACTGAAACTCTTTTATGCTAGCATAAAAATGTTTCTGAAATACAGCTCAGTTTCTCTGAGCAATATAGGCCATCCTGGCATCAGCACATTTAGAGTTGAGTCCACATAAAAGGAGACATTAACATCAGTCCAGGGTCAGCACTTCAGCACAGAGAAGGCTGAGGACGAGCTACATATCAGCTCACTCACGGGAGTAAGGAGAAAGCTACAGCTTCAGCAGTCCTGATGCCACTTTACCACAATGATGTTGCTAAACATATTGGTAGGTATCACACAAAGCTGTTTGGAAAAACAGTGTTCAACTGCAGACATGGGAAAAGGAGAACACAGGCACAGAGATTTTCAAAACTGGTGTCTAAATTCAGGGGCTTTTGAGACATTTGTCATGTATGTGCCACTTTCTATTCTCGCAGTTGCCCAAACTACAGAAGTATTAGCTGATTTTCAAAGTCCCTTTCTGCGTAAGTCAACCTCTTCTCTCCAAATCAAAATGAAACAATTCCCCAATGCTTTGTGCAAAGCTGCCTGATTCAAACACCTCAATACACTCTGAGTTACATGCCAGGGCCTTTAATGCATTCTGTGAAACAAACAAAAAAAAACCCCACCACTGCAGACAGATACAACACAGCTGTCTTATTATTTCAGATTTGTTAAACCATGAAAAAGAAAAAAAAATTTATATTTAAGGCCACAAGTGCATCACAGGGGACAACAAAAGCCACCAGGACCAAGTACTGTCTGGTCCACATGCAGTTTCTCCAACAGAGTAGACCTATGCATCATGGTCATAACGTGATCGTCCATGTTACAATTCCTTCTCTCCCAAGTCAAATTTATATTAATTTCTGATCACTTTCACTTATGCTTTTCTAATTATTTACTTAAGTTCTCCACTTCCTCCAATTTAAATGGTTTAGCTGCACATTCTCCACTCTTTGGGGTAACCATTTGGGTTCTCTCATTTTTCTGCTAAAACTGTGATAATATTCAAACTTTACCCCTGAGAAACTGACCCAGAACAGAGCTAGAAAGTAATACACCAGATGTTACAAAGCAGCTTTTGACTTGGAGAGTCTAGAAAACTTTGGATAGAAAAATTCTATGGTGTATGAAATGTCAGTGTTTTAACTACAGCTCCAGGCTTAAGCAAATATAGCAGCAAAATTCCTGCTCAAGGGATTTATAGCTGAGCACTGAGAAGACAGCTATGAAAGCAGAAGATTGACATAAGGACACAGAAGAGGAGTACACAGACAGCATAACATACTTTAGTCTCTAAAGAATGGTAAAGACACAAAAAGATTCTGAAGCTAATAGGTCCAGTGACTGAAATAAGGAGCACAAGAGAAAAAACAAGACACAGAAGCAATCACCAGGAGATGCTGTCAAGACCTCCTTTTTTTTTCCCCAAGCAGAGGAGAGAGAGGGTTTGGATCCTTGTCAATGAAAAACAAAACCAGATTTTGCAGAGGGTGCATGTGTGTTGGCACTGAGCTGGAGTAAGGAGTGCATTTCAGACGCCAATGCCCTAATCAGGCTTGCTTCTGCTGTCTCACACTAACACACTCCAAAAACAACGCTGGGCATTCACAGGGTCACAGGATCATTCCAACTGGAAAGAACATCAGGGGGTCTCTGGTCCAACCTCTTGCTCACAGAGGAGTCAGCTCTGAGGTGAGGTCATGCTGCATAGGGCCTCGCCCAGCCATGTCAAAATTCCAAGGCTGGAGACTGCACATCATCTCTGGTCAGCCCGTGCCACAGCCTGACTGTCCTCACACAGAAAAAGTTCCACACATATCCATGCTGAATCTCTTGTTTTAACTTACAGCAATTGTCAGAGGTTTCGGTCCATTTAATTTTTGATGTGTTAATTTATTAACTGGAACACTCAAGTTAAAAGCCATGCAGAAATTTCAGTGTATTCTACAGATATATTTACAAACCAGGTTCTGCTCTGATAAAAATATATAAATACAACTCACTATACATCTAATTTCCACAAACCCACACCGCCTAGTATTATATTCCTCTCATTTAGTTTTTCATTAATGGTATTATACAGCTCAGAGACTTTCTTGGTCAGCTTTTAAAATCTACTGCAAATTATTTTTTTTTCCTCCACACTTACACAGCTACTTAAAATGGATGGTTATAACCTCAGTAATCAAAAGGATGAAAATTTTCAGTCATCATCATGTAATATAGCTAAGTCACTTGGCTTATAAGAATAGTCACAAACCTTCTACCTGTTCTGCACTAGAACTGACAACAGGACCAGTTCTGCCTAAAAGGAGCCCAAACCATGGATAAAGCCCTGTCTAATATATGGAAGAACTACTCGCTGTTCTTAACCGTGAAGTTAAGAACTCTGCCACTGTCTTCTTTTCACATTAAATTTCCTCCTCCTTTTACTGCTGGGTTTTAAAACAAAAACCCATACCTGTTTAATTCTTAAAACTCCAACACACTTAAATAAATACTCTAACATTTACATTCCATGTTCTCAACTTGAGACAAAAATTAATGACACCTCTCTCTAGCTGGTGAGGTCAGGAATGTGTGAAAGACACACAAACACAGAGCTTAAACCCCAAGTTTTTAGTTATAAACAAATTAAGTCCAGCAATTTTGAGAGTTCTTCCCTCCCAAAGGAAATCCCCTCTTCCTTAGACTCTCTTCTTTCTACATTTAAGAGTTCATTTTTCATTGCCCAGAGGATTTACTGCAACATTAAAACAAATGCAGCGTTTATTTCCATGTGTTATGAATAGTTTTGTTTCACACAGTAATTTTTCTTTTAGCTTTTTAATTTGTAAAAAGTTTGTACAATAAAAGTCCCCTTTCTTTCTTTTAAAGAATTTATGCATAGGTCAGATTTACATTAAATAAATTCTTTGAGCTGGTGATAGGCTGCAGTTTTTCCACCCTGAAATTTCACTGACCTCTTCTATTTGCTTACCTGAAGGCAAGAAAAAGTTTCACTCAACACAACTAATGCATATTACGGCATATTTAGCTCTGAGAGCATTAAAAAAGCCTGTGGCAAATCTATTTCCTGTAAAATTTTCATGCTCATCTGAGTCCTCTGAAGTCTTTTTATTTAAATACTCAAGAACTCCCTCAGGTTTTGATCCATCATTTCAACACTAGATTTTTAATAACTATTCCTTTGCATACTGATGCCATAATTTGGAGCTACCAACCCCTTCTATTTAACAGCTGAGGTAATGGTCTAACACACAACAGTTCTTTACAGGTGACCAAGGTCTGCAACAAATCGCTCCATTGCCTGGAAAAACCTGGCTGTCATTTACAAATACATGTTGGTCAATACTGGTACCTGATACCATGTCTTGGTATCCAAATGTCTCTTTTATTTTAGTGGGATGTAGCTATGGTCAGTCAGCTGGGCTGGAGCAAACACACAAACAGTTGTTCAAAAGTTCAGGGCAGCTCTCATATATTGGCATTGCCATAGTCAAGAGCTGGTTTCCACCCAAATTTTAAAGCTCAAATGTGCTCTGAAAACTGACTTAGTAAACGTGTTTCCCACATTTGTCTTCTCCAAGATTTCACACCAAGTTTGAATTGTTTACATGCTCATGGCCATTGCTACATTTATATTGCTATGTAGTGTAATATTTCTTGTTACAGAGATTGTTACAGAAACCTATAAAATAATCTCTTCAAGCAACAAACTATATAAACATAATGATGTAAGTCTCATCTGTAATGTTGATGTTTACTGTAAAGGCAGGGAAACTGAAACACCTAGCAATCACCAATTTAAGGCAACATAGAGTAGGCATCAAAGGCATGTGAAAAACAGCACAGGGACAATCTTAAACATTAAACAAGTACTGGAAAAAGTCTTAGAGGCAGTGGAAAAAAGGCATTCTCATTAAAAAGAAGAAAACAGAAGCTAGCAGAAACTGACCCTTAAAAGGACATTCTTGAAACAAAACCAGCACAGGAAACCGGTGGACAAAGTTCAAAATTATTTCTTTCCCACTTAGACCTGAACACACTGAGTATGTTTTAAGGATAGAAAAGTTTTTTTGAAGTTTTTAAGTAAGTTGGTTTAAACACATGTATATGGATGAGAGGCGGGACATGAGCTGTCAGTGTGCACTCACAGCCCAGAGAGCCAATCCTGTCCTGGGCTGCATCCAAAGCAGCGTGGGCAGCAGGGCCAGGGAGGGGATTCTGCCCCTCTGCTCTGCTCTGCTGAGACCCCACCTGCAGGGCTGCATCCAGCTCTGGGGTCCCAGCACAGGGAGGACATGGAGCTGCTGGAGCAAGTCCAGAGGAGGGCAATGAAGATGATCAGTGGGCTGGAGCACCTCTCCTATGAAGACAGGCTGAGAGAGTTGGGGTTGTTCAGCCTGGAGAAGAGAAGGCTGTGGGGAGACCTAACTGTGGCCTTCCAGAATGTCAGCTGGAAAGGAACTTTTTACAATGGCATGTAGTGGGCAGGACAAGGGGAAAAGGTTTTAAACTGAAGGAGAGTAGGTTTAGATCAAATATTACAAAGAAATTCTTTACTGTGAGAGTGGTGAGACTGAACCTACACGTACACAAATACATACAGTGAGAGATAAAGACAATGCTAATTCAAAATACACTTTCAACAGAATTATATCATGAATGTAGTTAGTTAACACTGTTCAAAAGTAATGTTTAGAGCTGTGAACTAAAATCTTAACAACAAATCAATGGAAGTTACAGTGCAAACCATGCTAATATATTCTACAGAAAAGTAGAAGGAAATGGGCAATGATGCCCTTCGTCTCATTTTGTGGCTGCTTTAGATTTTGAAGGGATGATGCCATTTAAGAGTGGAAAATTCATTATCCAGAGGTCACAGGCCCTTGAGCTGTCTTAATGCAGCTACCCATAAGGAAACACTCTGTTCAAACACCAGGTCTGAGAGAAGGCAGAAGAACCTCACACGTATCTCTGCCTGCTCATGCAGGCACCCACCAGGACCCAGATCTTCAACAAACAAAGGGTCAGAAGCTGCAAAGTTGCCTCACAGAGCCATGACAGACAGAGGTCAGCATTTTGGGCAGTTGTTCCAGTACATCCTCCAGCAGGACAAGCAGCCTGGCATGGAAGCTCCTTTACAGAACTAGAATGTGTAGAGGCTCACTTTAAGGTTATGCCTGAACTACTTCAGCCTCCACCCACAGCTGCATTTTCCTGGCATTCATGTGATTAGTGTGTACACAAACCGGTTGGTCAGACCCTGGTGCCAGTAACACCAAAGCTGTGGGTTCAATCACCATATAGGCCATTCACTTCAGAGCTGGATTCGATACTCCTTGTGGGCTCCTTTCAACTCAGAATATTCTGTCATCTGTGATCTCATTTTCTTATTTTTCACATCAATAAGATGAGGTCAAGAACACTGATTTTGCTGCAAAACTCTTAGAAAACATCCAAGGACACTTCAAGCTACAAGTGTGGCCCATTCAGCTGTTGAAGTGAAAGATAAGCAAGCCCTTCTCTCCACTGGCACCACAGGGAGATCAGATGGATGCTGCTGCTAAGGCTGAAATGGGATGCTTGTCAACCCACTTCTCAGTGTCCATCCCCCTTAATAGCCCTGCATCTGGAGCATAACAGCAGCACTGCCTGCACACAAAACCTATGGATGGGCTCAGACAGGCTTTCTAACAAAGCAATACTCTGATTTATTTTACACATCTCTCCACCTATACTTTTCTTTGCTGTTCAGCTGAGGGCTCCTCTCAGCAGTAACCTCCTTCTCTTTATATTTTGCTCCTATGCTGGCATACTCTTTGCATAAGAGAATTTTATCATTCTCACCCAGCACCACATTAAACCAACTGTACACATGGTAATCTGACAAATTCCACCTCAAAGTGCAGGACTCAGGTGCTTTACTTAATAAAGAGCATAATCCCACACTGCAATTTTTTACTCCTTCAGATTATTTCCTTGGAAAAATGATGCAACCTTTCTTCAGAATTAATCTAATGACTGATTTCAAAATAAAAATACTGTTTTTCATGGGGGCATTTATCTTCAACCATATCGAATGCCTTGTGTTATACAGTCATATAGTGTTATATATATATTTTTTTTTTATTTTATAAAATAAAGAAAATCCCTGGGGAGTCTTTTCCACTTCTTGAGCACGGTTTATGGTATTCAATGATTTATTACAATACACTACAACTTTCAGAATTATTTTATAAAACTATAAACCATACATGTTTAAATCATAACTACTCTGTCATCAACAGAAATCACTTGCAAAAGCAGGGAGCCTGGAGTTCCATTTGGAATGGGGCTGCCCAAAGAAGGAGTAAGTCATAGGGTGCTCTCCCCTGAGACCTGTCCCATTTGAGCCATGGTTCAGCCAAGGCACAGGGTGAGGATTGTGGCAGGGGCCAGAGCTTGGAGAGAGATAAAGGCTACAGCATTACACCAGGCAGCAAACCTCAACGAATGCAGCGCGGCATGAGATACACGGGTGGTAGGGATACCTGGAATGTAAAAATGTGGCTTGTAATGATATCCTGTTACAACTGAGACAAAGACAAGAAGGAGAAAAAGCAATAAAGTAATAAAGTGAATATGAAATACACTAACCCTAATGAGCAGCAAGGCAGACAGTAAGAAAAGACGTGAACTCCTAAGTCACTGACAGATGAACACTAAAGGAACCACACAAGCACAACCTTGGGAAGGTTCACACAGAACTTTGTAACTGGTAAGAAAAAGAGAAAACAGGTTATCTGTGTTTATCAGCCTTATGGGAAAGAGAAAACTTAAAATGGAATATTTGAAAGGCACTATGAGACTGTGCAGAAAGACCAGCACATGGAAAAACCCAAGGTCAGTGGGACTACACAAGGGTCCCATGATGTAGGTATGAAATTAGACATATTTAGGGTCCACTCTACTATTTAATGTATTGGTGAGTGTGCTTATCAATCAAAGGAGTGAGATCTTCTTAGTTCTGCTGGCAAACATCAGCCCTAATTAGCCAACAAGAAGAAATAAGCTTGTGCTGCCTGTGCTGTGCATGTTTATGTGACTGCAGCCCCTCTTGTCTCTGTGGATACCCACAGTGCGTGTCTCGTGTGTGCCCCTCTGTGCAATACATGTGCAGGGGGCTCGTTCTGCAGCCTGGAACAGCAGCAGGCTTCATCAAAAACACCTGCAGATGAAACCGCCTGAGTTCAAACCCAAGGGATTTGGCTTCCCTTACCAGTCTGCAATCTTGCATTTTCAAAAATGAATTTTAATCAAAATTCAATATTCTCTTCATGAAACTGAAAGCTATTTATTTTATGATAGTCTTTACATAAAGTCTGGTACAAAGAATTTTCTCTTTTAGCCTTGGAAACAGCTAACAGAATAATAATATTTGGGAGAGCAAACACACAAAGGGTGAAACATCGCAGTGTTTCCTCCTCATTAAAACCATGCACTATGCCAGTAACAAATGCATTTAGGGCACAGGAGACAAACCAAAGAGAGGTATTCTGTTTCACTACAGTTTCCAAAATAGTTCTGTATTTTCTTCTGAATTAAGAACAGCATAAGCAAGCATGAAGTACAAGCATTTGTACTTCAAGTGGTACAAATCAAGATCATCTCAGTGGCACAAGGGCCACAAAGTATCTCCACATTCCTTCAAGCAACATCAGTATCACTGGAAGATTGTGCAAGGAGTCTAAAAAATACAAAGTATCTATTACATTTAAAATACAGACTTGTGGTACAGTGCAGTACCTTCTGAAAGATCCCCCCTGTCACCCGCAGTCTAACTCAGCCATCCCTCTATAAATATATTTGTTTAATGTCTTCCAGGGAGTTACAGAATTACTGCATCTTGCAGTATCAGACCCCTGAAGACAGTCTCAGCTTGTTTGCTACTAATACTGCCCAAATAAAATTATATTTAAAAAAATACTTCTAGCCATCTTCTCACATTGATGATTCAAAATTCACAGCGTATCTTACTTGTGGGAAAGAGAGGTAAGAAATAAAGCTCCTATTCATTTTTCCTTCAGCACCAATGGGCATTTTTCTGAGCTTGAGTTGGTATAGGGAAAGAGAGGTTATTAAGAAGCGAGATGAATCTCTCTCTGCCACTATTTTCTTCCTAACAACAGTGCATTTTCAGTTGAAAACTTGAAAAATGGAGTGCCAAAACATGTTCTGAATAGTTTATTCACTTCTCCCTTTATAGCTGTTTATAACATTCTACACATTTCAAATGGCTTTCATCAAATAGCCATTAAGGCAGAATTCTTTTCACATCATCTTGATCAGTGTTACAGTCCTTTCCTTGTGCACAACCACGAAAATTTACTTAGCTTCCAAAACTTCAGTAAGCATTAATTACACTACAATTATATCTCAGTTTTGTTTACTTCTACCCATCCAATTTCCAGTTTTTTCCATATTTGCAGAGGAAGGAGAAGATAACAAAATGTGAGACACATGAAGGAAACCTAATTATAGTGTAGATGCTTTGAAAGTTGCCACAAGCCTTAAGGCGCTGCAACACACAACTCATCTAATCCAAGCATCTCATGAATGCATCAAAACATTTTTCTGATCATACAGGAAACTGCGCTCATTTAAATTACATTCACAAATGGATTTAAAAGCAATGGCCTGTGGATACTTTCTGAATAGTTTTGTTCTTCATCAGAAACAGTTTTGCAAGGAAAGTCCATAAGAAGCTTACATGCCAGGTTCTGCTAAAAAAAAAAATAGCTATTTTGGGGAAGTTTTGATTTTAAGAAGTTCACTCTTTTTTCCCAGAGACCTCTAATCTTCAAGATTATACTGAGGAAACCATAAGAAAGGGATTCTCAAATGAAGATGACCTATAAAAGTACAAGCTTTATGAAGAACACTGCTTTTTCTACATGCCCTCACTATCTAAATCAAAACCTGAACCCACCTGCCAGAAAAAAAGAACCTGGATGATATAACATCTGCTTTTACAGCCTTCTGTAAATTGTTTTGTTATTGTAAGTCACCATTTCAAAGCCAATGTAGAGACTTCAGGTACTAACACACGTCCAGCTTGAGGGGACTTCTTGATTACATGTACCTAAATGTGTGTCAGACTGCTACATTTGATTTATACAGAATGAAAATGCATTTGTCTCTAGTGGTCTGCTAATCTATTTGTGTAATAACTTTAATAGATTTAGCATGTTTCAAAAATTGATTTAAAGAAAACAAAACGACTGCCACACACACCAGGAAACTACACCAGGTTATCAGCTGTAGTAGGAAGAAAAGGAATTAAGAAGAGGAAATATGAATCAAGATACATTTAAACACTTAATGGAAGTGAACGAACAGAAGAAAGTTAAATTGATGAAAATGTTAAGCAAAGGTCTTGAACAAATCTGAAGCAAAAGCAGAAAGGAAAGATTTAGCCATGGCTTTTTACAAAAAGCTAGGAGAAAGAGAGCTGTAGGAGAGTCCAGCAGCCGAGGCAGAAAATCAAGAAACAGAGAGTTGCCACATCTGATACTGAACATACGTCAAAGGGACAAAGATCTACAGCAGTCTGCTTGCAGGAAGGAGATTTAAACAAAGACGGGAATGAACTAATTAGCATTACTGCAGAAAGGACAGGTCAGACAACAGAGTTCATGTTATGACATGATGTATTTTGGCTCACAGTGAAGCATGGAGGATTTAAAAAGAAGCAAGGACAGTCACAAGCAATGGATTTAAGACTTTGTATGAAGGGTTCTGCTGAATGCCAGCAAAGGGATATATAAGGTGGGATTAAAGTATGTGACTTTAAAAAGCTCCTCTTTCACTGACACAAGAAAGGGCACTAAGACATCCACACTTACACAAAATCTGAAGTCACGAAAATAAAGTCTCCTAGTCTTTTTATTGCTCTCATATCCCTTATTGGTAACACACTTGAATATTCGTCTTTTAGGTTTCACTCTCTCCCTCCAAACGAGGGTAAGAAATAACTTACACCACTTGCCTGTCAGGCTTACATAAACAACCAAACTTTTAATAGGAAATTCAGACAATGATCAGGCACCTGACCAGGCTTCTGCAGTATAGTCATGATACAAGGACTTGAATAGTTCTTCTTCCTTCATAGCACTGAGATGTAAGCCAAAGATTCAAACTCAACTAGTATCTGCTACTGAGTGACTGTTATCTTTTGGGAAGGGAAACCTTATGAGGTGGGAGAATTTTAAATACCATTGGGAAGTCACTGTGGAAATGGCCATGTAACTCACTTTTACTGTGAGGCAGTTCAGATTTTCCCTTGGCATTCCTTTGTTAATGAAGGACTGATGACTTGTCCCATCAACAATTCAATAAATTCCAAAAACATTAGTGAAAAAACAATGGCTGAACTGGCTCAAATAATGTTTACCTATGACACTTATTCATGATTTCTGAATTGTGCCATAGAACTTCTCCCTACAGTGTGAATTTTAAAAATTACACATTTTCTGGTAACTGACAAATTGAGTAGTATCTTCCCCACCTAGTAACAATGTAGCCTCTTCATGAATTGCTGGAAGAAGGCATCTTCTGATCACTGGACCAGCTTAACATGACCCAAGAGCTAGGAGATGTGCCTGTCTCTCTTTGGATGAGACAAAGGAGCAGGGCTCAGCATATTTTCCCTATCATTACTATTACAGCTATTTCCTAAGTAGCAACAGTTGACTGTCAAGAATCCCAGACATAAAGGATGACTTAGTAATAAGGAAGAGCAAGAGAATCAATCTGTGTGTCAGCCTTACCTTATACAGCCTCTATTAATTAATACATGAAATGAATTGGTATCCTGAACACCTTTTGTAGTGAGGAGAGAGGTTCATCTTTAACTACAAGGTTACTGAGACAACAGGAAGGCAAATGAGGTTCCTAACAGAGTAAAACCTATCACCTTCCTGCCCTTTCTTTCCTTTCAAGTTTCATCTCATTTAAGTTTGTATGTTAGGATTCTAAACTGTTATAAAACTATTTCAAAAATTAAATGACAATCAGGTAACTGAATACTTCATTATGTAGAGAGAATTTACATGTGAAGTACTTTTCACCTCAAATTGTAAAGTCTCAAATAAAAAATCTGAACAATGTCAGATGTGTGTCAGTCATGTAATGACTGAATGGCAGCCCTTAATACTAGACAATCATTTCACAGGATGTCAAACAGAGACGATTTTTTTTAAAAACAACTTCCTTCTTCTCTACATACTATCATTTATTTCTTTTATTTCATTTCATAAAGGATAATAGGTGGAATGTGAAAAACACTCATGCACTAAGCTACAAAAAACTTCACATATGACACTTTCCATAATTACAAAAAACCCCACGACACTGATGTGGTCAGTCTGGCAATTTTGCCTGACTCAGTTTTGAAAAGAGGCATTCTCTTTTCACAGTATCTCCACAGCTGAAATACTTTTTTTCAATGCAGGTAAATATCTAGTCAACATCAACTGTTCTCCTCAGCACTATTACAATGAAGCTGTGTTAACAGACCAAGAGATGAAGTATTTTATCACTTGTATTTCATCAAGTCCAATGCCAAACCTACAACGGCACTACTCAAAGTATATGAATTTGCTAGTGAATAACAGATCGAGTGCAAAGTCACAGAATCAGTCTCTCCTTCCTTGTTTATTAAGTGCATCCTTGAAACCTGATTGCATTGTTTTCTGTAAACTTGGCTATGATTTCACTTAGAGCACAGCAAGCATGATTTCTTTTCACCTGCTATCAAATGCAACACTTTGCTAAAGAAGAGGTGAGATTTTTTTGTATTTGTCAAATGACTGCAACAGGACTATAGGAGTAGACTTTCAAACTAAATGTGTGAAGTATGCTTTGACATTAGCTGGAATATTTCATAGCCAAAACATAACCTGAAGCTTTCATAAATCCCTTCCAAATTATTTGGTTCAAATATAAACCTTCAGAAACACTAAAAGATCTAGCACTAACTACTATCAGTGGAAAGTCAAACTGAATGAAGTCAGCATTTACAAAGAAGGACAA
The DNA here is from genome assembly GCA_013400235.1 of Oriolus oriolus. Classification (NCBI taxonomy): domain Eukaryota; kingdom Metazoa; phylum Chordata; class Aves; order Passeriformes; family Corvidae; genus Oriolus; species Oriolus oriolus. Next base: position 236,801 of record VXBT01013918.1, read on the forward strand.
TAAAACAATGCTTTGTAACACTTTGGAAATTCGAAGCTTTGAGTATAAATCAGGCCTTTAACAACACTTAGTCCTGGGGTCTTGCAGGTATCCGTTATCTGGAGAATTGCAGAGCCATCTCACAGTGTCTAAAAGAATGACCCCTGAACTCAAAGACATACAGCTGGTGTTGTATATGACAGCTACACAGCAAGGTCAGAAAACCCTGCTTTGGTCCATGACAAATAATACAGAAGCAGTTTGAAAACTTGTGGTCTGCAACTTAAAGGTTTTCAAACACAAGAGAGAAGCCAGACTGCAGATACTGATCTTTTCAAGTTACTGCCAAAATCATATGACGTAATTTGAGTAATTCATTAAGTAAATTCTGATAGCCCTAACAACACCGACACATAAAGTTAACACTTTGACCCAGCTGAAATGCAATACTAGATGTTGAGCAAGCGGTAGTCTGAAGACACCTCAGAGATACTATTTCACTGTTCAGCATTTGTTAGAGCACATATCCTAATAATACTTTCATTTTATGAAACAAACCCTTCCACTGAACACAGCTTTAAAACAAAGGTACTCCTACTAAACTCAACGAATTTTAAAGTTGTAAATAAAACTCTACTGTTACCAACACTTAATACCAAATAAGGCTTTGTGCTATCCAGTTACTTACATCAGAACAGTTTTCCTGTAAGCAATGTAGTCCTGAAAAAAACTGAAGAATGTAAATGAACTTGTACTACACTTCTTTCACAAGGTATTTAAGTACTTTTCCTCACTGAGCAATCCACAGCACAGTATTTCTGTACTTCAGTAATTGAGGTAGAAATCAACTTACCCTATGTTTTTCCTTTACTTTCTTCCTGTATTCTTCTTTGTCAAATTTGTCTTCTTCACGCAGTATTTCTTTCGCTTTATCTAGGTTGATACCACTGGCATCATCTTCTTCATCTGCTTGTGCCAAATTGGATTTTTGTACAGGTGGCCACTGCTGCACTAACTGAATTAGAGATGCCAGCAAGAAAAATAATGGTCAGAATAATTTTTTCCACATCACACTTTTGGTGCCCTAAATATTCCAGTACATTATTTTTCCATACTAAATAAAATGATCATCTGCAAAGGAAACAAATTAACAAAACTTCTGGACAACAGAAACTCAAGATACCTTATTTAACATCACATTCAGTTAAAATTACTATTTGAAAGTAGTGTCTCCATTATATCACATTACTGTTTAGAGGATTCACTTGAATCCCTTCCCTTATTTTGTCTTCTTTCCTGATTTGAACAAGTAATTTCTAATCCTGCTAGTCCTCTGGGGAGAAAAAAATACTTGTTCTCAAGAAATTACTCTCAGAAAAAAACATGAGTAAATCTAAACAGTACCTGTCATGTAAAAAATTAATATTCCAACATATTAACCAGGACAAAAATTAGATAAGCCTTTTTTCCAAAGTTCACCAAAAAAAAGCATGACTACAGGTTCGTGTTTTGAGGGAAACAGGGAGAATAGACATGGAAGGGTTTTTTGATTATTGTACTAAGACTTTATTGGAAATGTTTGATGACTCATGCTGATGAAATGTTTGATGGACGACCTACTGAACACATCCAGCTTCCCTTAAATATCTGAAACTCTAAAATCAAGACAAAGACTACACATTCACCAAAAAAATATCCCCATCTATCTTATGACCTAGTAGCTTATTCCTCATGGTACGAGCACACACCTTCAAGGGAAAGTCTTTGCAAAATCATTCTTGCTTATGGAATAGCAGAGTACTAACTCTTGAAAGGAAACTACATGGCAGAAAATATAGAATGCTTCTCAGTACAAATGTAAAACCATTTAGGACTCCCTAATGCATACAGGGTGTTATTTAACAGGTACAGATAAATCCAACCCATTGTTTCCACATCTTTTTGTAAAACTGAGTTTCTGTAGCTGTATTTTCTAGAAAGATACATTTTTTAGAGGACTTTATCAAAGAGAAGCATGTAGAAAAGAACAGTAAAAGTTCAAAGCACCATTTGACACAGCTCGGGAAAAAAAAAGCAAGAACAACATCCATAGATGCAAATTTTGTGTTTCCTTAAATGCTACCCCTTCTCTACTGTATTGCTTTTCAAACTGTAGTCTTTGTGATTATTTTTCTCTCCATCCTTGCTCCTTTTTGCTTCATTGCATGGATACATGAAATATTTGCATATGAATTTTAAGCTGAGACAATAGCTTTTGAATATCTAAAAATATCTGACATTGTAGTTTTCAGTCAATGGGGCGACCTCTAAAACCTTTTACATTCTGTCTGATGTTAGTAATTGTGTATACGGCTACACTCTCTTCACCTGCATTATAAAACACTTAATTTCATTTAGTCAGAAAAGCAAATTATATACTTGTAAAGGTGACCTCTCTTTCAGTTTATGCCTTACTGAAATTATTATAAAGAAGAAAAAAAATACCCTACTTTTTATCTTAGTGCTGGAAATGGAAAAACAACATAAACAGCATCTGAAGCTGTGAAATCAAATGTAAGAAAGTTCATGGAACACGGACAGTTGCTAGTGAGGTTGTTTCCAAAGGGAAACCCTAGAGCGACTAGCATCCACAATAGTTCCTTTTAGTATAAAATCAAGACATTTTTCCAGAGTCCATTAAAAGAACAAATCAAATAACTGGCAAATTTCCAAGCACTGCTACCTCAGCACCAGTAGGCCAAAATCTGGTACTTCCTTAGCTTTCCTAACAAAACTTTTAATCTAGAAACAGTGAGTGTTGGGAAGAAAAACCAGAGACTTCTTTTAATTCCAGTACATTAACTCAAGATTTTGGGGAGCTTCGGCAAACAGCTACAGAAAAATTGTTTTACATTTCTGTAAGAAAAGAACACCAGGCTCTTGATTCCACCTGAAATTGAAGATAATAGGCAGAAAAGAGATCCAGTTCTGTACATCCACTTACAGCTCTCATACAAGTATCTCACACACACAGATTAAAAGAGGTCAGTGCTCAACACTCCTCTTTTTCCCAGTGGAACTGAATTCTAAATGGAAGCTGAGCACTTTTGCAAAATGTAAGCCAATTACAAAAGCCACATGTTTTATATACAGATAAAAAGTACATTTTTGACCTTATAGAAACTACAACTTCAGTTCCCACCAAAATACAATTACTTTTAATTGATCTTACCTCTCCATCTTCTGTAAAAACTATTTTTGTGTTAACTTTAAATTTCTTCTTCAAGATTTTTTTGGCTTCTTGGGTCTTAGTTGCTTTTTTCTTCATCTTTGATTTTGATGTGGTCTGCATAAAAGAAAATAAGTTTTCTTAAGGGTTTTTTCCTAGTCATAGAGTATATGCTTCAAACTTTCTTAAAAGTAATTAGATGTATTAAAATTCAATTCCTAAAACATACACTTCAAAAATCAGCCAGCAAACCTCTTCACAAAACCGTTTTAAGCAGGCTGTATCATCAGAAATTCATTTACTCTGATAAAAATTTAGCATAATTTTAATCCTGCCAGTGCCAGAACACCTGGCTCATTCAGATTTCACTAACCTTTCTGGGACAAAGACACTAGATTCACCAGCTTATGCTGCTAGAAAGCCTCATCAGACAAGAAATACAGTACAATTGCCTTGAAGCCATTAACTACAACTGATCAGCTACCAATTTCATCTTGATGCCTTGGTGGGGCTACCTAAAAACAGAGGCTAGACAACATTAGGAGAATAAAAGCGGGTATTTATTGAAGGGCCTTCAAGGTACACATTGCGCAGTCAAAAGCCCTTCAGAGGCTACACCCAAAATGGATGACGGGTCACGAGTTTTTCATACTTTTATAAGTTTGGTCCATTTGCATATCAGGGTTAATTTTCCAATTACAACTTCATGTAATGAAGTCATTAGCCCAAGTCTGTTCCCCATTTTTAGAGGCTTTGTTTACATATTTCGAGGCCTGAGACAGTACAGTGTCCTTGAAGTCCAGGCCTAGAGAGAATTTGTTTTGTCTGACCAGGATAGGAGAACAGTAGCTAACAGGCTATTAAGGAATTTTAGAGTTACACACTAAAGCAGTACAAGATCTGAAAAATATAAAAGCTAAAATCCTAAGGCATCAATCTCACTTGTCATCACGTTGTCCCCAGGCACCACAGTACACCAGTTTGAGCTATTTGTGTGTCAACGAATGCCACAAGTGGCCATGCAAGAATATTCCTACTGTGTAACTTCTGTCCCTTGAAGAACACCAGTGCCAGCAGATGTTTACCAAACTTAGCATTAAGTACCATTTAAATATCACGACAGTTATTGGCATCATAAAAGAAAGTAGTGAAAAAAAGTGGTAAAGACACCAGAGAAACTAGTGAATGAGCACACAGAAACTGTGAAATCCACAGATGGCCTACATAGGTTTCCCCAAGGCACTCATCAGGTGGCAACATCACGGAACTTAAGAATGTGGAGATTCACCACCCCCAGCTCTTCTTCCAAGAACTCTCCTTTCAATAACAAAGGCTGAATGTATTCAAACATCTACCAGGGCACAATACACAGAGGACATTTTAAGCAGTAACTGACATTGCAAAAAGTATTTTATAGCAAAAAATATTCTGAAGGAATACGCGGTAACTCCATAAGAGAAGACCCGTGACTCATTCATCATCCCATAAAGACTGCAATCTCTCCACTACTCAGGAAAAAGTGCCAGTCGCTAAACTGTCTAAACTTCTAATAAATAACAGAAAGCAGTCAAAGTAACCAGAAAGAAAAAGGAAAAACTGAACGTTTTCCTCACTTTTATTTTTTATTTTGGTCATTTTAATCAGTTTTCATGTTCTATACAAAATCCACTATAAAAGGAAGCAAAAAAAAAA
>VXBT01013919.1:0-38180 GCA_013400235.1 Oriolus oriolus
CCATCTGGCCCTTTGTGGTAAGAACGGCAATTATGTTGTGGGGCAGAGACCTGCTGTCCCAGTGGTGGGCTTGATTAGAAATCCCAACAACACCCCAGGATTTTCCAGTCAGGACCACTGCAGAGCGTGCTATCCCACCTCTCACCTGGAAGACCAATGACGCAGTGTGGATAGACCCGTGGTCCCTGTCAGCTGAGAAGCTGCACGCTCTCGAGTCCCTTGTGGAAGAACAGCTAGCCAAAGGCCACATAGAACCAACCAATAGCCCTTGGAACTCCCCTATCTTTGTTATTAAGAAACCAGGCAAAGACAGGTGGAGGCTGCTCCACGACCTCCGTAAAATTAATGAGGTCATTGAGGACATGGGTTCCTTACAGCCCGGCCTGCCCTCACCCTCCATGCTGCCCCGTGATTGGAGTCTTGCGGTCATAGACATAAAGGACTGCTTTTTTAATATCCCTCTCCACCCCCGAGATGCTCCTCGGTTTGCCTTCTCAGTCCCATCCCTGAACAGACAAGCCCCTCTGAAAAGGTACCACTGGCATGTCCTCCCTCAGGGAATGAAAAACTCGCCATCCATCTGCCAATAGTACGTGGCACACATCCTCTTCCCCATCAGAACATTCCCAGACGCCATCATCTTACACTACATGGATGACATTTTGATTTGTTCCCGAGACCAGTCCTATTTGAACATTGTTTTAACAAAGACAATTAAAGCTATAGAGGAAGCAGGATTTGAGATCCGTGAAGATAAAGTCCAGCGCATCTGCCCGTGGAATTACCTGGGACTCCGAATCAGTGAGCGAACCGTCGTACCCCAGCAGCTCACCATCAAAGACAACCTGAAAACCCTCCGCAACCTCCACTAGCTGTGTGGGTCCATTAACTAAGTGTGTCCACTACTGGGGATGACATCAGAGGACCCGCTGCTCTTCAACCTTCTCCGTGGCAGCAACGACCTCAACTCACTGAGAACCATCACACCAGAGGCCCAGGAGTCCATCAGGAAAGTCCAGGAAGCCCTATCCTCACGGCAAGCCCATCGAACAGATGCAGCCCTTCCAATGCAGGTCATCATCCTGGGTAAGTCGCCCAGATTTCACGAACTTATCTTTCAGCGGGGCACTATGTTAAAGGACCCACTCCTAATCACTGAATGGGTCTTTCTACACAATCAACCCATCAAAACCATCACCACACCGCAAGAACTGATGGCTCAGCTCATCGCCAGAGCATGCCTCTGCACCCTTGAGGAGTGTGAATTCACATGTATCTATTTACCATTGACCACAAGGGCTCTGGAGCATTTGTTCCAAACTAATGAACACCTCCAGTTTGCCTTAGACAGCTACACAGGCCAAATTTCAATCCACAAACCCAGTCACAAACTGTTTAATTTGGCTTTCAGTCTGGCTCCAAAATCATTGCAAAGTCATACATGTCTTAAGGCCTTAAGTATTTATACCGACAGTTCTGGGGATCCCACAAGTCAGTCATAACTTGGAGGAATCCAAAAACACAGCAGTGGGAATCTGATGTCCAGATAGTTGAGGGATCCCCGCAAATCGCTGAACTGGCAGCTGTCGTTAGGGCTTTTGAGAGGGTCAAAGAGCCTGTCAATTTGGTCACAGATTTGGTGTATGTAGCTGGTCTAGTTGCTAGGGCCAAACATTCTTTATTAAAGGAGATAGCAAACCCCAATTTGCATAAGTTGCTGGCAAAACTAATAATATCTCCTCTCCCACCGAAAGCAGCCATTTCACGTCATGCATGTGAGGTCACACACGGACCTTCCAGGGCCCATCGCAGAGGGCAACCGAAAAGCTGGTGCCCTGGCCATACCTGTACAAGCTGCCAGCATACCAGATACTTTTGCACAGGCCAAGCTAAGCCACAGTTTCTACCATCAAAATGTGCCCCCCTTGATGTGGATGTTTCACCTTCCCCGCGATCAGGCGAGAGCAATTGTTGCCACCTGCCCCAGTTGCCAGCAACGTCAACTTCCATCACTGGGATCCACGGTTAACCCCCAAGGACTCAGCAGCTGTCAGTTATGGCAGACTGATGTCACCCACTACCCATCTTTTGGAAGGCTGAAATACATTCATGTGTCCATTGACATGTTTTCAGGCACAGTGTTTCCATTGGCCCATGCAGGAGAAAAGGCCAAAGATGCCGCCAGGCACTTCCTCCTTGCCTTTGCCACCTTGGGTGTTCCAAAAGAAATAAAAACAGACAATAGCCCTGCCTATACCTCCCACAAACTCAGGGATTTCTTTAATCAATGAAGGGTGAAGCACAGCACAGGCATACCACACTCTCCTACAGGACAGGCAATTGTTGAGAGGGCCCACGGCACCATTAAATGGGTCCTCGATCAGCAACGGGGCGGGGCAGAAACTAGTTCTCCCATTGAAAGGCTTTGTAAGGCCCTCTTTACTATAAATTTCTTTAATAGCTCATTTACGCAGCCACTCGCCCCCATATTTAGGCACTTCTCAAATTCAACCAGAGCAAAGCTTAATGAGAAGCTGCCAATGCTAATTAAGGATCCTGAAACTCAGCAAATATCTGGCCCTTTCCCATTGATAACCTGGGGAAGAGGGTATGCTTGTGTTTTAACACCCTCGGGCCCAATGTGGCTCCCAGGCAAAAACATAAAGCCATACAGCAGCCCAGTAAACACTGCTCCCATGGACACCACTGAACCTGAGATGGGACAACCAGAAGACCAGACAAGTGCAGCGTGGAGAAGAAGACAATGCCAAACACTACCGCAGACTCTGACTTGCCGTCCCATCACCAGAGCTTTGATTGGGTAAGTCCTGCGTCTTACCCTCTTCTGTTATCTCCCCTTCAGTCTACCTTCCCTACCCCCATTCCCAAGGTTTACCCTTCCTACAGCCATTCTCCTTGATACCTTTGTTTAATTGCAACCCTTTTAATAATTTTATTTTGAGTCCCAACAGAGGCAGCCACCAGAACCACTTTCCACCATGAAGCCCAGCGCTTGTTTCGCAGCTGTCCCCTTAAAACTCCTGGTACCACTGGCAGCAAAAAGTGTGAATTGTGTTGCAGCCTGCCACCCACAGCTAAAGCGTCCACGCCAGCATCCAGAAGATAAAAGACTTGATCAGAGACTTATTTGGACACTGGGAACTCAGGGGATGGCTTGTTTCTTTGTTGGGAAATGCTTTGTGGAGGGTTTTTTTGATTGTTTTTGTTGTTTTTTTTATATTTGGCTGGATTTGACATTTAGTTCTGGGATCCCTAAGGGAAGCTTTTAATTAATAGAGAAGGGGGAATTGTGGGAGCCACTGAGCATGTACCCCAGTTCTGTTCCCCTGATTGGTCCATTGGTTTCCCTGTCCCTTTCCTGACTCTGGTCCAGAAAGCTCCTCCCTCCCCCTTCTCCCACTGGCCCTGTCCCTTTGTCCCTCCCTCAGAGTTCCCCTATTGCTCCCTTACCCCAGCCCTGCCTATGTACCGCCCCTGTGCCCTCAGACCATTGGTCCCTGATAGTCTCCCCACCCCCGTATAAAAACCTGGACTCTCCATTGTTCTTGGTTTTTGCCGCTGGACCCTTTCATGGGGTAGTTGGAATAAACCTACTCTGTGGAATTCTAAGCAAGGACCCTTCCCATCTCTTTGCCATCGGTTTGTCGCAGAAGCCAGCCGGTGCGTGACTAACCCCCGGCGTGGCTTACGACAGTCAGGGATCAGTCACTTCGCACGTCTGAGTGTATATGTTTGCTCTTTGCCTTGTAATTGTAATCTGCTGCCTCCAAAGTTCCTACCCACAACCTTCACTTTGATCTTGGAGTTAAACTATCCATTGCACAGGTATTTTGTCTATTTTCCATTACAGTGATATTTTTCTTTGTCCCAATTCTGATTTTTTAATGGCTATTTCGGCAAAGTAAACTTCATATTTTACTAAGTTTTGTAGACAATGATTACTGGCTAAAAAGATACTAACTCCCTATTCCTGATGTAAACATTGCTGAATTGTGTTACAGAACAGGGACTCCTGTCCCTCAGCTGATAGAAGGGGTTGTATTTCTTTAAAAGGTTGAAATAAAATGCAAATACAAGGGTAAGAAAACTTTCTCTATAGTAAATAATTTATTAACCGTAGCACAATAATATTTTCCAGAGTGTGATTTTGCCTTCTTTGGCCAAACCAGATGCTTTTCCTTCACCTTCCAGGTCCTATTACAATCTATTGTCCATGTAGTGAAGAGAAAAATGAGAATGCATATTTTAAATAGATGTTTTCCCAGTGACTGACAGGTATTTGTTATCTCGCAGATCCATTTACTGAGGAGCTGATGATGAAGTTGCAGATTGTGATGCTGCTGCTAAAATAAGGTTTCTCTTTCCAACGTGTCAGTTACAGGAAAAACACCACATATACACAGGATTTAAAAGGCGTGCAATGACTGGGAACAATGGGAAATGCCAAGCGAGTGGAGCAAGGCTTCAGCTCCTGTGTCTATAACACAACTCATGTTCTCAGCAAAGCTCATTCAGCTGGAGCGAGTCTCGTTCCTTTGTTGGATGTGCTTCCCCTTCCATGGGTTTTGTTCAAAGGAGAGCTCTTCCGGTTCTGTCAGCTGGGGCTGCAGTGACATCTAGTAACTGCCTGGCTAATTACAGCTGAGACTTTCCCAGGCTCTATGCCATTAGCTCCAGCAGTGAGGAATTCCTACAGCAGGACTTGTCTTTTCCACATCCAGCATATCACCAGCATTCAGCAAGGGGCAGAATGTTCTCGAACGCTGAGAGACAAAACGTGACTTGCTCATGCAGACACACTCCTTAGAATATAAAATCGTGCTTTGAATTAAATTTTAATTAATTAATAATCATGTCTCTTCTAAACAGAGCTTCCTGCTTATTTTTAACACTGTCCCCCATCTAGCCACTATGCCAAAAGAGCTACATCTGGTAGTTACTGAATGGACTAAATTTACTTCTTATTTAATATTGAAGAGTTAACAATGCTATAGGTTTGACAAACCCATCAAGAAGAAAACTGCTTTTTCAGGTGGATTGTAAATCATAACTAATCTAAGCAAGCAGGACTCTGCAGGTTTTGCATGATTTGCTACCAGTGATTCAAAAAGGTTTTCCACATGTTAAAACTTACCAACTGTACTGTAAGGATTACAAAATTCCCATTTTAAGCAAAAAGACACTGAGGCACTGGAGTTCTCAGAAGTTTATGTGTAATGAGAAAACCATATTTACACCTTACACTTTCAGTAAATCAAACTGTGTAAATAAAGGCTACATCAATAAATGAACAGCCTTTAAATGCTGAGGAAGCTGTTGTACCCTCAGATGGGCACCAGAACCAAGTTCAGAAGGGATTGTGCAGCTGCCTTGGAGAGCAGAACAGCAGGATAAGTGCAGATAACTGTCAGTCAAAATAATCATTCTGTGATTGTTCTCTATCTCCAAGCTTAAGAGAAAGCAATGGTTTTTCGTCTTGTTAACTTCACTTAGTTTTTTTTCTTGTTGATGAAGAGAGGAATTCTGAACCACCCTTCATTCTTCATTTAAAGATCCTGACTCTGAGAAAAACAATTAAAACTCTCATGACCTTGGAATTCCAGCCAGAAGCCTTAGTATCAAGTACCCTTTTCACTGTTTTTTTCTACTCCTACTTTTCTTCTACTTTAACTAAAGCCAAAACAAGTGTGTTTATGTCACACAGCCCTTTTTGAACTTCTACTGTTGTCTTTTAAAGTCCAAACACTGACAGCTAATTACTTTTGAGGACCATGGGTCAAGGTAACGAGTAGTGAAGTCAATGTGGCATTTCTGTTGATTATGTCCCAAAACTGCCTCATCTAATTGGAAACAGTTGACTAGTAAGTTGGGTTTTTAACTAACTTCCTTTAACCTTTAAAATCACAAGCTGTGGAGATGCCCGTGGTCCCCTGATGTGCGTCTGGAGTCACGTTTGACACTGACATTCTTTGCTTCTGAGGTTTCTTCTGATTAGAGTTTGAGCTTATAAAGTGACATGATCCTGTCCACAGCTTCCAGCCAAGGGGACCAGAGCACACTTCGACATCTGTGAACAACACGTAGAGTGCTTTCCCTCAGCTGGAGTGGGATGAACCTTCAGGAAAGTTCTTGTATTTAACATTCTGTAACAACTACCATGGCCTCAACAAAGTGGGAGTTTTCCTCTCTTTTGAAAGGGAGAATGTAGGCAGAAGGAAAACAGTTGCTCAGATCATGACTTGAATGCTGACACACAGAGCTGAATCCATGGAAAGCAACTAGAAAATACTGCTGTTGTTTGGAAGTGAAGCTAGGAAAGAGCCTGAAGGCTTCACTGCACTGTACAGTAAGAAGCCTGGAGCATTTGCATCTCAGCAAAAGAATTGATCAATAAATATTTGCTGTATAAATTCTTTTAAGCTTCTTTTAAGGCTCAGATTTTGTACATGAACTTTCTGAATTCTTGCCTGATTTACACATTTCCTTACTTCTCAGTTACACGATCTTGAAACATATTGCTTAATACATTATAATTCTTTTTACTCTGTGACAAGACATTATAATTTCGTAATTTTTTAGGGACTTAATATCCCTTATGCTGCTGGTTATTGTCCATCACTGGAAATCTGATCCATATGTGGGACTGTGCTCACTGGTGTTCACATTGGGCCTTACAAACTGTGTACTGACTGCATGAATTAGAAGGTAGCTATTAAGCATGAACTCTACATGATAATTTGACTCATAACCATCCCAGGTGAGGAGCACCCAGCATATTTGATTATTCGTGAACAAAATTACTTACTGAGCAGGCACCACATTCACAGAACACTGGATTCCTCCTTCATCCCACACAGATTAATACCTTCTGAGTCAGGCTTATGCCTGGCTTCTGGGAGTGAGGAAACAAAAATTTTGTGGTGACTCATTTTGCACAAACTGTTTTTTTTCAGAGTAGTGGTTTTTACCACGGGGTGAAATGAAAACAGCTGCCAAGTGCAATTTCATTCAAAAAGGCAGCAGCCACTGGTCACAGCCCAGACATGTCCATGGCTCTGTGAAGCCCTGCCCTCTGTTGTGCTGCAGCCCCTCAGCACATTCGTGTTCCTGAACGTTTAACACTGAATTGTCACCTTCACAAGCACTACTGTGCTGGATCTGAGTGTCAAAGAGCAGCTCAGCCCAGCAGGCTCCTCACCCTCTCTACACACTGCTAGCTACAGCTTGTAGACAAACCCGCCACATGCGGGTTTAGTAGAGCTGAGTGTGGCATGCTGGATTCTGCACTGCCTGTGCTGTAGGGCTCCCAAATACATTCGAGTGCTTCCCACACACTGTGGATATTGGGGCCATCTCAGTGCATGGCTACAAGTATTCAATGCAGATGATGAGTAAGTCTTAAGCAGCTTAGGTCTGTTTTTACCTGTCAAATTGAGGGAATTAGCCTCTGAGGGCAGGATTCTGCTCACCTGCCATCAGGTGCAATGTAGACACTGCAGCTCATCAAGCTGCCCCAGTCACCTGTTTTTATTCAGAACAGAGAACTTTAGGTCATTGTTCACCTGATCCAGTTTAGATCTGTCAGTGCCTAGTGAGTGCATCACAGCTGACACAATGGGAGCCTCGGGCTGCTCCAACACCCCAGGCTGACTCGGGTTTATTAGATGAAGCCCAACCTGGGGTCTGGGTGTGGTGTGCCACACTTACATGTGCTATAAACTGCTTTTGAAAATAATAGAGACATTTCCCTTCCACACCCTCACACTAGCCCATGATCCAGGGCTGATCTGTGGGCTGACAGGCAGCTCACCTGCCAGGGACTAATTTTAGAATGTCCAAGTTGCCTACCTTGGAGGTGCTGCCTTCCCTCTGTCTGATACCTATTCAGCAGGGAAATTAAAGGGGATTAAAATAATGAGCCTATTTTGTATCCTTCTCCAGATGAACCCATTCTGAACCAGACCTCATGGAATTTTCTAATGAGTCTCTTAAAATGAGCGTGCTCAGTTCAAGTTTAGAAGAGTTGGTAAAAGGCGGACATTATTCATGCCCGTGAGAAAGGGCCTCTGGTTACTACAAACTGTGCTTTTCTCCAAAGGCCACATTTCTTTTAGATTAAAATATAAATAAATAAAGCATATCCTGATCTTCACTGTTTCACATCACTAGTACAAGCTTTGCTGGGCCTCGTTTGAAGAGAAAACAGACACCTGAATTCAGGTCAGGTCACCCTGAGAGGGTTTAAGCTCCAGAAGGAAGATGACTCCAGTCTCCTTTGCCTGCTGCAGTGCAGTGTCGCTCCGCATGATTTCTGCTGCTGTTTGCAATTAAATGGAGCAGCCTTTCCTGAGATCCTCTCACCTCTTGGGTGAAAAACAAAAGAAGAGAAAAATAATTTCTTCCTTCAAAGCATCCTGAGAATTTCTGTTCGAGGTACCTGCCCTGTGCTCTTCACCCAGTCAAAGACAAAAACAAATGGCCCCAGTAAACCCAAGTGAAACCTCACTGAAATTTAAAAGCCATGTGGATGAGGCAACTGGGGACATGGATTAGTGGTGGGCTTGACAGTGATGGGGAAATTGTTGAACTCAGTGAGCTTAGAGGACTTTCCCAACCTAAACAACTCTGTGTTTATGTGATTCTATGATTATGAAATCTCATCTCTCCCCAGCATGGTGGGAGAGTGGGAACAGTGCTGGTTCTGACCCCAGGGAAGGGAATGGTGGGTGTGGACAGCCCCAGGCTACTGAAGGGATGGGGAAACCCCAAAGAAGAGGGAGATGAGGAAACAGCACTGAGTTACCGGTGCAAGAAGGGGAAGCCTAGTGTGTGGGAGCACTGCCAGGCTCACTGCTCTGGCAGAGATGCTCTTATGCAGCAGTGCTGGTCCAGGTCAGCCCTGCAGCTTCCCTGCAGCCTGCCCAGTGTCTGTGGTTGTGTCCAGTGTTCACTGCTCTTATACGAGCCATGGGGTGAAGCAGGCGCAACTGGATTGCAGCCCCATCTCCCAACTCTTGGTGAGAAATTTCTTTAGGAGGAAATTCTTTCCTATGAGGGTGGTGAGGCCCTGGCACAGGGTGCTCAGAGAAGCTGTGTCTGCCCCATCCCTGGAAGTGTTCAAGGCCAGGCTGGATGGGGCTTGGAGCACCCTGGGAAAGTGGAAGGTGTCTCTGTCTGTGGCAGGGGGATGGAACTTGATGAGCTTTAAGGTCCCTTGGAACCCAAACCATTCTAGGATTTTATGAAACAGAATGCCCTGAATACCTGTGCTTGCCTTCTCCCAAAGGGAAAGGGTCTTGGAGCCTGTTCATGCCATTAGAAATCTCCTGAAGTGCTTTTCCAAGGACTCTGCTCCACCTGACATCTTCACTGAGCTCTGGAGTCATCCACAAATAAATGAATGTTGCTCATTCTCCTTTATCTTCTCCCTCCAGCCAACACTTCCAAACAACCAGCGGAGCAGAGACATCATATCCATGGGACACACAACCAAAAACCATAAGGAATCAATACAACATCCTCCTCATCTGGGCACCTTGGAACCTCCTCTGCTACAGGCAGGTAAGTGTTATTTCATCTTTATAGTCATTACTTGTTGGGGACATAGGGAAAGACAAATTTTGCTTTTCCCAATTAAAAGGAAGGGAAAAAAAATAAAAGGAAGAAAATAAGTGGGAAAGGAAATTTTATTTCCAAGCTTCTAAAAGGATCTTACAAAACACGGAGAGTAAAAAAAAGCATATATATATATATTTTATATATATATATATATATTTTATNTGACAGGGTCCTGTTAAGCAATTCTTCACATTATCTAATGGTGATAGGAGATACCACGTAGCCATATATGCGTTTCCCCGTAATTCTGATCACTGCCGACAGCTCACAAAACTCTTCTCAGACAACATTTCTCTTAGACTGTACAGATTTCTTTTCTCAAAGGAAAAGTAAGAGGAAAAAAGTCAAAGTAATCAAGAAGAAAAAAAAAAACCTCTCTTAAGGAAGGTCTTCCAGGCTGGGCTGGGTGAGAGCCAAGTTTAACACCTCCTGCATGGCTGTTGGGAGCTCCTTCCCAGGTTCTCCATGGCACAGAATTTCCTCCAGCACCTATTAGTCCCCACCATCCCAGCCACATGCCCCGTGTTACCCTGCTCCCACCTTGCTCAGGGTCTCATCACTTCAAAGGAGCCCCAGCCCTGCCCAGCTGCATCTACAACTGCTCCTCCCTCACACCTGCCCATCAACCCTAACATCAATCTTTATTTTTTAGGACTTCCTAACATCTCTGCCCATCCAGGAGAAGTTAATCCCAGACCTCCATCCCCACCAGCCCCACAGCTTCCAGCTCAGCATGCCTTCTGCTGTTCCAAGCACCCCTGCAGCAGGAATTCCAGCTGCTAGGGATGAGAAGGGATTCATGCTTGGCTTTTCAGGATCTGGCTCCCACATCAGGAAGGCACGGGCCCATGGACAGAACCAACTGCTCCAAACCAGAAAGGACCTCAGGAAATAAAGGCAGAGAAAGCTGAGAGAGAGAGAAATAGAGCCGGGGCAGGTCCATGTGCTCCAGATTCTTCCTCACCCTGAAATGTCATGGCAGCTTTTGGAAGTTGCCAAAAAGTAAACAAAAACCCAATGGTGCCTGGTTCCCCCATCCCACCGCCCAACAGTTTCTTAAACACTTAACGTCCAGCTTAAGTGAAATCAACAGATTTTAAAATCCACACAGGTGTCAAAAAGGAGTTACAAAAATTTGCTTGTTCCTGTTCTTGCAGCAAAACCAACCCCAACTTGAGCCTCAGAGGCAGAGGGCTAAAGGCAACATCTCTTGTGCCATCCCCCTTCAGAGGTCCAAGGGGCTCTTTGGATCCCATTCCTAGCAGGGAACCCCCACCGAGGACCTAACAACTCGCTGTCTCCAGGCATCCTTCATCCCAGGCATGTGCAGCTGATGGAGGATGGCTCAGCCCCGGGGACCCCCACTCCTTCCTGCACAGCTCAAAGCCAGGCAGGGATTAGTCACACATTGCCTTCCTCCTTCTCCTCCACATCCTCTGCTACACCTTACATGGGAAACAGGCAACCACACACACCCCAGCCAGCTGTGTGAAAAAACGTATATATTCAGCATGCACTCAGTACAGTACAGCAACAAAAGCTACCATCATTTCCTTAAAAACCAACAAACCACCAACTTCAAAACAACCACCAAAGCTTCCAAATCCTCCCCACCCTACAGCACTGATCCTTGGCCTTCTGGCCCCAACAAGGCACCAGTGGCAAGTGACCCCAGCCCCACGCCATCCCTGCCTGGCAAGGCACAGAGAGTGGCCCCGGCTCTCTGGCAGCATCTCCTGGCCTTGGCACCCAACTCCTCCTGTGGGGTCTGGGGTGCTGAGGGTGGTCCCACCAGAGGGGCTGGGCCACCAGTTTGCTCCGGTGCTATCCCGTGCAGTTATTTGGGGGACACACACAGCGAAGAAAATGGGACAAGCTCTGGCTGCCAGAACAGGGAAGCCACCACAGCCTCACTGGGGCTCGACACAGCCCTGGGAATGTGCCAGGGAGGAGAGGAGGATTCCATTGCTGATCCTGGAGGGTCCATGCTCGGATTGCTGCAACAGTGTCTCTGCTGCTTTCTGCTGGAGGCGGGGGATGAGGCCAAAGAGGGGGAAGGAACTGCACAATGGTGGGGCTGGGAGCTGGCAGGGCCCTTGCCGCTGCACACAGAGGGGAGGTAGATCAGCTTTTGGAGACCTCTTGTCTGGGAGGATGTGTTCTCGGACACCAGCTCTGTTTCTGGGGGGAAGAGCCTGCTGCAGGGCCCTGAATGCCTGCACTTGCCTTCTCCCAAGGCAAAGGTGTCTTGAAGCCTGTTCATGCTGCTGGAAAGCTCTTGAACTTGTGCAGCAACTTCCCTCAAAACTTTTTAGCCCTGAAACTGCCTCCATGGCTGCTGCAGGCAAACCCCTGGCAGCTGGGGACAAGCCCAGAGGTGACGGCAGTGACGTGTGGGGCAGGAAGGACCCAGCTCCCTCCTCTTGCCCACTTGGTTGGACCCCAACCCTGACCCCAGCCCCTCTCCCTGGCCTGCCACACTGGTCCCACTGCCACCCCTGCCCCACGTGCTGTGGGGATAGTGTGTGATCCTCTCCATCCTCCCCCCTCCCCAAGTCCCCATCCCCAGCATCCCCTCTGCCGTTAGTCTTGCTGCTCGTTCATCTCCATGTCCGACACCAGGATGTTCTTCTCGGCAGATTCACTGGGGTTGGAGGTGGTGCGACTGTAGCGAGCGCTCTCGAAGGTGCCGCGCTCCGCGCTCTGTCGGCGCTTGTACAGGAAGATGACAACCCCCAGCATGGCGCACAGCGCCAGTGTCGACAGCACGACCACTGCAATGGCTGTTGAGTTCTCCGGCAGAGCTGCAGGGAGGAAAGGCTGCTGAGAGGCAGACAGACGGCTCCTGTTCCTTCCTCAGCCTGCAGGAGAGGCTGGGGCTGGTAGGGCTCCATCCAGACCTGGGTTTTTGGGCAGGGTCATTTAATCATAGAATGTCCTGAGGTGGAAGGAACCCACAAAGACCACCAAGTCCAATGCCTGGAACTGTGCAGGACACCCCAGGAATCCCACCCTGTGCCTGAGAGTGCTGACCAAACACTTCTTGAGCTCTTTCAGTCTTGGGGCTGTGACCACTGCCCTGGGGAGCCTGTTTCCGTGCTGTTTCCCCCACGGTGGGTCAGAGCAGGGGAGGACTGGAATGAGATTAGCTCAGTTGGTTGAGCATGATGCTAATAGCACCAAGGCTGTGGATTTGATTCCTGTATGGGTCATTCACTTAAGAGTTGGATCCTTGTGGGTCCCTTCCAACTCAGCATATTCTGTAACTCTGGGAATCTGCTTTGGTGTTTTGGGGACATCGTGTCCTTGGCAGAGCTCCTGGGACTGGGCAGACTCCCAGGGTCTTTCCTGATGTGTATGAATATTTAGCAGCTGCCTGGGACAGATCTTTGGGATCCTACCAGCAAACATGGTGGCCATCCCCCAGACTGGCCACGCAGTGTGGGCACAGGAAGGAGAGTCTGGCAAGCGGCTGGGCAGACACACACCTCCATGGAAGGATGGCTCCTGCTCCTGAGGAGTTCTAACTCAAGGCCAAAGTCACTTGGGAATGGCATTCCCCATCCGCAAACCCCATTCCTTTGGTTATTTACACAAGCCGGGCTGTGGCACAGGTTTCCAGTCCTGGTTTCCAGTCCCAGTACTGTGCCCAGCCTGATGGTACCACTCACCTGCCCTGGAAAAGCTGCTCTCCTCCACTGCAAAGGTAACACAGACAGGTGAGTGCATGGCCACAATACCCTCCCATCTTCCCACCACCAGCACCAACTGGACCCATACCCTGCACTGCTACCAGTGCCGCACCACATGGGCAATGGGTGATGCACAGCTGGGGCAGTCCTCTGGCTCTGCTCCACCACTGTCCCACTGGCCTCATCCTGCCCCAAGGAGCCGACCCAGCCACTGAGACATGCACAGCCCATCACTGAGCCCAATGGGGACCTGCAGACCCCAATACCAACCCATACATGCCCCTGCACTGGAATTACCCAAAACATGTGGTTGGTGCTGCCAGTGTGACAGCTCTGCCATGCAGCACCCTGCCCATACCCCCAGCTCCCCACACCTCAGCCCAGGAGCCTTGGGCAGCAGAGGGGGCCCTACCTCGGGGGATCTTGCAAATGACCCCCATGGTTACATTTGTGCAGGAGCCTAGGCGCCACACGCCGTTGCTGCTCTGGATCCAGTAGCAGCTGTTCTGGCTAAGCATGCTGGGCCCAGTGTCGTGCTGGCCCCAGTTGGAGTAGTTCACGGCAGTGTTGTCATGCCAAACCAAGGTGCCACCTGGGAAATGGGAAAATTAGGCTTGAGGAGGCTGAAGAGGACACCCAATCTTTGTCCCAGTTCAGAAAGTACAAGGAGGTGCGATGGGGCTCTGGGCAACCTGTTCTAGTGGAACGTGGCCCTGCTGATGGCAGAGGGTGGGACTGAATGGGCTTTAAGGTTTTTTCCAACCCAAATCATCCCGTGATTCTGAGATTCTATGGTGGGGAGGTGTGATGGGAAGCACTAGGGGCTACAGCACTACTTTCCTGAATCTGCAGGCTCCAGTGTCTTGGAGAAGGATTTGGGTTTCCTATCCCACCAAGCCAGAGGAGGACACACATGGCATGTCCAGCATGGCCCAAGACACTGGTGTGCCTGGTCACACTATGGCATGAGCCCCCCTCACTGGTGCCACCACCAAGGGCTTCCTCTGCTCACTGCAGACTTGGTGGGAATTCATGGAGGTGCCTGGGGGAGTATCTCAAACCTCATTCCTTCCTTTGTACCTTTGGGGTTGAAGGTCATGCCCAGCCACGCCCCCTTGGAAAGGCCCTCGTATGCCTGGAGATGCTCCCACACAAAGACGTTCTCCATTTCATCCTGGATGGACAACACTGTGCCGCCAACTGCAGAGGGAAGACTGTCATGGAGGAGCCCAGAACTGAGAGGATTGAGCTAGGGAGCAGCAGTGCCCAAGAGGACAAAACTGAGGACCCACCTGTGAACCACATGATGACTGGGGAACCCTAACACGGAACAGCAAGGAGATGATGGCTGACCAAGGCTGGACACAGACACAGGGACAAGGGGGCTCTGCTGCACCCACAAACATCCTGGGGATCCCACTCTCTTCCATTTCCAAGGACGCATCACCCTCCTTTACCACCCCAGGCCCCTCATACCTTTCTGGCACCTCCTTATGGCGTCCTTCTGCCCCAGGGTGATCTCCATGTGGAAGGTGTAGCAGTGGTCCCGGAAGGGGATCCAGGAGGAGTCCTCCAGCGACTTGGGACAGCTGCCACTGTAGCTCCATTTGTGTGTGCGGGGGTGACCTGGGGAGCGCACGGTACATTAAAGGTGTGGTGGGGCACAGGATATTGGGGTCCCACAGCACACTGGGGCACCCAGACCCACAAGGACATGCTCCAGAAGGTCCCCAGTGGGATGCCATCTCCAACTCTTGGTCACACCCCAGCTGGACCACCCCAGGCCCCCTGGCCAGCACCTGTTTGGAGCTGGCAGATGCCCCCCTGCAGCTTGGTGTCACAGCCAGCTGTGCGCCAGCTCCCATCCGTGTCCATGTAGGAGCAGCCGGTGATCTGCTGGGGCTCCCCGTCCTGCCAGTTGGTGTACATGAGGTTCTCCTCCGTCAGCCACGAGTAGCTCCGGCCTCCCTGGAAGACCACAGGGAGGAGATTCTTGGGGGGCTGCTGTGATCCCCCTGGGGACCCATGCCCCAGGTGCCTGCCCCCTTCCCTCACCTCGTCGTTGGCCAACCCAATCCAGAGCGGCGCCCGCAGGCTGCTAACAGCCTGTGTGAGGAAGGCCTGGCTGTAGGGGTTGGGGATGGTGGCCAAGGTGGCATTGAGGGTCTCGCAGAGCAGCAGTGCCTCGTGCCACCTGAGGGGTTTCTGCAGGATGCGGTAAGTGCTGTTGTGGTAAAAGAGGGTGCCGGTAGGAGAAGGGGGGAACGGTGTCTGTGCAGGGCTCAGGGATGGGTCTGGAGGAGCAAAGAGACACAGTCAGACGGCACAGAGGACACTCCTGCATCCCAGGTGGGTCACCCCCATACCCAGGCCAGGCTGTCCCTGGCAGTGTTGTGCTGGTTGCACCTGGGGACATCCTGGTGCAACTGGGGAGGGCAGAGGGACATCACCAGGGATGACAAGCAGTGACACCCTAGCACCATCCCCACCTGGGAGCTGTCCACCAGGATCCATGTCCCTGTGAGACACACTGTGGGACCCCACCCAGGCTGGTGTGCACAGGTTTGGGGCTGTCCCATAAATGGCTGGGACCAGGGACCCACCCGCCCAAGTTAAGTCTATCTCCCCAACTCTCCCCAAGCTAAACCCATCGCCCCAAGCTCCCCAGTCCCGCCACAGCACGGGTCACCAGTGTGGCAGTTGCAGATCTCCAGCCAAAAGAGCTGGGGCTGTCCCCTCATCCCCCTCCTACCTATGCTCCGCTGGCAGACATAGCCATGCTTCTCCTCCAGGCAGCTCCGGTCATCCCAGCGTCCCGTGAAGAGCGGGGGTGAGCCATGCCACACCACTACACAGTTGGTCTGCACAGCCAAGCCACAAGGTCAGCACTGCCCTTAGCACTGTCATCCTACACCACTGAGATCCCCATGCCAGGAAACCCCCCCCTGCATGGCTGCATCCTGCGCTGCCCTTGGAGAGCCGCCCCAGCCCGCTAAATCCTTCCTTTCCCAAGGCTGGGCCTGGGGCTGAGACTTTCCCGGGGGATGGAGGTGCTACAGGGAATCTCCCTCACCGGTTTGTCACGGGGGCTGGAGGAGCTGCAGCCTGAGGGCTCTCCAGGTGCCCAGCTCACGTGCCGCAGGGGCTCCCCCTCCACCCACTGGAACTCCCTCTGGGCATCATGCAGGCCAATCCAGAGGTCAAAGGAGATGTTGGGCAGCATGGATGTGATGAAGGCTGCAAGTGACAGGTGAGACACTGAGGACCACCCCGGCAGGTAGAACCCTGGTGGGGTGGTGGGGCAGAGGAGACTTACCCTGCTCCAGGGGGCTGGCAATGGTGGCCAGGACAGCACCCTGGCTCTCGCACACCTGCTTTGCCTCTGGCCATTTCACTATCTCGCCTTTGTTGTGGCCATTGAAGCTGAAACACTGCACAGGCAGGGGCACAGGATGGTCCAGGAGGTGCAGCTGCCCCCAACCCTGAGCCCTGCACCCTCCCCACCCAGCCACCCTCTGCAGCCCCATTCTGCCCCAATGGTCCTTCTCCCCTTCACACCCTCATGCCTGCCACCCCGCAAACCCTCTGTCCCTCCCACATCTCTCCTTGCAAACCTATGCACACACCTCACCCTCCCCACCCCACAGCACATCTCTCCCAGCATCCCTGTAAATGCATATGCAGGCATCCCTCTTCATCCTGCCGTTTTGCAGCCACCCACTCTGTGCCTCCACAGGGCTGGTGGAAGACCAGGGAGTGGCCATCACCTCTCCATCCTGCCATCCCCTCTCCCATCTCGCTGTCCCCTCTCCCATCCTGCTGTCCCCTCTCCCTCCACTGGTACCTTGCTGAGGAAGGGCAGCCAGCCTTGGGGACAGCCCCCATTCGTGGCAGCAGGTACCGGAGGCAGGGAAGGCTTCACAGCCGTCCCGTTGCTCCGCTTGCAGATGTAAGGCAGCGCCGTCATGCACTTCTGGTCCCCCCAGTCCTCTGTGGGGAGGGACAGGCTGGGCATGATGCCCCTCTGCACCAGTACCAGTGCCCCAGCCCCTTAGAGCCCCATGTGGAGCCCTGCCCTGCCCTCACCTCGGCTGGCTGTCATGTACACACACTTCCTGTCCTTGCTGATCGGCCGAGGCTTGCCCGGCGCCCAAAAGACAAAATTGAGGAGGGACCCATCAGACCACCTGGAACAGCATCAGGAGGAGCACGAGGCTGAGCAGTGACTTGGTGATACGGACCACTCGAATGCCCTAACTGGGAGTGTGTCTCACCACTGCCCTCTTGGGTGAGAAACCTCCAGCCCAGCAGCCCAGGATGAGACCCCTGAGATGCAGTTGCTGAGTCACACCACTCTGAGAGGTGGGGATGGTGGTGTAAGGACATGCAGGGGCATAGTGGTGTGGGGATGTGATGGGGACGGTAGTGTGGGGACATCCAGGGACACGGTGGCTGGCTGTGACTTACTTGAACCTCCCGTCGTTCTCGTAGGTGTGCAGCCCAATCCACCAGTGCTGCTCCTGGCCCCTGGAAAACTGCATGCCCAGAGAGGACATATCAGTACCGTTCAGGGACTGGGGGGTCTTTGAGGGCAACTGAGGCTGCCATGGGGATCAGACACCCTTCCCCAGCTTGCAAAAGCAAGGCAAAAAGCATCACCTTGCTGAGCCCCAAACTCACCCCCAGGCATCAGGACCAGCCACCACACAAACCCATCATGATCCCAGCAAAGACCAGCACCCCCAAATACTGTCCCTCCAGAAAAGGGTGAAAGAAGACAAGGAAGAGCAGCCCACAAGGCAGCAGAGCCCACCAGTGCCCTGGGAAGTTCCTGTCCCCTTGGTACCTTCTTCAGGTTCTGGCCCAGGAAGTGCAGCTCGGCCTCGCTGTGCACCGATGTCAGCTCGGCCTGGAACCAGCTGCAGATGCGCTGCGCCTGCAGCCACGTTGAGTGGTGCTCGAAGAACTTGTACTCGGCCTCCTGGTACTTCACCCACTCTTTGCTGCCTGCAGGCAGGGACCCGTGTCACGCTGAGGCTGTGGCACTCCTGCCGTGGTCACCCTGACCCTTGGTCCAAGCCTGCTGGGCGGCTTTGCTTTTGTCCCTCTCCTGCAGCAGAGCGGCAGCAGGATGCCTGGGTTCCCCTCCCTTCCAGAACCCTGCCCAGGATCCATCCATTTCTGGATAACATTGCGGCAGACACCCAATGAGGACGTCATGCGGTCTATGCACAACCTGAAGTTGAGTCAGGAGACGTTAAGGTAGGATATTAGGAAAACGTTCTTCCCCCAGAGGGTGGCCAGGCACTGAACAGGCTTCCCAGGGCAGTAACTACGGGTCCAAGGCTGTCAGAGCTCAAGGAGCATTTGGACAACACTCTCAAGAGCAAGGTGGGATTGCTGGGGTGCAGGGCCAGGAGCTGGACTCAATGGTCCTTGTGGGTCCCGTCCAACTCAGAATATTCTGTGACTGTGACAAAAGGCTGTGGCCAACGCACCTTGGGTCGTGATCTCTGGCTCCTTCACATCAGCACCTGGAGAAAGGGCAAAGAGAAGCTGTTAGTGGGGTGCAGGCTGGCATGCTCCCCTGGATGCTTCTCCACAAACCATCTGTGGGCTACAATGGCAGACTGCCCCTCCTGAATTTTCCCAGAAGGGACAGTACCTCTCCCAGTTCCTGAACTGGGAATCACTCTCCCTCCTCCCAAGGATTCCACCACCCCACAGCCCATGCTCCTCCGGGTCAGTCACAGCTGATGGGTTTGGGGACCTCTTTGCCAGTACCTTTGGGCAGTTTGCAGATCCAGTCCAGCTGGGCTTCACACTGCATTGGCATCCACTGCAGGGAGGCCAGATCCAGCACTGCGCAGCTCCGGATGTCGTCGTCATCATAGTTACTGCGGTCAAAGTTGTGGTAGAAAAACTGGGGGTTGAGAGAGATGGGCAGTGTTGGGCATTTCCACCAGCACCAGATTTGTCCCTCCCACAACACAAATGCCCCCCGGACTCACCCCCAGCCCGTCGCTCCACCTCCAGCTCCGGTCCCCAGCCGGGTCCCGCCGGTTCAGGCCGATCCAGAACCAGTGCTGCTCATGGAGCTCTGGCTCTGACTCCCTGTGGGGAGCCAGGGGGACAGGTGAGTACACAACTCCCTTCAAACCAGAGGAGTTCATATTTATATACAAATGTATATTTATAATCAGGGCTTTTTCTGTTTGTTTTCAAAGCCTGCCATCCCCACACACCTGAAAGCAGGAACTGGGATAACAGGCACCGCCGTCTCAGGGTTGGAGCTGCTTTGAACCCAAGCTCCATCCCCAAATTACACTGAATTTCCTGCACATCTCCCACATAACCACACCAACTGATGCACCTTCCATACACCAGTCTGTGCTCAGAGAGACCCATCCATCCATCCATCCATCCATCCATCCATCCATCCATTCACATGTTCCAGAACACCAAGAGGGCTGTGGGCTCGCGGCAAGCACACTCTGGCAGTGCGACACACACTGATGTCGCCAGCCTCTCACCCAAAAATCTTGTTGAGGGTGTTGGCAACAAAATGCTCCTCCTCGTAGCTGCCTAGGCTGAGCAGCTGGGCCCCCAGCTCGCGGCAGAATTCCTGCGCAGCAATCCACATCTTCTTCTCTTGCAGCTTTTCAAAGTTGAACACCTGGGAAAGCAAGAACCCGCAGCATGGAGGGACTCAGCAGCAGAAAAGGAGCAGAGCACTGCTCCCACCTACAGACAGCCACATCCCAGGGCACAGTGCTGCCATCCAGCCCCAGCCAGGCTTCTGGGGTGCCTCTTGCAAGCACCAAAATGTGCCCCTTCACCCCCCTACACTGGGGAGGCATGTGCATCCCCACACCGACCTGTCCAACCCCGCTTCACCTTGTAGCAGTGACGGAGTTTAGGGTCGGAGCTCCATCCTGGGGGGCAGGTGGCAGTGAGGCTGGGCGTGGGGAAAGGACTGGGCAGTTCAGGATTGACTGGGGTGCCCAGGTTCTGCCGACAGATGTACTTGGCCTTGAAAGTGCTGCAGTTCTTCACCTCCCACAGACCCATGGAGCTGCCGGTGGCCAGGGCCACGCAGCCACCCTTGTTGTAACCTGGAGCGCTCACGAGAGCAGAGAAGATGCCAGCCTTAGGGTGGGACCATGCTGGGGGGCAGTGCCAGCCTGGCCCTGCACGAAGGGGGAGTCCCCATCCCACCCCCATCCCTTACCGGGCTGGTTGCGGTTCCAGTGAGTGTACATCACCTCATCACCGCTCAGCCAACGGAATGCACCTGTCTCATTGATGTCCTGCAGAGCTGTCCAAAAATACTCCCCATCCCAGCCGTAGATGAGGCTGCTTACATATGCCTGCTCGAACCTGGAGGGACAGCGAGAGTGGGCAATGCAGCGAGCCGGGACACCAAGCCACTCATGATGCTCCAGCCCTTGGAAGTCACTTCCCACCTTGCAGGGCTCATTTGGGGTAAACCCACCACCACTAGCATGGCACTGACCTGTTGGTGATGGTAACCAGCGTGGAGCTGTAGTCAGAGCATGTCTTGCGAGCGTCACTGTAGGGGACACGGTCCTCACCCAGCCAGAAGCAGGACGGGCTGTGCCACTTCCAGCCCTGGGGACGGGTGACAGGGAACATCCACCACCGCCCACCTGGATCTCCCCACAAGGATGGGAACAATCCAGGGCACGAGAGCAACATCCCAAGCTCCCCACCACAGCCTCTGCCTTCTCCTGGGAGGTCTCCTGCCCCCAGCTGCCCCAGCTTGACCCTGCTCAGCTTTGAGTTCTAACAAGCCCCTGGTCCCAGAGGACACAGCTACAGGGAAAACAAACACCCAGGCAGCTTCAAAGCTGGGGAAACAGCTCTCCCTGCCAGCGTCTGGCCCCGGCTGGGGTGCAGGGAGGGGAACACAATCCTCCTCTTTACGCCGCAGGGCTGAGTCCAAAGCGAGTACCACCACAGCCAGCTTTAATCCCCCGCCTTGTTGATGTTGGAGTCTCTCTGGGGTTAGAGACACAATAGTGCTTGTTTTCTGCCAGAGCAGGGAGTGGGGTGGCCCTAGGGCTGGAAGCGGTGGTGGCAGAGTGGGGAGGGACACGGGGGCTCATTCTCGAGAGGGGACACACACCCTTCACAAGGGTGAAGTGGCTCAGCCAAGGAGCCAAGTGGCCTCAGGCTCAGGGAACCCCTGGAAGAGGAAGCATCACTAGGGTTCTACTCCTGGGTCCCCTGAGCATTGGACCTGGGCATGTGGGGGCACATGCCATATGCAGTGCCATCAGCACAATGGGAAGGGAAGCAGGAGAGCAGCCTTGGGAAATGAAAACAATCACAAATCCCAGTTTTTCCCCCAAGTTCCTGCTCCTACAGCCTTGCTCTGAAGCTGGCAAATCCAGGTACAGACCCATCAGCTGGGTCCCTCTGGAGCAGCATGGATGCAACTGAGAAGCCAGGAAAGGGGCCTGTCCTGGGACAGTGCAATGTCCCCAGACGGGTCCCCAGCCAGGCCCAGCCTCAGCACCCCTAACACCCCAAGGATGCACTCCCACACACTGAGCACCACAGCAAGTCCCTGTGATCCGAAAGAGGGCCAGGACAGGATCTCCAACCCCAACTGTTGCCTCCAGCTCCCAACCCCAGTGTGCACCCATATCCCTCTCCTGCTCTGCCTTTCCCATTGCCCAAACCTCTATCCTTAATTGCTTCCTTTAAGGCTGTTCCGGAAATGAAGGAGATTTTTAAAGGGGGGAAAAAGCAGAAAAGCCACCATGAAAAAACACTGGAGTGGCTGGAGTGGATAGGACCAAACCCCTGAGCAAGATGTGCCTCCTCTCCACCAGCTTCTGCCTCTCTGCCATCCTCATTGAGAATGAGTAAGTAGAGGAAGGATGGTTCTTGGTTCATTTGTCCCTTGCATTGGTTCATTGGTTCATTTGTCCCTCGCAGTTTGTTCCCCAGTGCATCTCTGCTGGGCACCCAGGGCCATGATAAGACTGTGGCTGGAGAGCCAGGAGGGAGTTAAATCTGCATGGGGAGTCCTCAGGACTGCGTTGGGGACACACAGATGTGTGGTAGCAGAACTTTTCCATTGCGTGTCTCATCCCCAGCACCTGCTGACAATGGGGCTCCTCCAGCTACGTCCAGCAGCCCTCAAATCTGGCCGTGCATGGCAGCTCTCCTGCATGGCTCTCCTGCATGGCTGCTGTACTCCCCCAAGCTCTGGCAGAGCCAAGCAGCTGCTGGAAATGGGGCAAGGACACGAGACGAGCCTGGAGCAGCTGCTTGCTAGTCAGGGCGCAAGCACGCTGGCCAGCTCTGAAAGGCTGGGAGAGGTTCAAGAGCCACAGCGCTGCCAGACTCAGTGCTTGGAGGCTTTGCAGAGAACCACAAAAGCCACTTCCCAGCAAGCGTGGGAACAGGGCAGCTTCAGCCCCGTGCGACAGCTGGGGAAACTGAGGCAGAGCACGGGCTGAGTGAGAATCTGCTGGTTTGGTGTCCCCAGAATGCCCATGCCCTGCCCGGAGGAGGCAACCTGCCGTCATGTCGAGGCATAGGGCTGGCAGCCACATCCATCCTGCCAGGCTCCCGTGCGGTCCTGTGTTTTGGCACAAAGAGAGGCAAGGGGAAAAAACAGAACATCCCTACTGGCAGCCAAGGCTGCCTGATGGGGAGGGTCTTGGACAATGTGCACAGGTGCATGTGCTTTGTCTCCTGATTTCTTCCCACGGACTCCTCCACCACGGCAGCAAGGGGCTCAGCAGCCCCAGAGTGCTCCAGCTCAGCAGCTCTCAGGCACAGACCAGCTGCTCCGGGCGCTGCTCATCGGGGCTCCCCAAAATGGTTTTAGGGAAAGGTCCTCTGAAGCCTCAAGCACCAGGCAGAGCTGTGGAGCAGCCAGAGGCTCTGCCACCCCAGGTGCCCCTCACCTTTCGGCACCCGTGGTCATCCTCCTCCTTCTCCTGGCTCACCCGACCGGGCTTTTTGCAGATGGATGGCAGGGTCTGGTTGCAGGGGCTGTCGTTCCACCTCCCTTCCTGCAGGGTGGGAAGAGGAGTGGCAATGAGCCTGTCTGACAGCCTGGGGGATGTCTCAGCCCCTTCACACCTACCTGGGGTCCAAAGACTTTTGTTCCCTACACCAAATCCCCAAGGATGATGAGGTGGATCCCTCCCATCCCAACGGCTCCGACGAGCTCGGTTGAACCCAGCTGGAGACACTCCCTGAGGAACGACTTCCTCAGCAATGAGGATGCTGTGGTGCTCCCTGCAGAGGTACAGGATAACCCCCCATCCCCTCCAGGTTCTCACCGGTCCCCAGATGGTCACACAGTCCTCCAGGCTGTCACGGAAGTTGTTGGGCTCGAAGGGGTGCCAGTATGTGAACCTCACGGGCGTCCCATCTGACCACTCAAAGTTCATCTGCAGCTTGAGGTCATTTAGGCCAATCCAGAGCTCCTCCACATCTGCCAGGACAGGAAGGGAGGGAGTGAAATTCCCTCCTCCCGGCTGACCCTGTGCAGAACCCCCCAGTGACCTCAGCCCCTGTGATGGGACCAGTCTCTGCACAGCACCTGCCGAAACCCACTCAGGGCTCAGCTCTGACCCCCCGGTGCCAGTGGGCAGGAGAGGGCAGGGCAGGGTTGGGCAGCTCCTGCCTGCAAGGATGGACCCCCAGAGTGGGAAACACAGGGACATTTGTCTGCAGCTTTCAGAGACGGGCTAGCAGTATGGGAGTAAAAGCCCAGATCTGCAGGCTCAGGTCCAGTGAGCTACTGGTTTTCAACCATTCCCTTCCAGCACATCCCAGTCTGCTCCCAGCCTGGGGGCAGCAGTATTTCCTCTCCTTCCTCCACTCTCTTATGGCTCCTTGCTGGCCTCCTCCAGCAAGTCCAGCAGGAATTGTTTTCCCATCTTTTCCTACATTAACCAGCTGGGACTAGCACCATTCCCAGCTGCAGCTGTGTAGTTTTGACTCAGCACTGCAAATTCCGGGAACAGTTTTTACATTTGCTGGATGGAGGATGCACCCAGATTATGGGCTCCTCCAAGGAACACATCACCTCCCAGCCTGGGACCTCTGCTCCCTGCACAGCCACAAAGTCAACTCTGCAGCCTCCAGCACATCCAGGGACTTTTCCATGGACCCTGTAAGACAGGAAAGGGGCTGCTGGCACAGCAAGGTCCTCCTTACCTTGCTTGATCTCCTTGGTGACAAATTCCAGCTCAGAGAGGGTGTGGATGCTGACCAGATCACCCCCGCTCCGCAGGCAGGTCTTCTTCGCCTCCTGCCAGCTCTTCTTCTCTCCTACCAGCCGGTAGCAGTTGGACTGGAAAGGCTGCCAGCTGGGCTCACAGTCCACCTTCACCTCCGACCATGAGTCTGGCAGGACACAAGGCAGCCTGAGGGCTTCTGCCCAGCTCTCCAGCCCTCTCCTTGGCAGGGAATGGACCGCAGTCCTGCGGGTGCTCAGCAGACCAAGCCAAAGCCGCAGTGGGAAACACGGCCAAAATATAACAGGCGGTGCAAGGTGTGGGAATGGCAGCTTCAGAGCTCCAGGGACAAAACAAAATCCCTTCTGTCTGCAGAGGAATGAGGGCAGAGCAGAGCAGAGAGCATCCCCTCCCCTGGGGACCACAGGGACCTGTTGCTCTCCATCCCTCCCTTACCACCCAACCTGGAATGCACCAAGCACTTCTTGGAAATGTTCCTTAGGGATGACTTTTCCCAAATCTACGGAGCTCAAATCCTGCTCTGCACACCTAGGACACCAGCAAGCTGGGGACACCATGGACACCTGTGTGGGCAGCATCCCCTGATCATGCTGGGGTGGGAGCACACCCCGATGGGATACAGAGCTGCCCATTCCCCATGCTGGTCATCCCCTGCTCACCCGTCAGGAAGGGGTCAGCCGTGGCGTTGGGCTTCTTCTTGCAGACATAGGGGAGGGCGATGCCACAGTCGCGGTTCTGCCATCCCCCGGATGACTCAGTGCGGATCACCCCACAGTTCTCCTCGCTGGGGTTGTCGGGCTGGTCTGGAGAGTGGGATGAGGAGAGGATAGGCTACTGAAGAGCCAGGACAGAGCCACCAATACAGCTCTCCCTGCTTCAACACCAGCAAAACCCTTTGTTATTTTGCATGATGAAGATGTGACCCCAACATGCCCAGGATTATTTACAGTGCCTCAATGCACAAGAACCCAAAGGGTCACTGTTTTACCTGGAAATGTCCACAGCAGTCAGGGTGTCAAAGTACCAGACCTGAACTGCTTCCGCCTGTCCTCAAACCTCCTCTGAGGGTATCACTGTATTCCCCCTAGTGCCTTTGGGTGATGGCACCAGGCATGACCAATGGGCCCTCTTCCCTCCGAGCACCCCAGGGTTAGGGATGGGTGTCTGCAGCTGGGGACCGCTCCTCAGGATGCAGCAACCCGCCAAACAAGGAACTTCAGCCCAGGTTATCCACAGCGTCAATGAGTGTTTGCAGAGGGCCAATTCCCCATCAGCACCCTGTATCCCCACTCCAGCTCCACAGATGTCCCACACTGTTACACAGGCCCCTGGGGCTCTCTGTCCCCATGCAGCAAGAGGATACCCTGCAGCAGCGTGGGCCACCTCCCTTGCCATGGGTCCATCTCTGGTGGTCACAGGGTGTTCCTCAGGCCCCATCACCACCACAACCTCCCCTGTCTCACCACTCTCCCAGTTGAGGTACTTGAGGGGTGAGTTGTCCGACCACTGCCAGCCTCCATTGATGTCCAGGTCATTCAGCCCAATCCAGAGCGTGGAGCTGTACCCAGTCAGCAGCCCTGGAGGGGCAGAATCAGTCCCCCAAGCCCAGCTCAGTCCCCAGCTTGTCACCCCCCGCAAACCTGGGGCACGCAAACTGGCAGTGGCAATGCCCACAGTGCCACCAGCTCTGCCCCAGATGAGGAGCGCACAGCCAGGCTGCCAGAATCTCACCATTGATGTAGGTCTGCTCATGGATCTCTGTGATACTCAGCAGGTTGGCCCCTTGCTGCTCACAGCTATTCCAGGCCTCCCGCCACGACAGTGTTGACTGGAAGTTGAACTGGTAGCAGCTGTTGGTGAGGTGGTCCTTGTCCCAAAAGGTCTCACAGTCATTGCCTATGGGGATGAGCAGGGTGAGCACCCAACACAGACACAAAAAAATCCCCAATAACCCAGTAAACCTCAATAACTTGCTGCTCTGGCACTGCAGACTGCTCATGGGGGAAGAGGAGAAGACCAAAAGTCCCCAAGAGGGATTGGCATGGGGTTTTTGCTTTTCCCCATGGGATGTGTCCCCCTACTTACTCTTTATGGGGCAGAAGCCCCACCGCTCGTCCTTGCCATAGTCCTGGGTGGTGGCACACCAGAGGTGCCCGTCCTCCCGCCCCGTGCTGGTGCACTCGTGAAACCACTGGTTGTCGTACTTGAAGGGGATGGTGCAGGGCTTCCCATGGGAGTTGCCCTGGATGGTGTAAATCTCTGGGGGAAAAGAGGAGCCCTTGCTTGAGGATGTGTCTATGGGGGTTGGAGGGAGATCTGGGGTGAGGGGTGTGAGTTGACCCAGTGTGGGGGGTTACAGAGTGCCCAGAGGCTGCCCACTCCCCATCGCCCTGATCCTGCCTGGTTCTGTAGCCCCAGCAAGCTGGGACTGAGCTTCCCAGGCAGGACCCAATTGCTGCAGCACCACAGCCTCAAGCTGATGTTTTGGGGATGGTTTGGGTTACAGCATAACACTAATGCCCAAGGAGGTGTTACCAGAGTAGGGCATGGAGCACAGATCCTCCTCGGTGCCATACGTCCTCCACTGTGAGCCATGCGCCTGGTCCCCCCTGTCCAGGGAGGAATTGCCCAGACGGGCACCTAGATGCTGTGACAGCTGCTCCCCGAGCCCACGGCAGCTCCAGCGCATGTTGACCGACTCGCGGTCACACTCGTAGGTGGCCAAGAGGTGCAGCCCCGCCGTGGCGTTGGCCCCATGCCATGACACCCCCAGGCACTGCATGGCCCCCACACTGAAGAGGCGATTTCGGGAGACCCATTTCCACTGCTGGGCTGGGGCACTGGCGTTGCAGCCCTTGGCCAGTCGCACCAGCGAGTCCTTGGTCTCCAGGCAGCTCTGCATGCCCGTGTTGTAGATGAGAAAGACTTTGGAGTCTGGGGAGAGAACAAATGGAAAGGGTGAAAGCATTGCTGGGGATTCAGTATGTGCCATGCATGGCCCTGAGCCCTGACAGAACATCCTGGCTCTGTGCAAAGCAAGTTTTGGGACACATCCCTGGGCACAGCATCCAGGACACTGGGGACCACCACTTCCCTTCAGCACTGACTCAGGGTTTGCCCCAGTGCCCATCCCCAGTGGTGGGCTCTGGGCAGAGTGACACCGGTGGGTGTCTGTATCCAGCATGGTATCACCAAGGGTGGCTGTTGGGCATCGGAGCCAGAGCAAAGTGCTCGCCCACTCTAACCACATCATTAGAGCCGTTCCAAACTCAGCTTTCATGGGCAGCACTTGGGCGCAGTGTTCCCAGGCATTGCAATGATGCCAGTGCTGGAGAAACCAATGGCTTCGGCACCAGCCATCTGCTCTGGGCGGAGAAAAACAGAGCAGGGAAATAGCGCATCCATCACTGCTATGTGTGTTTGGGGACCTGCTAAAAACTGTGGAGCAAACAGGAACTGCTGGGGAAGGTCTCCACTCGTGTGAAGGAAAATGCCTGCACAGCCCCAGCCCCAGCAAATACAAAATGTCATGTCAGGACCCTTCGGAATCCCAGCCCAGGCATCGGGAGGCAGAAGCCAAGTGAGGGGAATCGCTGCCAGCAGATAGAAGTGCAGCCGACGAGGGAAGACAGGCTGAGCCCAACCCTAACTCCACACACATCCCACAGCCCTGCCTGCTGCCACAGGCCAACCATGCATCCCCAAGGAAATTCCCTGACCCCCAGCATCACTGGGGGCCACCCCACCATGTGACTCTATCCCAAAACCTGTATAAACCAGTAAATCTCAGACATTATGCTGGGACGCACTGCTCCAGCTGATGTGTCATGTTTAAAAGACACTTTATTTCCTCAAATGAGTGTTTCTAAGCTAAAAAGCCACCTCAGGGCTTCTCACTGGCTCTTCTTACCCCAACACCCCAGCAAGAAGCTTCCCAAAGCACCACATCAACACCACCACTTTTGTGCTTTCTTTTGTTATAAAACATCCCATTTTTTTCCACCACAAACATTCACCAGAAGTCCAAGCGAACTCATGGGCCCCACTATATTTAGCTTTGGTTTGCTTTGGTTTTTTGCCATTGTATGAATTTTTTGGGCTGAAAAGGTTTTCATTTCCTATTTCCCTGCAACCTCACCCTGCCCCAGCTCTGTTGTTACAGGCGGCTCCAGCACATTCAAGCAACAAACATCTTGGCTCACAGAACTTCCCTGCCCTGTGTATGAAAGGGAAAAAGAAATGGAGGAAGACAGACATCCCCATTTCCTTTGGGAGCTCCAGCATCGACCTAGCTCCAGGACAGAAATTATGTCAGAGGCCCCTTCCCCAGCCCATATGACATCAGTGATGGTGTCAAATAAACAAAAGTGAAGCTTGTTTTCAGGGCTTTATTTAATTTAAGGGAAACATTTAATTTCACTGAAAATATTTTAAAAATCATGGCAAGTGAGAAAATAAGCAAAAATCCAGACAGGGCTGGTTCTGGCTAGCTGAAGCTCAGGTTCCTTAACCTGGTGCTGGTGTTTCTCCAGCTGGAATTGGCCTGATCCCGACCTGGACAGAGGGAGACCAGCTCATCCCCCACCAAACACCTTCTCCACATGCCAGCACCACGCATGCCACACCCAGCCCATTGCTCTCCCCTTCCCACCTACAGTGAGGGCGGTGCAGCCCCTCCAGCACCAGGGACACGGGGGTCTTTAAGCAGTTTCGGGTGATGCAGCATCGGGTGATGCAGTGCTGTGACCTGCTGGAGCAGGATGAGGCCTCCCTGGGGCACAGCCTGATGCCACAGTGGCTGCTCTGCAAGGAGCCAAACGCCAGTGCTTTGCTCCTCAGAATAGAAAAAGCTACTCTACCATGAGCATCACCACAGGGAGCATCAGCAACAGGACACCCTCCTCTGTTACCTGTGAGCCCTGCCTTGCAAGAAAAAATTAGTATCGGGTTGGAAAAGCCCTGGAGCAGCTCAGGAATCTCTGTCAGGGCACTCAGTGCCACGTTGGGGCTGGCAGCACCATGCAAGGGCCACACTCACCAGTGGCCCTGCAGTGGCACCGTATTCAAGGAAGCCATCCAGACTGGAGGGGGCAGGCCCGGGGCCAGAGAAGCACAAAATACCATTTTACTCTAAAAAGAGAAGAGATGGAGGGAGGAAATTATAGGCTAAGGGATTTGGGCAGCCCCCGCATGCTGCAAGCAGCTCAGTCCCTTGGCTCAAAGAAGGCAGGAGAGGCCACGCAGTGTGTGTCCCCAGTGTCTGTTGGGCCATGGAGGAATGGGAAAGCTCCAGCACCAGCTCAGCCCTGGCACCCCCCAGCTCTTCCAGCTTCTCCCTGTGCAAAACCGCTCACTGCGCACTGCTGGGGAGGAATCGGGGGGACAACCCACATGAGCTCAACACAAGGCAGCAAAGCTGTGCTTCACCAAAAATACACCTTTCTTTGCCTTATTTCTATGGAATTTGGGGTTGCCTGGGTCCATTGTGTCCATGACACTGGCAGTGGTGCTTGGATAGCCTCCTGCGCACTGAAAGGAGCATTCAGCATTCCTGACCCCAGGATAGATGTGGAGTTGGGCGGGAGGAGGCAAGTTTGGATCAATGAATCCCTTTTCCCAAGCTGGTATTCCGCAGAGCAAACCCAATCCTTGCAGGAGGCGGCTCCCTCGGAGTATCCCAAAGGGACTGGGAATGTCCCAATCCCTTCCAGGGCCTGCTCTCCTGCACTGCCCTCAGTAGCCATGGCACAGCTATGGCTGACTCCTTTTAGAGATGTTCCTCAGGTTTTGGTACCCACCTGTGGACCTGAAATCAGACAGGCAGAGTTTCCAATCACCCTCCAGTTATGGAAAGCTATGCATGGCAAAACCAGCAGATCCTTCTTAAAGAGAAGCTGCCCTCTGGCACAGGACAAAGAGCACTGGAAAATGCAATCCTGCTGGATGCTGTGCCTGGAATCACCAAAATTAAACCAGGGCTGGGGCTGGAATGCTCGGTCTCTCCCTCCTGCATCCTCCCTCTTCTGAGCAGGGCCAGCTTGGAGCAGCCCTGATCCATCACATCCTGCTCCTCCTCTAAGGAGGAGGACTTGTGAAAGCAAAGCAAAATCCCACACACTTCCATCAAGGATGGTGTCTTGTCCCAGCCATGCAGCCACTGGGATGCTGCCCTCAGCGTACTGGTGGGACCATGGAAAGCAGTTGGTGCTACAAGGCAGTGTGATGGTGGGGACGGGGCGAGCTGGAACTGAAAGCAGGACACTGGCTCTGCCTGCAGAAACATTCTCCTCTCCCACGTGGGAAATACCGAGATGCTCATGCCCCAGCATAGTGGGAGAAACTGGCTTTGGCACTCGTGGCTGAACACTGCAGGGATGGAGAAGCTGCCATCCTTTGGGGCAGCCCTCAAGGGAGCTTTTACACCCTGCGCTGGCTCCAGGTTCTTTTTCTTAATCAAAAAAGCAAGTTCTTGGCCAGCAGGAAGCCCGAACTGAAGGAACTCAGCTCAACCCTTCCCACAACAGCTTTACCACCCCCAAATATGGAAAGCTTCACAACCAGCAATTTTGGGGACTGTGGGCAGCACCAGATGAGAGGCCACAGGGACGGTAGACAGAGAAAGCCCTGCAGCACGACACGGATGGGCATCCTTGGCACCACCCAGCTCCAAGCACATCCCAGCTCAGACACCCACAACAGGACACTCAGAGCATCCCTGCTTCATTACATTTGTCACCCTCCCATCACCAGCAACAAATGCAGGGAGCAAATTCAACAAAGGACTGAAGCTACAGCTGGACCCTGGTCCCAGTTATCCTGGACTGGAGCAGCTCTGGCTGCAATTACAACTGAAAGCAAATGATGTCCCCAACATGTCAGTGCTGTGAGGCTCTGTTACCACATCCCTGCCAGCCCCTGCCATCTCTTTGGCTCCTCTGTGAGGGTGATCATGGCACCGTGTGATGCCAGAGCCCCTCATGAACCTCTAGAACTCAGCCCTGTCCTGCAGCTGCCCTGGCAATGGGCTCCCTGCCCTTGTTCTCACTCAAGGTTCCCCTTTATGTGGGATGCCCCAAAAAACACAGCTCCAAGTCGCTTGTGCAGGAGGCCAAGCACACATGGAGCCACAGGGACAATCCCTCTTGGAGGTTCCTGTGCTGCAGACACACCGTGGATATGGTTTGCTCCAAACCACCCAGTAAAGGCAGCAAAGCCTTGGAGCCCACAAGGTGCCCCAGCAATGCCAGGCAACAGGGCTCCATTGAGACTCATGAGCTCCCTCAGGGGCTGCAGCCCCCTGTGCTAACTAACACCTTCATTTGGATTTGGGAGCCCAGGAAGAAGTTTTACCTGTAACGTCCTGCAGCAAGAAACCTTCACTCACAGGGCGCAGAAAGGAACCCCTGTTCAGCCTGAACCTCCTCATGTCATGTGTCTCACCCACCAGCAAACAGGGCACAGCAGCCCCAGGCCACCTACTCCAAAACACCATCTTTTCAACCCATTTTTGCAGCCCAAGGGTGAGCAGTGGCTCTGAAACTCACATGGCACCTATGGGTGAAAAACTGCAGGAAGTGGGAACTCATTCATGATAAACATGGGGGATAAAGTATGGGGGAAAGATCAGCAACAGAGAAGAAAAGTTCCCCTGGGATAAAAAAAAAAACAGAAAAAGATAACAAAAAAGATGCAGACAGGCTGGGAGAGCTGGGGATATTCAGCCTGGAGAAGAGAAGGTTCCAGGGAGACCTTAGAGCCCCTTCCAGTGCCTAAAGGGGCTCCAAGAGAGCTGGAGAGGGACTTTGGACAAGGGCCTGGAGTGACAGGACAGTGGCTTTAAGCTGGAGCAGGGCAGGGTTAGATGGGATATTGGGAAGAAATTCTTCCCTGTGAGTGTGGGGAGGCCCTGGCACAGGGTGCCCAGAGCAGCTGTGGCTGCCCCATCCCTGGGAGTGTCCAAGGCCCGGTTGGATGGTGCTTGGAGCAACCTGGGATAGTGGAAGGTGTCCCTGCCCATGATAGGGGGTGGAAGGAGATGATCTTTAAGGACCCTTCCAACCCAAGCCATTTTGGGACTCTACAAAGAACCAAAAACTGTTGCTCAAGGAACACAGGAGAGTTTCACCTGACAGAGCCTCAGCTGGGCCCAGCTTGTACAGCCCTGAGGAGGAGAGGGAACTGCAGGAATGCGGGGAGACCAGCCTGACGATTCACCTTCCAGTGACATTTCGGACTGCACCCCTGACCAGGCCCAGCCAGCTCTGCTGAGGGATACAGCAGGGTCACAGAAAAGCCCCAACTGCATCTTGAATTTCATATTACTGGACAAATTATTCCCCTGGAGGAAATTCCCCTTCCTGGAGAGAAGTTCCCAGCAAAGTCCAGCTCCAGAAGTCAGTCCAAGCATGGCTGATGCTGTCCTTATGGTCTTGGTGTGGAGAAGAGCAAAAAGCAAAGCCATGGCCATGAAGAGCACCAATTTTTGGCCCAAGGAAGGAGCCTGTACATCCTTCTATGGGCTGGGAATGGGAAACAGTGATAAAAGCATCAGCTGTGTCCATGGGAGCTCCCAACAGCAGAGCTAGAGCATCCCTGCTGCCAGTGAT
Organism: Oriolus oriolus; assembly: GCA_013400235.1. NCBI lineage: Eukaryota > Metazoa > Chordata > Aves > Passeriformes > Corvidae > Oriolus > Oriolus oriolus. Next base: position 33,190 of record VXBT01013919.1, read on the forward strand.
CACAGGACACGACAGCATTCCCAACCTGTGGGAAGGACATCATGGCTCTACCTCCCCCCCAGCTGCTTTTGGCATTGGTAACTCCGATGCAACTCCTCAGAGAGGCACTTCAGACTAAAAGAAAAATAAAAGGGAAGGAAATGCAGCCATACCGGCAGCCCCAGGACACGTCTGGCTCAGGAAGGGCACCGGTCCTGTCTGCTCCAGAGCTGAGAGGAGACACAACTCCCACCCCTGATGCTCCTAAATTAGAGGTTTGCAGCAAATGAGCAATGATGCCCAACATTCCACAGATTCATCCAGCCCAGCACAACCCTGGGGCTTGGCTGGGGCCAGATGTGCCAGAAGCAGCTCTGTATGCTCCAAGCCAAGCTCTAGAATAAAAGAGAGTGGTTGTTGTTTTGTTTTTCCAAAAACAGACCTCAGGGAGTTAAGGACCTCTTGCTACAAAGAAGAAAGTGAAGCTTCTGATGGTCTGGTTGGGGATACGGAGCAGCAGGATGTGCACTTGGAGCTGAGAAACTCCTCTTGGCTGGCCCAGCAGTCAGAGAGAAGCTGCTGTTTATATGGTGGGAGCTGTACGAGATGAGCCCCTTACTTGGCTGTGACGACGATGGCTACCTATCATCCTGCTCACTCCTGCTGCCTCGTAAAGGTTTTGGAAGGGGGCCACATATTTCACTTCTGCCTCTCTGCAGAAATTAGGAAGCCCATTCTCTCAGCATCCTGCCTGGGACACAGATGAATGAATGCATTCCAGAAGGGATGCCTGTCCCTGGGCAGCCCAAGGGACTCACCACAGCAGTGGCCACAAGGGAGACGAGAGCCCCAGAATTTGCCATCTGGTACCCAGCAAAGGATAGAAGGATGGAAATTTCCCCCAGTTTTCCCCTAGACTTAGCCTGGGCTCCAGCCCAGCAACAGCTGCATTCATCCAAGAGGTTCTGACTCCCCAGGAATGCAGGGAGATGAAGGCAGCACCATCCATTGAATGGGCTCCAGACAGGATGGAGGAGTGCAACGGACCCACGAAGAGCACAGTGAGAGAGGCAAAGGCTCCCTCCCAGGACACACAGTGGCCAAACACTCACCCCTGAGCACTGCTCTGGCCCCAGCTCCTCTGACTGTCCCCATTCCCTCATCCACCAGCACCCTAGACTCCCTGGCCAGCAAACTGGCCAGTAGTGTGATGTGACGTGCAGGACAGACCTGACACATCCTCATAGACAGGGTACTTCCAGCACAGTTTGCTGAAGACTTATCAAATTTTTCAAAACTACTAAAGAAACTCCCCCCAAAATGATGAAAGATCCATAGATTTCTCCTCCCTTGTTTCTCCAGCACCATTCCTAATGTTACTTCCCTGAACAGTGGTATCACTGTCTCTGGACAGGGACCCCCCTATTCACCAAACCCAAGCACATTCACACCACCAGGGGCAGCCTCTGGTGTCCCACTTTTTTTTTTTCTTTTAATTAAAATGATATTTACCATGAAATTTCCCACTGAGTGCCCTTCGCCTGCCTCACACCCAGCCCTCCCAGGCCAGGCATTACTGGGATAATGGGGCCATTACTGCAGAGCCCCAAGTTACCGTGTCTGGATTTGGGTGGAGGAATGGGAAAAGCTCAGTCTGTCCATTCCACCTCTGCACCATCCTGCAAACAAGGCTGTTTTACATGGAAAATCCCACATATGTTCCTGTTGCGACGGCACAAGGTGCAGTGCAGGACCGAGCAGTGGGATGGAGATGATACTGGAAAATACCCTGTGCCCCCTGAAACAGCCAAACCTTTGCTCCTAGACTACAGAGTGCTCCCAGACTAAAGAGTGCTCCCAGGAATTTGTAAGTCAATCCACTCATCATTTTCTAATCCTTAAGAAATTAAAGATGGGTTCTTTAAGAACAAGAGCATCTGTGTGGGTCTCTTTTGGGCTCCAAGCAATCTTAGGAATGAGAAAAATGTCGATGCTCTGCGAGCTGTGCACAGTTCAGATTAATTAAAATCCTGCTCCTCACTGCACGTGAAGAACAAAATTTTACAAATTGCTTAAACAACCCTTCAGGAAATGCTAGCTTGGGATGGACTGGAGTGGGTGGGAGGGCAGCCACCACTCCCACTCCCACCCAAAATCCAGCCACATTCATGGAGCTGAGCAGTGCATGATGATCCAGTGGGTAACACTAGGACCTCTGGCAGAGCTGGACCAAAGCTTTCCCTTCCCTGCTCCGAGCACCCATCAAGGCAATGGAACCAGAGCCTCTTGTGATGGATTCATCATCTGGAAAAAGTGATTTAGTACAGAGGGATTATACACCCTCAGCACACATTCGCTTTGATTTTGGGGCAAAATGTTTCCTTGGAAAATACTTAAGGAAGTAATACTTAAGGAGGATGCCTCTGCCTGCAAGGAAAGGTGCAAAATAGAGCCAGAGAGAAAATAAAGCCAGAAAGAAAAATCTGCAACGTGGCTTTAACCACCACCAGGACCTCATGCCTCAGAACGCCTTTGCACATTCTGGCAAGGAGTATCTCCCCATGGGAAACCGCCTGGGGTCCCCACATCAGCTGGGCAGCTTTAGGGGAAGGGGACAGTTTTGCATGGAAGGTTAAATTAAATCTCTTTTCACTCTTGTCACTCTTGCGCAAGCACCATCCCCAGCCCTGCTGCCACGTCCCAGCGGCTGCTGTGGCTGCAGACGCTGGGGAGGTGACGTCTCCACTGTCCCTTGTGCCCTGCCAGGCTCCAGCAGCAAAGCTAACACCTCTGACCCCTCTTCTGTTCCCAAACAGTCTGAAGAAGATGGAGATATAATTTCTTGGGGCTGCATTTGCCATGCAACAAGCTATTTCCATTGGAAAGAGGAAAATGGGGGGGAAATTCATGCAAAGGCTGCTCTGTTTGCTCTACAGGCTGTAAATTTTTTCCAGGTCCCTCTCTTGCCCCACAGCTGACATGGCAGGACCTACACTGAGCACTGGATAGGTGGGAAGCTGATCCAGCACCAAGTCCCGGAACTGACACAAGGACTTTGTCCTGCCTGCAGCCAGGGCAGCATAGGAGCTGCTGCCTCAGTTTCCCTGAGAAGGCACATAGGTGCCCACATGATGCCGCACAGATGGGTCAGCTCCCAGCAAGGAGTCCCAAACCTCCTGCCAAGAGCTCTGCTCCACCTTTCTGACTGTCCCGGAGGTGAGGGTTTGGCACAAACCTCTCAAGGAAGCAACAGCTCCCCAGGGGAAGCAATGCTGGCTGCTGGGCCAGCCCCCACTGAAAGTGTCCTTGCAAACAAGGGACTCTTGGGACTACTTCATCCTGATCCCAAACTCCCAGCGAGGATCCTCGCTGAGCTGCAAACCAGCCTAGTGCTGGGGGATCCTGGATGTGGCACCTCCATTGGCACCATCCTCTGCCCCCTTCATCCACTGGGTCCAAACCAGGACTGATGCATGGCAGGAGCAGCCGAAAGTGGGGATGGGGAGGAGAAAGAGCTGAGGGTGCTCAGCGCTAGCAAAGCACAAGTGACACGGCCCTGCAGGCTGGCGGCTGCTGAAAGCTGCCTTGTTCCTCACCCAGGCCCGGCATGGGGGTTGGCTGCCCCCACACTCCCGCCTCACAGCCGGGACAGAGATGCCTCTGTCCTCAGGATTGCCAGACCTGGATCCCACTGACATTTTTTGGGATGAAACAGCCAGAATCAGCCTGTAAAGGTAGCAAAACCTTGCTGAAATGAAATAACCCCCTTAAAACCCACAGAAGGACGAATTCACGGCCCTCAAGTAAATTATGGGGAGGTCTAACAGGGATTCAGCTGTGGAAAGTCCAGCTGAGATGTCTACAAGCAGCAAACCCTGACCGCTCTTCCAAATGCCCCAGGCTACAGGGGTCTCCTTTCCCATCGCTTCCTACTTTCTCCATCTCCCAGCCAAGCAGTTTCTCCTCTGATCCCAGAATTGATCCCTTGCTTGGCATGGAATTGCTGCCCACTGTCATCACGTCCATGACCCCATGTGTGCCCCTTGAGCAAGGCGGCTCAGCCCCAGGCACTGTGAGACTGGGGAGAGAGAGGAAAGCAGGGGGCAAGGGGAGGTGGGGGCAGGGCATCAGTGAGCTCTTATGCTGCCATTTCCAAACCTGCTTTGGATTTGCTAAATGCACTCTAATAAAATAGGCCAAGGGCTCACAGTTGTTATTTTCGGGCAAAAGAAGCCAATTTTGTTTTCTTTTAAAATGTTAAAAGTTTTATCAATAGGGCCAAAATAATTCAAGGAAGCCCCAAAAGCAGCTCCTTAGTTCTAGGCTAGACTATTCTGGGATAAAAAGGGTCTCAAACAGCAATTTCAGGGGCCGTCCAGAGGAGCCTCCAGTGTCTGGCTCATGGTGCCTTCACAAGGTTGGAAAAAGATAAAATACAACCCACTGACTTTATTGTGAGAAGCTACTAAAAAAAAAAATTTGCAAATACCCGCTCGGGCCCCGATCCCGGGAGGCACTTTTTCATAAGATTTAACGCGTCGGGAGAGGTGAGGGGATCAGGATGGGAGAGGGAGAAAGGGAAGAAAGCTCGAACAAACCCCTTCGGCCCCTTCCCGACCTCCGGCTCCACGAACTGCCCTCCCCAGAGAGACAAAGGGCCGGAGAGGGGCTGCGGAGCGCAGCGGGCCGACGGCCGCCCCCCGGCCCCCCCCCTGCGGCCGCAGAAGTGTTTCCGCCGGCCTCGGCCGGCGCTGCGTGGCCGCTCGGCGCGGGGACTGAAACTCAAGAGTGATAAAAGGGGGTGAAAATGCGGCGGAACGGGAAGAAAACACGGCGCAACCAAACTGGAGAAAACAAAACGCGGCGGAACGCATCGCGACCGGAGAGGGATGGAGTAAAACAAACCGTAGTAAAAGCACATAAAACATTCCGCGATGAAATAAGCCATAGCGATGTGATCCGCGTTAGAGGGAAGCGGCTCCCCCAGCCCTGCGCGCCGCCGCCGGGGTCCC